>JAIUJO010000416.1:182500-185000 GCA_023846275.1 Vanilla planifolia | reverse complement strand
AGAAGTAGAAGAAGAAGATGATGGTGACGACAACGAAGAAGAAGAATAATAAGCAGTAGAAGAAGAAGAACAACAACTACAACAACTACAACAAAAAGACAAAGAAGAAGACAAAGAAGAAGAAGAAGAAGAAAAATAAGATGTAGAAGAAGAAGATGATGATGATGATGATTATGAAGAAGTAATACAAGGAGAAGAAATAGAAGACGAAAACGAAGAATAAGAAGAAGAAGAAGAAGAAGAGGAACAAGAAGAAGAAGAAGAGGAAGAAGAATCAGACGACAAAAAAGATGAAGAAGAAGAAGAATAAGATGAAGAAGAAGAATAAGAAATGGAAGATGAAGAAAAAGAAGAAGAAAAAGAAAAAGAAGTTGAAGATGAAGGGGAAGAGGAAGAAGAAAAAGTACAAGATTAAGAATAAGAAGGAGGAGGAGGAGAAGAAGAAGAAGAAGAAGAATACAAAGAAGAAGAAGAAGAAGAAGAAAAAGAAGAAAAAATAGAAGAACGCAAAGAGGAAGTAGATGAAGGGGAAGAAGAAGAAGTCACAAAAGATGAAGAATAAGACGAAGAAGAAGAAGAAGAAGAAGAAGAAGAAGATAAAGGAGAAGAAAAAGAAGTTCAAGAAGAAGAAGAAGAAGAAGATGAAGAAAAAGAAGAAAACAAAGAAGAAGAGAAGAAGAGAAAAAAGAAGGAAACAAAGAAAAAGATGACATAGAAGAGGAAGAAGATGAAGATGAAAAGGAAGTAGAAGAAGAAGAAGCAATAGTAGTAGTAGTAGAATAAGAAGAAGACAAAGAAGAAGAAGAGGAAGAAGAAGAAGAACAAGAACAAGAAAAAGAAGAAGAAGAACATGAAGAAGAAGTTGAAGAAGAAGAAGACGAAGAAGAAGAAGCAGAAGTAGAAGAAGAAGAAGAAGGAGAAGAAGAGGAAGAAGAAGACGACAAAGAAGAAGAAGATGAAGAAGAAGAACAATAAGAAGAAAAAGAATAAGATGAAGAAGAAGATGTAGAAGAAGATGGTGAAGAACAAGATGAAGATGAAGAAGAAGAGGAAGAAGTAGAAGAAGAAAGAGAAGAAAAAGAAGAGGAAGAAGAAGAAGTAGAAGAAGAAGAAGAGGAAGAAGATGGAGATGAAGAAGAACAAAATGGAGAAGAAGAGGAAGAAGAAGAAGAAGAATAGGTAGTTGATGATGAGTAAGAAGAAGAAGAAGAAGAAAAGAAGTAGATGATGAAGAATAAGGAGTTGAAGATTAAGAAGAAGAAGACAAAGAAGACGACGAAGTAGGAGATGAAGAAGAAGAAGATGAAAAAGATGAAGAAAAATAAGAAGATGAAGAAGAAGAAGAGGAGGAATAAGAAGAATAAGAAGAATAAGAAGAAGATGACAAAGAAGAACAAGAGGAAGAAGAAGAAGGCAGAAAAGAAGAAGAAGAAGAAGAAGAATATAAAAAGAATAAATGAAGTGGAAGAAAAAAAAGAAGAAGATGATGATCACAAAGAAGAAGAAGAAGAAGAAGTAGAAGAAGAAGAAGAGGAAGACAAAGAAGAAGAAGAAGAAGAAGAAGACAAAGAAGAAGATGATTAAAAAGAAAATGAAGAAGACGAAGAAGAACAAGACGAAGAAGAAGAAGAAGAGGAAGACAATGAAGAAGAAGATGAAGAAGAAGTGGAAGAAGAAGAAGAAGAAGAAGAAGAAGAACAAGAGGAGGATGTAAAAGAATGAGAAGAAGAAAAACAAGAAAAAGAAAATAGAAGAAGAAGAAGAAGAACAAGAAGAAGAAGGAAAATAAGAAGAAGTAAGAGGAGAAGAACAAGAAGAAGAAGATGAACAAAAAGAAGGAGAAGCAGAAGCAAAAGTAGTAGAAGAAGAAGAACAGGAAGAAGAAGAAGGACAGGAAGAAGAAGAAGAAGAGGGAGAAAAAGAAGAAACAGAAGAAGATGAAGAAGAAGAAAAAAAAGAAATAGAAAAGTCAAAGATGAAGAAGAACAAGAAGAAGAACAAGATGGGAAAGAAGAAGAGTAATAACAAGTAGTTGTAGTAGTAGTAGTAGTAGAAGAAGAAGAAGAAGAAGACGAAGAAAAGAAGAAGAAGTAGAAGAAGATGAAGAAGAAGAAGAGGAGGAGAAGAAGAAGAGGAGGAAGAAGAAGAATTGGAAGAAGAAGAAGAATAATAGGAAGACAAACAATAGGAAGAAGACGAAAACAAAGAAGTAGAAGATGAAGAAAAAGATGAAGAAGTCGAAGAAGGAGAAGAAGAAGAAGAAGAAGAAGAAGAAGAAGCAGAAGAAAATCAAGAAGAAGAATACGAAGAAGAAGATGGCCATGAAGAAGAAGAAGAAGAAAAAGATGATGAAGAAGAAGAAGAAGATGATTATGATGATGATGACGATTAAGATGATGAAGAAGAAGAAGAATAAGAAGAAGAAGAAGAACAATAAGAAGAAGAATACGATGAGGAAGAGGAGGAAGAAGGAGAAGAAGAAGAAGAAGAGGAAGAGTAA
>JAIUJO010000416.1:162500-167500 GCA_023846275.1 Vanilla planifolia | reverse complement strand
AAGAAGAAGAAGAAGAAGAAGAAGAAAAAGAAGAAGAAGAAAAAAACGAAGATGTCGAATAAGAAAATGAAAAAGAAGATGACTAAGAAAAGAAGAAGAAGAAAACGAAGAAGCAGAATAGAGAGAAGAAAAAGAACAAGATGAAGATGTCAAAGAAGAAGAAGAAGATCAAGATGACAAAGAAGAAGAAAAAGACGAAGAAGAGGAAGAAGTAGAGGAAGAAAAATACAAAGAAGAAAAAGAAGAACTAGATAATGAAGACAGAAGAAAAAGAAGAAGATGAAGATTAAGAAGAAGAAGAAGTAGAAGAAGAACAAGAAGAAGAAGAGAAAGTGGAAGAAGAAGAAGAAGATGAAGAAGTTATAAAGGAAAAACAAGAAGGAGAAGAGGAGGAAGAAGTAGAAGAAGAATAAGAAGAAGACAAAGATGAAGAAGAAGCAGAGGAAGGAGAAGAAGAAGAAGAAGAAGAAGAAGAAGAAGAATAAGAAGAAGAAGAAGAAAAATATTAAGAAGAGAAAGAAGAAGCAGAAAAATAAAAAGTAGTAGAAGTAGAAAAAGAAGAAAAAAAGAAGAAAAAGAAAAAGAAGGAGCAGAAGAAGAAGAAGAAGAACAAGGAGAAGAAAAAGAAGAAGAAGAAGAAGAGGAAGAAGAAGAAGAAGAAGAAGAGGAAGAAGAAGAAGCAAAAGAAGAAAAAGTCAAAGAGGAAGGCGAAGAAGATGACGACGAAGAAGAAGAAGGATAAGAAGTAGAAGAGGAAGAAGAAGAAGAAGAAGAAGAAGAAGAAAAAGAAGAAGTAGAAGTAGAAGAAGTAGTAGAAGAAGAAGAAGGAAAAGAAGAAGTTGGAGAAGAAGATGAAGAAGAATATGAAGAAGAAGAAGAAGTATTCGAACAAAAAAGAAGAAGAAGTAGAAGATGAAGAAGAAGGCAATGGAAGAAGAAAAATAAGAAGAAGAAGAAGAAGATGATGATGATCATGAAAAAGAAGGGGAAGAAGAAGTGGAAGAACAATAAAAAGAAGCAGTGGAAGTCAAAGAAGAAGAAGAGGAAAAAGAAGAAGAAGAAGACGAAGAAAAGGAAGAGGAAGAAGAAGAAAAAGAAGAGAAAGAAGAAGAAGAAGAAGAACAAAAAAAAGAGGAAGAAGAAGAGAAGAAGAAGAGGAAGAAGAAGAAGAAAATGTTGAAAAATAAGAATAATAAGAAGAAGAAGAAGAAGATGAAGAAGGCAATGAAGATGATGAAGATAAAGAAGAGGAGGAAGAAGAAGATGAAGAAGAAAAAAAAGAAGTGTAAAAAGAAGACGTCAAAGACGATGATGAAAATGAAGAAGAGTATGATGAAGAAGAGGAAGAAGAAGAAGGCGAAGAAGAAGGAGAAGAAGAACAAGAAGAAGAAGAAGACAAAGAAGAAGAAGAAGAAGAAGAAGAAGAAGAAGAAGAAGAAAAAAGAGAAGAAGAAAAAATCGAAAAGGAAGAAGGAGAAGATGGAATAGAAAGAGAAGAAAAATGAGTAGAAGAAGAAGAAGAAGAACATGAAGAACTAGAAGAAGAATAAGAAGAAAAAGAAGAAGAAGAATAAAAAGAAGAAGAAGAAGAAAAGAAGAGAAGAAGAAGAAAAGGAAGAAGAAGATGATGATGAAGGAGGAGGAGAAGAAGAAGTAGAAGAAGATGAAGGCGAAGAAGAAGTAGAAGACAGAGAGGAATTAGAAGTAGAATAAAATGTAGTAGTAGTAGAAGAAGAAGAATAAGAAGAAGAAGAAGTCGAAGAAGTAGAAGAAGAAGAAGAAGAAGGAGAAGAATAAGAATAAAAAGAAGAAGAAGAAGAATACGAAGATGAAGAAGAAGAAGAAGGAATACAAGAAGGAGAAGAAGAAGAAGAAGAGGAAGAAGAAGGAGAATAGAAAGAAGAAGTAGAAGATGAAGGAGAAGGCAAAGTAGTAGAAGAAGAAGAAGAGTAAGAAAAATAAGAAAAAAGGGGAAGAAGAAGAAGAAGATGAAGAAGAAGAAGAAAAAGAAGAAGATTTGGAAGAAGAAGAAGAAGAAGAGGAAGTGGAAAAGGATAAAGAAAAAGAAGAAATAGAAGATGAAGAAGAAAAAAAAGAAGAAGAAGATGAAGACGAAGAGGAGGAAGAAGTAGAACAAGAAGAAGAAGAAGAGGAAGAAGAAGAGAAGAAGAAGAAGAAGAAGAAGAAGAAACAGAAGAAGATGATGAAGAAGAAGAAGAAGAAGATGAGATGAAGATGAAGAAGTAGAATAAGAAGAAGAAGAAGAAGAAGAAGAATATGAAGAAGTGGAAGAAGAAGAAGAAGATAAAGAGGATGACAGATGAAGAAAAAGAAGAAGTAGGCGAAAAAGAAGAAGAAGAAGAAGAAGATGAAGAAGAAGAACAAGATGATGACGAAGAAAATGAAGAACAATTCAAAGTAGAAGAAGGAGAAGAAGAAAAACAAGAAGAAGAAAAAGAAGAAAAAGAAAAGATGAAGAAGAAGAAGAAGAAGAAGAAGTAGATGATGATGTTGAGTAGAAATAATAATAATAAGAAGAAGAAGATTACGACGAAGAAGAAGAAGAAGAAGAAAAATGTGAAGTTCAATAAGAAGATTAAGATAAAGAAGAAGAAGAAGAAGAAGAAGAAGAAGAAGAAGAAGAATAGAAGAAGAAGAAGAAGAAGTAGAACAAGTAGTTATGATAAAGAAAAAGAAAAGAAGTAGATAAAGAAAAAGAAGAAGAAGAAGAGAAGAAGAAAAAGAAGAAGATGAAGAAAAAGAAGAAGAAGAATATGTTGATAAGAAGATGAAGAAGTAGATAAAGAGGAAGAAGAAGAAGGAGAAGAAGAAGAAGAAGAAAACGAAGAAAAAGAAGAAGAGGATGAAGAGGAAGAAGAACAAAAAATAAAAGGAAGAAAAATGGTGGAAGAAGAAGAAAAAGGAGATGATGATCACGATGAAGAAGTAGAAGAAGAAGAGGAAGAAAAGGAAGAAGATGAAGAAGTAGAAGAAGAAGAAGAAGAAGTTGAAGTAGAAGAAGAAGAAGAGGAAGAAGAAGAAGAAGAAGACAAGGAAAATGAAGGAGAAGAAGAAGAAGAAGAGGAATAAAAGGAAGAAGAAGACGACGAAGAAGATGATGACAAAGAATAGGAAGAAGACAAAAACGAAGTTGAAGATGAAGAAGAAGAAAACGAAGAAGACGATGACTATGACGATGATGATGATGAAGAAAAAGAAGAAGAAGAAGAAGAAGGAGAAGAAGAAGAATTAGATGAAGTGAAAGAAGAAATAGGAGGAGGAGGAGAAAAAGAAGAAGAAAAAGAAGAATAAGAAGAAGAAGAGTAATAAGAAGAGGATGAAGATGACAAAGAAAATGAAGAAGAATAAGAAGAAGAAGAAGAGGAAGAAGTAAAAGAAGAAGGAAAGATGATGAAGAAGAAGAAGAAGAAGAAGTAGAATTAGAAGAAGAAGAAGAAGAAGAAGAAGAAGGCCAGGACAAAGAAGAAGAAGAAGAAAAAGGTGAAGATGAAGAAGAAGAACAAGGAGACGAAAAAGAAGAAGAAGAAGAAGAAGAAGAAGAAGAATTAGATGAATTAAAAGGAGGAGGAGGAGGAGGAGAAGAAGAAGAAGAAGAAGAAGAAGATAATGATGATGAAGAAATTGAAGAAGTTGAAGGAGACGACGAAGAAGAAGACGAAAAAGAAGAAGAAGAAGAGGAAGGCAAAGAAGGAGGAGAAGAAGAAGATGAAGATGATGACGATGATGATGATAACAATGATGAAGAACAAGATGAACAAGAAGAAGAAGAAGAATAAGAAGAAGAAAAGGAAGAAGAAGGGGAGAAATTAGAAGAATAAGAAGAAAAAAAAGAAGGAATAGAATAGTAAGAAGAAGAAGAAGAAGAAAAATTAAAACAATAAAAATAAGATGTAGGAGAAGACGAAAAAGAAGCAGTAAGAGAAGAAGAAGGACAAGAAGAAATAGAAGAAGAAGAAGAGGAGGAAGGAAAAGAAGAAGAAGAAAAAGAAGAAGAAAAAAAACAAGACGGAGAATAAGAAAATGAATAAGAAGATGGCTAAGAAAAGAAGAAGAAAACTAAGAAGATGAACAGAGAGAAGAAGAAGAAGAAGAATAAGAAGAAGAGGAAAAAGTAGAAGAAAAATGCAAAGAAGAAAAAAAGAACTAGATAATGAAGACAGAGAAGAAGAAGAAGAAGATGAAGATTAAGAAGAAGAAGAAGAAGTAGAAGAAGAACAAGAAGTAGAAGAGAAAGAGGAAGAAAAAGAAGAAGAAGAAGTTATAAAGGAAAAACAAGAAGGAGAAGAGGAGAGGAAGAAGAAGAAGACGATGAAGATGAAAAAGAAGCAGAAGTAGAAGAAGAAGAAGAAGAAAAAGAAAACGATTAAGAAGACAGAGAAGAAGTAGAAGAATAAGAAGAAGAAGAAGAAATAGAAAAAGAAGAAAAAAGAAGAAAAAGAAGAAGAAGAAGAAGAAGAAGAAGAACAAAATGGAGAAGAAGAAGAAGAAGAAGAAGAGGAAGAAGAAGAAGAAGAGGAAGAAGAAGAAGCAAAAGAAGAAAAGTCGAAGAGGAAGAAGAAGTAGAAGAAAAAGAAGAAGAAAAAGAAGAAGGAAAAGAAGAGGTAGGAGAAGAAGATGAAGAAGAATAAGAAGAAGAAGAAGATGTATAAGAAGAAAAGAAGAAAAAGAAGAAGTAAAAGATGAAGAAGAAGGCAAAGGAAGAAGAAAAACAACAAGAAGAAGACGATGATGATCATGGAAAAGAATGGGAAGAATAGTAAAAAGATGAAAAAGTGGAAGAACAATAAGTAGAAGAAGAGGAAGTCAGAGAAGAAGAAGAGGAAAAAGAAGAAGAAGAAGAAGAAGACGAAGAAGAGGAAGAAGAAGAAAAAGATGAAGAAAAAGAAGAAGAAGAAGAGGAAGAAGAAGAGAAGAAGAAGATAAAGAAGAAGAAGAAAATGTAGAAGAATAAGAATAAGAATAAGAAGAAGAAGAAGATG
>JAIUJO010000416.1:127500-150000 GCA_023846275.1 Vanilla planifolia | reverse complement strand
AGATGGCAAAGAAGTAGAAGATGAAGAAGTGGAAGACGAAGAAGAGCAAGAAGAAGAAAGGAAGAAAAAGAAGAAGAAGAAGAAGAAAAAGATGAAGAAGAAGAAGATGAACTACAAGAAGAAGAAGATAAAGGAGAAGTAGAAGAAGAAGAAGAATAGGAGGAAGAAGAAAAAGAAGACGAAGAAGAAGAAGATGAAGAAGAAAAGTTGAAGAAGATAAATACACATAAGAAAAAGAAAAAGACCAAGAAGAAGAAGTGGAAGAGAAAGAAGAAGAAAACGGAGAAGAGGAAGACGGAGAACAGAAAGAAAGAGAAGACGAAAAAGAAGAAGAAGAAGAAGAAGAAGAAGAAGAAGAAGACAAAGAAGAAGAAAAGGAAGAAGAACAAGAAGAATAAGAAAACGAAGAAGAAGATAAAGAAGAAATAGAAGAAGAAGATAAAGAAGAAGACAAAGAATTGGAAGAAGAAAACAACGTAAAAGGAGAAGAAGAGGTAGAAGAAGAAGAAGAAGAAGAAAACAAAGAATAAGAATAAGAATAAGAAGAAGAAGGAGAAGAAGAGGAAGAAGAAGAGGAAGAAGAATTTCAAGTACAAGAAGAAGAATGAGAAGAAGAAGAAGAAGAAGAAGAGGAAGATGAAGAAGAAGAAGAAGAAGAAGAAGAAGATGATGAAGGTGAAGAAGAACAAGAAGATGAAGAAGAAGAAGAGGAAGACGAAGAAGAAAAAGGGGAAGACAAAGAAGAAGAAGTAGAAGAAGATGAAGAAGAAGTAGAAGTACAAGAAGAAGAGGAAGAAGAAGAAGATGAAGATGATGAGGAAGAAGAAGAAGATGAAGATGATGAAGAAGAAGAAGAAGAAAATGAAGAAGAAGAAGATGATGACAAAGAATAAAATAAGAAGTAGAAGTGGAAGAAGAAAAAGAAGAGAATTTAGAAGAAGAAGAAGAATAAGAACAAGAAGTAAAAGAAGACGATGAAGAACAAGAAGACAAAGAAGAGGAAGATGTAGAAGAGAAAAGAGAAGAAGAAAAAGAAGAAGAAGATGAAGACGAAGGAGTAGGAGATGAAGAAGAATAAGAAGAAGAAGAAGAAGAAAAACAAGATAAAGAAGAAGCAGAAGAAGAGGAAGAAGAAGAAAAAAAAGAGGAATAAACAGAAGAAGTCAAAGAAGAAGAAAAAGAAGAAGGTGAGGAAGAAGAAGAAGAAGATGAAGGGGAAGATAAAGAAGACTAAGAAGAAGACAAAAATGAAGAAGTAGAAGAAGAAAATGAGGAAGAAAAAGAAGATGAAGAAGAATAAGAAGAAGAAGAAGAAGAAGAAGAAGTAGAAGAGGAAGATGAAGCAGAAAAAGAAGAAGAAAGAAGAAAAAGACGAAAAGAGGAAGAAGAAGAAGAAGAAGAAGAAGAAAGAGAAGCAATAGATGAAGAAGAAGAAGAAGATGTTGAAAAGAAAGAAGAAGATGAAGAAGAAGAAGATGATGATGATGAGAAAGAAGAAGAAGAAGATGAACAAGAAGAAGACAAAGAAAGGGAAGAAGAAGAAGAAGAAGACGAAGAAGATAAAAAAGAAGAAGAAGTAGAAGAAGACGAAGTAGTAGAAGAGAAGAAGTATAAGAAGAAGTAGAAGAAGATAATGATGATGATGAAGAAAAAGAAAAATAAGAAGTGGAATATAGAAGAAGAAGAAGAAGAAGAAGAAGAAGAGGAAGAAGAAGATTAGGTATAAGATGAAGAATAAGAATGAGAAGAAGAAGAAGAAGAAGAAGAAGATGAATAAGAAAAAGAAGAAGGAGAAGGAGAAGAGTAAGAAGTATAAGAAAAAGAAGACAAAGCAGAAGAAGGCGATGAAGAAGACGAAGAAGAAGGAGACAAAGGAGAAGGAGAAGAAGAAGAAGAAAATGGAGAAGAATTAGAAGAAGGAGATGAAGAAGAAGAAGAAGAAGAAGAAGAAGAAGTCAAAGAAGAAAAAAAATGAAGAGGAAAACAAGAAAATGATGATGAAGAAGAAGAAGAAGTTGAAAAAGATGAAATAGAAGAAGGAGAAGTAGAAGAAGAAGATGATGATGATGAAGAAGTATAAGAAGAAGAAGAATGAGAAAAAGAAGAAGTACGAGAAGAAGAAGAAGAAGAAAAGAAGAAGAAGAATAAGAAGAAGAAGCAGAAGAAGAAGAAGAAGAAGAAGAAGAAGAAGAAGAAGAAGAAGTAGAAAAACAACAACAAGAAGAAGAAGATGAAGAGGAAGAAGAAGAAGAAGAAGACAAAGAAGAAGAAGAAATAGAAGACAATGTAGAAGAACACAAAGAACAAGAAGAAGAAGAAGAAGAAGAAGAAGATAAAGACACAGAAGAAGAAGAAGAAGAAGAAGTTGATGATGATGAAGAAGACGATGAAGATGAAGAAGATGAAGAAGAAGAGGAAGTTGTAGAAGATGAAGATGAATAAGAAGAATAAGAAAAAAAGAAGAAGAAGAAGTCGAAGAAGAGGAAGAAGAAGAAGTAGTAGTAGAAGAAGTTGAAGAGGATGAAGTGAAGAAGAAAAAGAAGAAGAAGAATTAGAAGACCAAGAAGAAGAAGGAGAAGAAGAAGAACAAGAAGAAGAAGAAGAAGAAGTGGAAGTAAAAGAAAAAGAAGTGCAAAAAGAAAAAGGAGAAGAAGAAGAATAAATTGAAAAAGAAGAAGAAGAAGAAGAAGATGACAGTGACAAAGAAGAGGAAGAAGAAGAAGGTGAACAAGAACAAGACGAAGAAGAAGAAGAAGTCAACGAAGAAGAAGAAGAAGGGGAAGAAGAAGAAGAAGAAGACGAGGAGGAAAAGGTGAAGAAGAAGTAGAATAATAATAACAATAATAATAATAACAACAATAATAATAATAATTAGAAGTAGAACAAGGTGATTGAGAAGAAGAAGAATAATAAGAAGAAGAAGAAGGAAAAGAAGATGAAGAAGAAGAAGATGAAGAAGAAGACGAAGAAGAAGACGAAGAACAGAAGAGAAAGAAGACAAAAAGAATAAGAATAATAAAAATAATAATAATAATAATAATAATAATAATAATAATAATAATAAGACAAAGAAGAAGAAGAAGAAGAAGCAGACAAAGAAGAAGAAGAAGAAGGAGGAATAATAGATGCTAGAATAGAAGAAGACAAAGAAAAAGAAGAAGTCGAAGAAGAAGAACACAAAAAAGAGAAAGATTAAGAAGTGGAAGAAGGAGAAGGCAAAGAAGAATGAGAAGAAAACAAAGAACAAGAAGTAGGAGGAGGAGAAGAAGAAGAAGAAGAAGAAGGAGAAGAGGAAAAAGAAAATGAAAAAGAAAAAGACGAAGAAGAAGAAGAAAAAATGTTGTAGAAGAAAAGAAGAGGAAGATAAAGAAGAAGAAGAAGAAGAAGAAGAAGACAAAGAAGAAGGGGAAGCAAAAGAAGAAGAAAAAGAAGAAGATGAAGAAGATAAAAAAGATGATGAAAAAGAAGAAGAAGAAGACAAAGAAGAAGATGAACAAGAAGAAGAAGAAGAAGCAAAAAAAGAAGATTGAGAAGAAGAAGACAAAGAAGAAGATGAAGAAAAAGAAGCCAAAGAAGTAGAAGAAATAGAGAAAATAGAAGAAGAAGGAGGAGGAGGAGGAGGAGGAAGAGGAGGAGAAGAAGATAAAGAAGAAGAAGAAGAAGACGAAGAAGAAGACAAAAAAGAGAAAGACAAAGAGGAGGAGGAAGAAGAAGAAGATGGAGATGAAGAAGAAGAAGGAGAAGAAGAAGAAGAAGACGAAAAGGAAGAAGGCAAAGAAGAAGAAGAAGAAGAAGAAGAAGAAGTAGAAGAAGAAAAAGAAGAAGAACACAAAGAACAAGAAGAACAGGAAGAAAAAGAAAAAGAAGATGATGTTTTTGATGAAGAAGAAGAAGAAGAAGCAAAAGAAGAAGACGTAGAAGAAAAAGAAGGAAACAAAGAACTCATAGTAGAACCAGAAGTTGAAGAGGAGGAGGAAGAAGAAGAAGAAGAAGAAGAAGAAGTAGAAGAATAAGAATAAGAAGAAGAAGAACGAGAATAAGAAGAAGAAGTAGTGGGAGAAGAGGAAGATGAAGAAGAAGTAGAAGTAGAAGAAGAAGAAGAAGAAGAAAAAAGAAGAAGAAAAAGAAGGCAAAAAAGAAAAGAAGAAGACGAAGAAGAATAAGAGGACAACATAGAAGAAGATGAATAAGAAGAAGAAGAAGAAAAAGAAAAAGACGAAGAAGAATAAGAGGACAACATAGAAGAAGATGAACAAGAAGAAGAAGAAGAAAAAGAAGATGAAGAAGAAGAAGGCAAAGAAGAGGAAGATGAAGAAGAGAATGGAGAAGAAGAAGAAGAAGAAGAAGAAGAAGAAGAAGAAAAAGAAGAAGAATAAGAAGAAGAAGATGTAGAAGAAGAAGAAGAAGAAGAGGAAGATGAAGAAGAAGTAGAAGAAGACGATGAAGAAGAATAGGATCAAGAAGTAGAAGAGGAAGAAGAAGAAGACATGTAGAAGAAGAATAAGAACAAGATAAAGAAGAAGAAGATGAAGAAGAGGAAATTGAAGAAGAGAAAGAAGAAGATGACAAAGAAGAAGAAGAAGAAGAAGATGAAGAAGACAAAGAAGATGTTGAGGAAGAAGAAGAGGAAGAAGAAGAAGAAGAAGAAGAAGATGAAGTAGAAGAGGAAATAGAGGATGATGAAGAAGAAGAAGAAAAAGAGGAAGAAACTAAAGAAGTCAAAGAAGAAGAAAAAGAAGATGAAGATGAAGAAGAAGAAGAAGAAGTTGAAGGGGAAGAAGAAGAACAATAAGAAGAAGAAGAAGAAGAAGAAGAAGAAGAAGAAGAGGATGAAGTGAAAGAAGAAGAAAAGGAAGAAAAAGAAGAAGAAGAAGTGGATGGAGAAGAAGATGAACAAGAAGAAGAAGATGAAGAAGAAGAAGAAGAAGAAGAAGAAGAAAACAAAGAAGAAGAAGAAGAAGAAGAAGAGGAAGATGGAGAAATAGAACAAGACTAAGAAGATAGAGAAGTTGATGAAAAAGAAGAAGAGGAAGACAAAGAAGAAGATGAACAAGAAGAAGACCAAGAAGAGGAAGAGGAAGAAGCTGAAGAAGACGAAGAAGAAGAAGAAGAATAAGAAGAAGAAGAAGATGATGATGATGAAGATGAAGAAGAAGAATAAGAAGAACAAGATGGAGATCGAGAGGAGGAGGAAGAAGAAGAAGAAGAAGAAGGAGAAGAAAAAGAAGACAAAGTAGAAGAAGGTGAATTTTAAGGCGAAGAAGAAGAAGCCGAAGAAGAAGAAGATAAATAAGAAGGAGAAAAATAGAGACAAAGAAGAAGAGGAAGAAGAAGTAGAAGAAGAAAATGAAGAAGTAGTAGTAGTAAAAGAAGAAGAAGAAGAAGATAATAGGGACGAAGAAGAAGAAAAACAACAACTAGAAGAAGATGAAGAAGAAGAAGAAGAAGATGAGGATGAAGAAGAAGAAGAAGAAGAAGAAGAAGATGTAGGAGAAGAAGAAAAAGAAGAAGAAGAAGAAGAAGAGAAAGAAGAAGAAAACGAAGAAGAGAAGGACTAAGAAGAGGAAGAAGAAGAAGAGAAGAAGTAGTAGTAGTAGAAGAAGAAGAAGAAAACATAGAAGTAGAGGAGGAAGAAGAATAAAAATAACAAGGAGAAGAAGAAGACGACGAAGAAGAAGAAGAAGAATAAGAAGAATAGGAAGAAGAAGATGAAGAAGAAGACGAAAAAGAAGAACATGAAGAAGAAGAACACGAAGAAATAGAAGAAGAAGAAGAAGAAGAAGAAGAAGAAGTAAAAGAAGTAGCTGAAGAGGAAGAAAAAGAAGATGAAATACAAGAACAAGAGTAAGAAGAAGAAGAAGATGAAGTAGAAGAATAAGAAGAAGAAGAAGAAGAAGAAAATGAAGAAGATTTAGAAGAATACAAAGAAGAAGAAGAAGGAGAGGAGAAGAGGAAGAAAAAGAAGAAGAAGAAGAAGAAAAAGAAGACAATGCAAAAGATGGCAAAGAAGAAGAAGAAGAAGAAGATGAAGAAGTAGAAGATGATGAAGAAGGAGATGAAGAGGAAGAAGACAAAAAAGGAGAAAAAGAGCAAGAAGAACAAGAACAAGAATAAAAAGAACAAGAAGTCAAAGAAGAAGAAGAGGAAGAAGAAAAAAAGAAGTGGAAGAAGGAGAAGAAGAAGAAGAAAAAGAAGAAGAGGAAGAAGAAGAAGAAAAAGAAACAAAAGAAAAAGAAGAAGATGAAGAAGAAGATGACTAAGAAGGGGAAGTCAAAAAAGAGGAAGAAGAGGATTGGGACGAAGAAGAAGAAGAAGAAGATGATGAAGAAGAAGGAGAACAGGAAGAAGAAGAAGAGGACGAAGAAGAAGACGAAGACGAAGAAGAAATTGAAGAAGAAGGATAAGAAGAAGAAGAAGAAGAAGATGTAGAGGAAGTAGAAAAAGAAGAAAAGAAGATGAACAAGAAGACAACGAAGAATAAGAAGAAGTTGTGGAAGAAGAAGAAGATGATGATGAAGAAGAAGAAGAAGAAGAGGAAGACGAAGAAGAAAATAAAGAAGAAGAAGAAGAACACAAAGAAGAAGAAGACGAAGAAGATGAAGATGGAGAAGAGAAAGAAGAAGAAGACGAACAAGAAGAAGACGAAGAAGTAGAACACAAAGAAGAAGAAGAAGAAGAAGAAGAAGAAGAAGTAGTAGTAGTAGTAGTAGAAGAAGAAGAAGAAGAAGAAGAGGAAGAAAAAGATGAAGCACAAGAATAATAATAAGAAGATGAAGAAGTAGAAGAATAAGAAGAAGAAGAAGAAGAAAACGAAAAAGAAGCAGAAGAAGAATAATAAGAAGAAGAAAGAGAAAGAGAAGTGGAAGAAAAAGAAGAAGAAGATGTAAAAAAAGACAAAGCAGAAGAAGGCAAAGAAGACGATGAAGAAGAAGAAGACAAAAAAGGAGAAAAAGAGGTAGAAGAAGAAAAGAACAAGAAGAAGTCGAAGAAGAAGAGGAGAGAGAAGATGAAGAAGAAGAAGTACAAGTGGGAGAAAAAGAAGAAGAAGAAGAAGAAAAAGAAATAGAAGAAGAAGTAGGCGAAGAAGAAGAAGTTGAAGAAGGGGAAGACGAAGAAGTGGAAGAATTGGAAGGGGAAGAAGAAGAAGAAGAAGAAGACGAAGAAGAAGAAGGAGACGAAATAGACGAAGGAGGAGAAGAAGAAGAACACGTAGAAGAAGAAGAAGATAAAGGAGAAGAAGAAGAAATAGAAGAAGAAGAAGAAGACGAAGAAGAAGAAGAAGACGAAGAAGAAGAAGGAGCAGAACGAGAAGAAGGAGAAGAAGAAGAAAAAGAAGGCAAAGAAGAAGAAGAAGACGAAGAAGAAGAAGAAGAAGAAGAAGAAGAAGAAGTAGAAAAAGAAGAGGAGGAAGAAGAAGAAAACAAAAAAGAAGAAGAGAAAGAAGAAGATGAAGAAGACGAAGAAGAAGAAGACGAAGAAGAAGAAGAAGAAGAAGTGGAAGTTGAAGAAGAAGTTGAACAAGATTAAGACGAAGAAGAAGAACACAAAGAAGAAAAAGAGGAGGAGGAAGAAGAACAAGAACATGAAGAAGAAAAAGAGGAGGAGGAAGAAGAAGAAGAAGAAGTAGAAGGAGAAGAAGAAGAAGAAGATAAAGAAGAAGAGGAAGAAGAAGGGGAAGATGGAGATGATGTACAAGAAAAAGAAGTAGAAGTAGAAAAAGTAGAAGAATAAGAAGAAGAAGAAGAAAATGATGATGAAGTAGAAGAAGAATAGGAAGAATAAGGAGGAGAAGCAGAAGAGGAAGAAAAAAAAGAAGAAGGAGAAAAAGAAGACAAAGCAGAAGAAGGAAAAGAAAAAGACAAAGAAGAAGAAGATGAAGTAGAAGAAGACAAAAAAGGAGAAAAAGAGGAAGAAGAAGTAGAAGAATAAGAACAAGAAGAACAAGTAGAGGTTGATGAAGAAGAAGAACAGGAAGAAGAAGAAGAAGAAGAAGAAGAAGTGGAAGATAGAGAAGAAGAAGAAGAAGAAGAAGAAGAAAAAGAAACTGAAGAAGAAGAAGTCGAAGAAGAAGAAGGCAAAGTAGAAGAAGACTAAGAAGGGAAAGACGAAGGAAAGGAAGAAGGGGAAGGTGACAAAGAAGAAGAAGAAGAAGACAAATAAGAAGAAGAAGAAGAAGAAGGAGAAGAAGAAGTCGAAGAAGAAGAAGAAGAAGAAGAAGATGAAGTTATCAGAGAAGAAGGAGAAGAAGAAGAAGAAGAAGAAGAAGAAGAAGAAGAAATAGAAGAATTTGAAGAAGAAGAAAAAGACGATGAAGAAGAAGACAACGAAGTAGAAGAAGAAGAAAAATTAGAAGAAGTAGAAGAAGAAGAGGAAGAAGAAGAAGAAAACAAAAAAGAAGAAGAAGAAGAAGAAGATAAAAAAGAATGTGAAAAAGTGGAAGATGGAGAATAGAAAGAAGAATAAGAGGAACAAGAAGAAGAAAAAGAAGAAGCAGAACAAGAAGAAGTATAAGACGAAGAAGAAGAAGAGGTAGAAGAAGGGGAAGAAGTTAAAGAAATCGAAGAAGGAGAAGAAGAAGAAGAAGAAGAAGAAGAAGAGGAAGAAGAAGAAGAAGAAGACAAAGAGGAAGAAGACGAAGAAGAAGAAGGACAAGAAGAAAAGAAGAAGAAGAAGACAAAGAAGAAGAAGAGGAAGAAGAATAAGAACAAGAAGAAGAAGTAGAAGAAGAAGAAGATCAAGAAGAAGACAAAGGAGAAGTAGAAGAAGAAGAAGTAAAAGAAGAATAAGTAGAGGGAGATGATAAAGAAGAAGAAGAATAAAATGAAAATTAAGGAAAGAGGATGAAGAAGAAGAAAAAGAAAAAGAAGGAGAAGAAAAAGAAGAACAAGAAGAAGTAATAGTAGTAGAAGAAGAAGAAAGAAAAGAACAAGAAAAAGAAGAAGAAGACGAAGAAGAAGAAGAAGAAGGCAAAGAAGATGAAGAAGAAGAAAAGAGGAAGAGGAAAAAGATGATAAAGTAGTAGTAGAAGAAGAAGAAGATGAAGAAGAAAAGAAGAACAACAGCAAAACAAAGATGACAAAGAAGAAGAAGAGGATGAAGAAGAAGAAGAAGAAGCAGAAGAAGAACAAAAAGAAGAAGAAGAAGAAAAGGAAGTAGAAGAAGGAATTGAAGAAGAAGAAGACGACGAAGAGGAAGAAGAAGAAGAAGAAGAAGAAGATGAAGAAAAAGATGCAAAAGAAGTCAAAGAAGAAGAAGATGATGAAGAAGATGAAGAAGAAGAAGAAAACGAAGAAGAAGAAGTCAAAGAAGAAGAAAAGAAAGAAGAGGAAAAAAAGAAGACAAAGAAGAAGAATAAGAACAAGAAAAACAAGAAGAAGAAGTAGTGGAAGAAGAAGAAGATGAACGAGAAGAAGAAGAAGAAGATGAACGAGAAGAAGAAGAAAAAAATGAAGAAGTAGAAAATGAAGAAAAAAAAGAAGAAGAAGAAGAAAAAGAAGAAGACGATGAAGATAAAGAAGTTCATGAAGAAAAGAAGAAGAAGACAAACAAGAAGATGAACAAGAAGAAGACAAAGATGAGGAAGAGGAAGAAGATGATGAAGAGGAAGAAGAAGAAGAAAAATAAGAAGAAAAAAAGAAGAAGAAGATGAAGGAGAAGAAGAAGAAGAATAAGAAAACTAAGAAGAAGATGCAAAAGAAGAGGAAAGCAAAGAAGAGGAAAAAAGTTAAGACAAAGAACAAGAAGAAGAAGAAGAACAAGAAGAAGAGGACAATAAAGAAGAGGAGGAGGAGGAAGAAGAAGAAGAAGATGAAGAAGAAGAAAAAGAAAAAATAGAGGAAGACGAAGAAGAAGAAATAAAAGAAGATGAAAAAGAAGAAGAGGAAGAAGAAGAAGCTGAAGTTGAAGAAAAAATGCAGTAAAAAAAAGAAGTAGAAGAAAAGAAGAAGAAGAAGAAAATGAAGTAGAACAACAAGAAGGAGAAGACGAAGAAGAAGAAGAAGAAGAAGAAGAGCAAGGAGAAGAACAAGAACAACGAGAAGAAGAGGATGAAGAAGAACAAGATTAAGATGAAAAAGAAAAAGAAGATCCATAAGAAGAAAAAGAAGACGAACAAGAAGAAAAAGTAGGCAAAGAAGAGGAAGACAACGAAGAGGAAGACAAAGAAGTGGAAGAAGAAGATGAAGAATAAGAAGAAGAAGAAGAAGAAGAAGAAGAAAAAGCAGAATAAGAAGAAGTGGAAGAAGAAGAATTAGAAGAAGTGGAAGAAGAAGAAGACGACGAAGAACAAGAAGAAGAATAAAAAGAAGAAGTAGACGAAGAAGAAGAACATGAAGAAGAAGAAGATGATGAAGAAGAAGTGGAAGAAGAAGAAGAAGAGGAAGTAAAAGAAGATGAAGAAGAAGAAGAAAAGAAGAAGAACAAGAAGAAGAAGAAAATGAAGAAGAAGAAGAAGAATTCGAAGAAGAGGAAGATGAAGAAGAAGAGGAGGTGGAATAAGTTAAAAAAGAAGAGAAGAAGAAGAAGAAGAACCAGAAGAAGAAGAAGAAGAAGAATACGAAGAAGAAGAAGAATAAGAGGAAGAAGAAGACGATGAAGAAGATGAAGACAAAGAAGAGGAAGAAGAAGAGAAAGAAGAAGAAGAAGAAGAAGAAGAAGTCAAATGTGAAGAAATAGTAGAACAAGAAGAAGTTGAAAAAGAAGAAGAAGAAGAAGGAGAAGAAGAAGAAGAAGAAGAACATAGAAGAAGGAGATGAAGAAGAAGAAGAATAAGAAGCAGAAGAAGGAGAAGAAGAAAAAGAAGAAGAAAAGATGAAGATGAAGAAGAAGAAGAAGAAGAAAAATATGAATAAGAATAAGAAGAAAAAGAAGAAGAAAGAGAGGAAGACTACAACGAAGAAGAAGAAGAAGAGAAAGGCGAAGATGAAGATAAAGAAGAAGAAGTAGAAGGAAAGGCCAAAGAAGAAGAAGGAAAAGAAGAAGAAGAAGAAGAATATGATGATAATGATGAAACTGATGATCAAGGAGAAGAAGAAGGAGAAGATGAGATAGAAAAAGAAGAACAACAAGAAGAAGAAGAGGAAGAGGAAGAAGAAAAATATAAGAATGACAAAAGAAGAAAAACAACTATAAGAAGAAGAAGAAGAATAAGAATAAAAAGTGGAGAAGAAGAACAAGCTAAAGAAGTAGAAGAAGAAAAATAAGGAAGAAGAAGAAGAAGAAGAATGAGAAGAAGGAGAAGGAGAAGTAGACGAAGAAGAAGAAGAAGAAGACTAAGAAGAAGAAGAAGAAGAAGAAGACTAAGAAGAAGAAGAAGAACAAGAAGAAATAGAAGATGAAGAAGAAGAAGATGATGAAGAAGAAGATGACTAAGAAAAAGATGAAGAAGAAGATGAAGGAGAAGAAGAGGGAGAACAAGAAGAAGAATAAGAAGAAAAGGACGAAGAAGAACAACAACAAGAAGAAAAAGAAGAAAAGGAAGAAGAAGAAGAAGGAATAAAAGGAGAAAAGAAGGAGAAGAAGAAGAGGAAGAAGAAGAAGGAGAAGTAGATGAAGAAGAAGTAGAAAAAGAAGAAGAAGAAAAGAAGAAGAAGAATAAAAAGAAGAAGAAGGAGAAGAAGAAGATGAAGAAAAGAAGAAGAGGAAAACAAAGAAGGGAGAGAAGAAGTAAAAGAAGAAAAGGAAGATGAAGAAGAAGAAGAAGAAGAGGAGGTGAAGACGAAGAAGAAGAAGAAGAGGACGAACAAGAAGTTGAGGAAGAGGAAGAAGAAGAAGAAGTAAAGGAAGAAGAAGAAGTAGAAGAAGAAGAAGAAGAAGAAGAAGTAAAAAAAGAAGACGAGGACAAGAAGAAAAGGAAAAAAAATGACAACAAGAAGAACAAGAGGACAAGAAGAAGAAGTAGAACATGAAGAAGAGGAAGAAGAAGAAGAAGAAGAAGAATAGAAGAAGAAGAAGAAGAAGAAGAAGAAGAGGAAGAAGAAGGAATAGAAGAAGGAATTGGAGAAGAAGTAGAAGAAGACGAAGAAGATAAAGAAGAAGAAGAAGAAGAAGTAAAAGATGAAGAAGAAGAAGAAGAAAGAGGAGGAGGAGAAGAAGAAGAAGAAGAAGAAGAAGAAGAAGAAGATGAAAAAGAAGAAGAACAAGAAGAAGAAGAAGAGAGAAGAAGAAGAAAGAAGAAGAAGAAGATGAAGAAGATGAAGAAGATGAAGAAGAAGAAGAAGAAGAAATGGATGAAGAAGGAGAAGTTGATGGAGAAGAAGTAGAAGAAGAAGAAGAAGAAGAAGAAGACGAAGAATGAGAGGGAGGAGAAGAAGAAGAAGACGATGATGATGATGAATAAAAGAGGAAGAAAGAAAAGGAGAAAAAGAGGAATAAAAAAAAGAAGACTAAGAAGAGGAAGATGATGATGAAGAAGGAGAAGAAGAAGAATAAGAAGAAGAAGACAAAGAAGAAGAAGAAGAAGTAGAGGAAGAAGATGAAGAAAAAGAAGATGAAGAAGAAGAATAAGAGGAAGAAGAAAAAAATAAAAATGAGAAGAAGCAAAAGAAGAAGAAGAAGAAGAAGAAGAAGAAAAGAAAGAACAAAAAGGAGAAGAAGAAGAAGAAGATGAAGATGAAAAAGTAAAGAAAGAAGAAGAAGAAGAAGAAGAAGAAGAAGAAGAGGGAATTGAAGGAGGAGAAGTAGAATAATAAGTAGAAAAAGAAGAAGAAGAAGAAAAGAAGTAGAAGATGTATAAGAAGAAGAGGAAGAAGAAGAATAAAAAGCAAACAACGAAGGAGAAGAAGAAGAAGAACAAGAAACAATATTAAGAAGGAGATGATAGAGAAGAAGAAGAATTAAAAGAAGGAAAAGAAGAAGAAGACGAGAAAGAAGTAGAAGAAGAAGAAGAAGAAGAATGCAAAGATATAGGGGAAGAAGAAGATTAAGAAGAAAAAGAAGACGAAAAGAAGAAAAAGAAGAAGAAGAAGAAGATGATAGAGAAAAAGAAGACGATGAAGAAGATGGAGAAGAAGAAGTAGAAGAAGAAAAAGAAAAAGAAGAAGAAGAGGATGTTTATTAATATCCATTTGAGTTTCTAAAAGCTTTAATTAGAAGAAGGGATTCATTAGTTAACTCTTTGAAAACTTAATAAATTGATGTACTCTTGTAGAGTAAGTTAAATGTGGATAACTTGAGTTGGATATGTGAAAACTCTTCTGCATGGTGAAACGTCTTTTTGTTATGAGATTTTATTGTGGTTTTGTATGTTCGAAAAATTTGGTGTTTTGGCATAAAGCAAATTGAGAAGAATGAGAAATTTGGAATATGTTATTGATGTAACTCAAATGAGTATATTGTAATAAAACTTTGTTTGATTTTTATATGTAGGGAGAAAGAAGAAACAAGAAAAGGATCAATCTTAAGAAAGCTAACTAATGAAAGAAGAGACGAAGTTAAAGAAAAGACACAAGAAAAGATATCTCAAGAAGTAGTATTAGTAGTAGTAGAAGAAGAAGAAGAAGAAGATGTAGGAGAAGAAGAAGAAGAAGAAGTAGAAGAAGAAGAAGAAGAAGAAGAAGATGACGAAGAAGAAAAAGATGATGATGATGAAGAAAAAGAAGACAAAGAAGAAGACAAACAAGAAGAAGACGAACAAGAAGAAGTCGAAGAAGGGGAAGAAGAAGAAGATGACGAACAAGAAAAAGAAGAAGAAGAAGAATGAGAAGACGAAGTAGTAGAAGAAGAAGAAGAAGAATAAGACGAAGACGAAGAAAAAGTAGAAGAAGAAGAAGAAGAAGAAGAAGAAGACTAAAAGGAGAAGAAGCAGAAGAAGAAGAAGTAGAAGAAGAAGAAGAAGAAGAAGGCGAAGAAGAAGATAAAGAAGAGGAGCAAGAAGAAGATGAAGAAGAGGAAGACGAAGAAGAAGAAGAAGAAGAAAATGATGAAGAAGAGGAAGACGAAAAAGAAGAAGACGAAGAAGAAGAAGAAAAAGAAGAATAAGAAGAAGTACAAGAAGAAGAAGAAGAAGATGCAGAAGAAGAAGAGGAAGATGAAGAAGAAGAACAAGATAAAAAAGAAGAAGATGAAGAAGAGGAAGATAGAGAAGTGGATGAAGAAGAAAAGAAAGAAGTAGTAGAAAAATAAGAAGTAGAAGGAGAAGTAGAAGACGATGCACACAAAGAAGAAGAAGAAGAAGAAGAAGATAAAGAAGAAGAAAAAGAAGAAGAAAAATAAGAAGAAAAAGGCAAAGAAGAAGTAGAAGAAGGTGAAGAAGAAGAAGTGAAGTTGAAGGAGAAGAAGAAGAAGAAAATGAAGTAGTCGTAGTAGAAGAAGAAGAACAACAACAAGAAGATGAAGATGGAGAAGACAAAGGAAGAGAAGAAGAAGAAGTAGAAGGAGAAGAAGAAGTTGAAGAAGAAGATGAAGAGGAAGAAGAAGAAGAACAAGAAGATGAAGAAGTTGAAGAAGAAAATGGAAACGAAGGTGAAGACACAGAAGAAGAAGAAGACGATGAAGAAGAAGTAGGAAAAGAAGAACAAGGAGTAGTAGTAGAAGAAGAAGAAAAAGAAAAAGGGGAAGTCGAAGAAGAAGAATAAGGAGAAGGAGAAGAAGAAGAAGAAGAAGAAGAAGAAGAAAACATTGAAGAAGAAGAAGAAGAAGAAAATAAAGAAGAAGAAGAAGAAGAAGAAGAGGAAGAAGAAGAACAAAAAGAAAACAAAGAAGAAGAAAAAGAAGAAAAAGAAGAAGAGGAAAAGGAGAAGAAGAAGAAAAAAAACAAGAAGAATAAGGAACAAGAGGAGAAGAAGAGAAAGAAAAAGAATAATAAGAAGAAGAAGACAACGAAGAAAAAGAGGAAGAAGAAGAAAAAGAAGGAGAAGAAGAGGAAGAGGAAGACGAGGAGGTAGAAGAAAAAGAAGATGAAGAAGCAGAAGAAGAAAAAGAAGAAGAAGAGGAAGAAGAATAGAAAGAGGAAGAAGAAGAAGAAGAAAGCAAAGAAGAAGAAGAAGAAAAAGAGGAAGAAGAAGGATTAGAGGAAGAATAGAAAAGAGGAGGAGGTGGAGGAGAAGAAGACGAAGAAGAAGAAGAAGTAGAGGACAAAGAAGAAGTAGAAGAGAAAGAAGAAAAAGAAGAAGAAGAAAGATGAAGAAGAAGACAAAGGAGGAGGAGGAGGGGAAGAAGAAGAAGAAAAACAAGACAAAGAAGAAGTAGAAGAGAAAGAAGAAGCACAAGAAGAACAAGAAGAAGAAGACGAAGAAAACGAAGTAGATTTAAAAGAAGAAGAAGAAGGAGAAGAAGAAGAGGAAGAAAAAGAAGAAGAAGAAGAAAAAGGAGACAATGCAAAAGAAGGCAAAGAAGAAGACGAAGAAGAAGAAGATGAAGAAGTAGAAGATGATGAAGAAGATGAAGAAGAAGACAAAAAAGGAGAAAAAGAAGAAGAAGAAGAACAAGAAGAACAAGAAGAACAAGAAGAACAAGAAGAAGTCAAAGAATAAGAAGAAGAGGAAGAAGGAAAAAGAAGTGGAACAAGGAGAAGAACCAGAAGAAGAAGAAGAAGAAGAAGAAGAGGAAGAAGAAGAAGAAAAAGTAACAAAAGAAAAAGAAGAAGATGAAGAAGAAGAAGTCCAAGAAGAAGAAGACTAAGATGGGAAAGTCAAAGAAGAGGAAGAAGAGGATAGGGACGAAGAAGAAGAAGACGAAGATGAAGAAGAAGAAGAAGAATAGGAAGAAGAAGAAGAAGAAGAAGAAGAAGGAGAAGATGAAGAAGAAGAAGAAGAAATCGAAGAAGAAGAAGGAGAAGAAGAAGAAGAAGAAGAAGAAGTAGTAGAAGATGTAGAGGAAGTAGAAGAAGAAGAAAAAGAAGATGAAGAACAAAACAACGAAGAATAAGAAGAATGTAGAGGAAGAAGAAGTAGAAGAAGAAGAAGAGGAAGAAGAAGAAGAGGAAGAAGAAGAAGACAACAAAGAAGAAGTAGACGAAGAAGAGGAAGATGGAGAAGAGAAAGAAGAAGAAGCCGAACAAGAAGAAGATGAAGAAGTTGAACATGATGAAGAAAAAGAAAATAAAGTAGAAAAAGAAGAAGAAGAAGAATATGAAGAAGAAGAAGTAGAAGAAGAAGAAGAAGATGAAGAAGAAGAGAATGAAGAAGATGAAGCACAAGAATAAGAATAAGAGGAAGAAGAAGTAGAAGAATATGAAGAAGAAGAAGATGAAGAAGAGGAAGAAGAAGAAGAAAACTAAAAAAGAAGTAGAAGAAGAATAAGAAGAAGAAGAAGGAGAAGGAGAAGAGGAAGAAAAAGAAGAAGAAGATGCAAAAGAAGACAAAGCAGAAGAAGGCAAAGAGGAAGACGAAGAAGAAGAAGATGAAGAAGAAGAAGACAAAAAATGAGAAAAAGAGGAAGAAGAATAAGAAGAAGAACAAAAAGAACAAGAAGAAGTCGAAGAAGAAGAGGATGGAGAAGATGAAGAAGAAGTAGTACAAGTGGGAGAAAAAGAAGAAGAAGGTGAAGAAGAAAAATAAATAGAAGAAGAAGAAGGCGAAGACGAAGAAGATGAAGAAGGGGAAGACAAAGAAGTGGAAGAAGAGGAAGTTGACGAAAAAGAAGAAGAAGAAGAAGAAGAAGAAAAAGAAGAAAGAGATGAAATAGATGAAGAAGAAGGAGGAGAAGAAGAAGACGTAGAAGAAGAAGAAGATAAAGGAGAAGTGGAAGAAATAGAACAAGAAGAAAAAGAAGACGAAGAAGAAGAAGTAGAACAAGTATAAGAAGAAGAAGAAGAAGAAGAAAAAGATGAAGAAGAAGAAGAAAAAGAAGTAGAAAAAGAAGAGGAGGAAGAAGAAAAAAAATCAAAAAACAAGAAGACGAAGAAGACAAAGAAGAAGGTGAAGAAGATGATGATGAAGTAGAAGAAGAAGAAGAAGAGGAAGTCGAAGAAGAAGTCAAACAAGATTAAGAAGAAGAAGAAGAACACGAAGAAGAAAAAGAAGAGGAGGAAGAAGAAGAAGAAGAAGAACATGAAGAAGAAAAAGAGGGGGAAGAAGAAGAAGAAGAAGATAAAGAAGAAGAAGAAGGGGAAGATGGAGATGATGTACAAGAACAAGAAGAAGAAGAAGAAAAAGTAGAAGAATAAGAAGAAGAAGAAGAAGAAAATGAAGAAGAAGTAGAAGAAGAATAAGAAGAAGAAAGAGGAGAAGGAGAAGAGGAAGAAAAAGAAGAAGGAGAAAAAAAAGACAAAGAAGAAGAAGGAAAAGAAAAAGACAAAGTAGAAGAAGATGAAGTAGAAGAAGACAAAAAAAGAGAGAAAGTTGAAGAAGAAGTAGAAGAGGAAGAAGAAGAAGAAGAAGAAGAAGAAGTGGAAGATAGAGAAGAAGATCAAGAAGAAGAAGTAGATTAAGATCAAGAAGAAGATAAAGGAGAAGTAGATGAAGAAGTAGTAGAAGAAGAATAAGTAGAGGGAGATGATAAAGAAGAAGAAGAATAAAATGAAAATAAAGGAAAGATGAAGAAAAAGAAGGACAAGAAAAAGAAGAACAAGAAGTAGTAGTAGTAGTAGAAGAAGGAGAAGTAGAAGAAGAAAGAAAAGAAGAAGAAAAAGAAGAAGAAGATGAAGAAGAAGAAGAAGGCAAAGGAGAAGAAGAAGAACACAAACAAGAAGAAGAAGACAAAGAAGACGAAGAACAAGAAAAGAGGAAGAAGAAGAAGATGATGAAGTAGAAGAAGAAGAAGAAGAAGATGAAGAAGAATAGAACAACAACAACAAAACAAAGATGACAAAGAAGAAGAAGAAGAGGACGAAGAAGAAGAAGAAGCAAAAGAAGTACAAAAAGAAGAAGAAGAAGAAAATGAAGTAGAAGAAGGAATTTAAGAAGAAGAAGACGACAAAGAGGAAGAAGAAGAAGAAGAAGAAGAAGAAGAAGCAGAAGAAGTCAAAGGAGAAGAAGAAGAAGAAGAAGAAGAAGAAGAAGAAGAAGAAGAAGAGGAAAATAAAGAAGAAGAAGAAGAAGAAGAGGAAGAAGAAGAACAAAAAGAAAATAAAGAGGAAGAAGAAGAAGAAGAAGGAAAATGAAAAGAAGAAAATGAAGAAGAGGAAAAAGGAGAAGAAGAAGTAGAAAAAAAAAAAAGAATAATAAGGAACGAGAGGAGGAGAAGAAGAAGAAGAGAAAGAAGAAGAATAAGAAGACAACGAAGGAAAAGACAAAGAAGAAGAAAAAGAAGAAGAAGAAGACGAAGAGGAAGACGAGGAAGCAGAATAAAAAGAAGATGAAGAAGCAGAAGATGAAAAAGAAGAAGAAGAGGAAGAAGAATAAAGAGAGGAGGAAGAAGAAGAAGAAGGCAAAGAAGAAGAAGAAGAAGAGGAAGAAGAAGGATAAGAGGAAGAATACAAAAGAGGAGGAGAAGAAGAAGAAGAAGTAGAGGACAAAGATGAAGTAGTAGAGAAAGAAGAAGATGAAGAAGAAGAAAGAAGAAGAAGACAAAGGAGGAGGAGGAGGGGAAGAAGAAGAAGAACAAGACAAAGAAGTAGTAGAGGAAGACAAAGAAAACAAAGAAGATTTAGAAGAAGAATAAGAAGAAGAAGAAAGAGAAGGAGAAGAGGAAGAAAAAGAAAACAATGCAAAAGAAGGCAAAGATGAAGAAGAAGATAAAGAGGAAGAAGACAAAAAAAGGAGAAAAAGAGGAAGAAGAAGAGGAAGAAGAAGAAGAAGAAGGAGAAGAAGAAGAAGAACATGAACAAGAAGAATAAGAAGAAGTCAAAGAAGAAGAAGAAGAGGAAGAAGAAAAAGAAACTGGAAGAAGGAGAAGAAGAAGAAGAAGAAGAAGAAGAAGAAGAGGAAGAAGAAGAGGAAAATGAAATAAAAGAAAAAGAAGAAGATGAAGAAGTCCAAGAAGAAGAACACTAAGAAGGGAAAGTCAAACAAGAGGAAGAAGAGGATAGGGACGAAGAAGAAGACGAAGATGAAGAAGAAGAAGAATATGAAGAGGAAGAAGAAGACGAAGAAGAAGAAGAAGAAGATCAAGAAGAAGAAGTTCAAGAAGAAGAAGAAGAAATCGAACAAAAAGAAGGAGAAGAAGAAGAAGAAGAAGAAGAAGATGTAGAGGAAGTAGAAGAAGAAGAAAAGGAAGATGAAGAAGAAGACAATGAAGTATAAGAAGAAGATGTAGAAGAAGAAGAAGAAGAAGAAGAAGAAGAGGTAGAAGAAGAAGAAAACTAAGAAGAAGAAGAAGAAGAACACAAAGAAGAAGAAGACGAAGAAGAGGAAGATGGAGAAGAGAAAGAAGAAGAAGACAAACAAGAAGAAGATGAAGAAGTAGAACACGATGAAGAAAAAGAAAATAAAGAAGAAGAAGAAGAAGAAGAATACGAAGAAGAAGAAGTAGAAGAAGAAGAAGAAGAAGAAGAAGAAGAAGAAGAAGAAGATGACGAAGTAGATGAAGCATAAGAATAAGAATAAGAGGAAGAAGAAGTCAAAGAATAAGAAGAACAAGAAGTTGAAGAAGAAGACAAAGAAGAAGAAGATAACAAAAAAGAAGCAAAAGAAGAATAAGAAGATGAAGAAGGATAAAGAGAAGAGGAAGAAAAAGAAGAAGAAGATGTAAAAGAAGAAAAAGTAGAAGGAAAATAAGAAGATGAAGAAGAAGAAGACAAAAAAGGTAAAAAAGAGGAAGAAGAAGAACAAGAACAAGAAGAACAAGAAGAAGTCGAAGAAGCAGAGGACGGAGAAGATGAAGAAGAAGTAGTACAAGTGGGAGAAAAAGAAGAAGAAGAAGAAGAAAAAGAAATAGAAGAAGAAGAAGGCAAAGAGGAAGAAGATGAAGAAGGGGAAGACAAAAATGTGGAAGAAGAGGAAGGGGATGAAGAAGAAGAACAAGAAGACGAAGAACAAGAAGGAGGAGATGAAATAGATGAAGAAGAAGGAGGAGAAGAAGAAGAAGATGTAGAAGAAGAAGAAGATAAAGGAGAAGAAGAAGAAATAGAACAAAAAGAAGATGAAGACGAAGAAGAAGAAGTAGAAGCAAAAGAAGAAGAGAAAGAAGAAGGAGAAGAAAAAGAAGGCAAAGAGGAAGAAGAAGTAGAAAAAGAAGAGGTGGAAGAAGAAGAAAACAAAAAAGAAGAAGAAGAAGAAGACAAAGAAGAAGATGAAGAAGACGAAGAAGAAGAAGACGAAGAAGACGAAGAAGAAGAAGAAGAAGAAGGCGAAGAAGAGGAAGAAGAAGAAGAGAAAGTCGAAGAAGAAGTCGAACAAGATTAAGACGAAGAAGAAGAACACGAAGAAGAAAAAGAGGAGGAGGTAGAAGAAGAAGAAGTAGAAGAAAATGAAGAAGAAGAGGAAGAACATGAAGAAGAAAAAGAGGAGAAAGAAGAAGAAGATAATGAAGAAGAAGAAGAAGAAGGGGAAGATGGAGATGATGTACGAGAACAAGAAGAAGAAGAAGAAAAAGTAGAAGAATAAGAAGAAGAAGAAGAAGAAGAAGAATAAAATGAAGAAGAAGTAGAAGAAGAATAAGAAGAAGGAGGAGTAGGTGAACAGGAAGAAAAAGACGAAGGAGAAAAAGTGGAAGAAGAAGAACAAGAAGAATAAGTAGAGGTCGAAGAAGAAGAGGAAGAGGAAGAAGAAGAAGGAGAAGAAGTGGAAGATAGAGAAGAAGAAGAAGAAGAAAAAGAAACAAAAGAAGAAGAAGAAGACGAGGAAGAAGAAGGCGAAGAAGAAGAAGACTAAGAAGGGAAAGACGAAGTAGAGGAAGAAGTGGAAGGCGACAAAGAAGAAGAAGAAGAAGAAAAATAAGAAGAAGAAAAGAAGAAGAAGACGAAGAAGAAGAAGACGAAGAAGAAGATGAAGACGAAGTAGAAGATGAAGTTATCAGAGAAGAAGGAGAAGGACAACAAGAAGAAGAAGACGAAGAAGAAGAAATAGAAGTAGAAGAAGAAGAAAAAGACGATGAAGAAGAAGACAACGAAGAAGAAGAAGAAGAAGAAAAATTAGAAGAAGTAGAAGAAGAATAGGAAGAAGAAGAAAAAGAAGAAGAAGAAGAAGAAGAAGAAGAAGAAGACAAAAAAGAAGAACGCGAAAAACATTAAGATGGAGAATAGAAAGAAAAAGAAGAGGAACAAGAAGAAGAAAAAGAAGAAGCAGAACAAGAAGAAGTATAAGACGAAGAAGAAGAAATGGTAGAAGAACGGGAAGAAGTTAAAGAAACCGAAGAAGGAGAAGAAGATGAAGAAGAAGAAGTAGAAGAAGAGGAAGAAAAAGATGAAGAAGACAAAGAGGAAGAAGAAGAAGAAGAAGAAGAAGAACAACAACAACAACAAGAAGAAGAAGAAGTAGAAGAAGAAGAAAAAAAAAGAAGAAGATAAAGAAGAAGGCAAAGGAGAAGTAGAAGAAGAAGTAGTAGAAGAAGAATAAGTAGAGGGAGATGATAAAGAAGAAGAAGAATAAAATGAAAATGAAGAAAAGATGATGAAGAAGAAGAAGAAGAAGAAGAAAAAGAAGGAGAAGAAGAAGAGGAAGAAGAAGAGAAGAAGGAGAAGAAGAAGAAGAAGAAGAAGAAGAAAAGAGGAATAAACTAAGAAGAAGAAGAAAATTAAGTGGAAGAAGTAGTATAAGAAAAAGATGAAGAAGAAGAAGAAGTAGAAGTTGAACTAGTATCAGTAGTAGTAGTAGTAGTAGAAGAAGAAGAAGAAGAAGAAGAAGATGTAGGAGAAGAAGAAGAAGAAGAAGAAGAAGTAGATGAAGAAGAAGAAGAAGTATAAGTCCAAAAAAATCAAAATGTTTAAAACAAAAATTAATTTTTTAGGAAAAAAAATTAAAAATAGACAAATACAACTACAAGAACATATATATACAAAAGTAAAAAAACTTCTCCAAGAATTTTACTAATTTAAAACAACAACAGAGATTTTTAGGACTCTTAAATAATGGATGAAAGTTTATACCATAACTTTCTTCTAAAATAAAATTATTACAAAACAAATTAGTTGAAGAATAGGCTAAATACAAAATAACAACTAGTGAACAACCTCATCGTTGGAATACAAAGAAACACCAATCTCTTTGACAAAAGACGAACAAAGAGAAATACAACAAATAAAAGAATTTGTTACAACAAAAAAAATTCTTTATTTTCCCAAAGAATAAAATAACTTTGCAAACTAATGCCTCTGACTTTTTTTGGTCTTGTGTCCATATTACAAATACAAACAAAATAGTAGCATATACTTCAAGTAAATTTATAAAAACCCAAAGTATGAATAACTAGCTATGAAATTAGTTATTAAAAATTTTAAAATTTATTTACTCTATAGAGTATTTAGAATCGAAACGGGAAATAAATATGTTTCCAAGTTTTTACAAAAATAACAAGAAAGAATCCAAAAGAAAATTTAAGATGCATACGTCTTGTGTTATACCATGAAATTTTTACTTATACTGTTAAATATATTCTTAATTTTACTAACATTATTGCTGATCTTCTTACAAGGCCATGAATGAGAAAGAACTACAACTGCTTCAACTTTTCGTTAACAAGATG
>JAIUJO010000416.1:80000-82500 GCA_023846275.1 Vanilla planifolia | reverse complement strand
TTCTTCTTCTTCTTTTTCTTCTTCTTCCGCTTCATCTTCTTCTTCTTCTTCTTCTTCTTCTTCTTTCAATTCTTCTTCTTCTTCATCTTCTTCTTCTTCTTCTTCTTCTCTTCCTCCTCCTCCTCCTCCTCTTCCTCCTCCTTTTCTTCTTCTTCTTCTTATTCTTTTGCTTCTTCTTCTTCATCTTCTCCTTCTTCTTCTTCTTCTTCTTCTTCTTCTTCTTCATCTTATTCTTCTACTTCTTCTTCTCCTCCTCTTCTTCTTCGTCTTCTACTTCTTCTTCTACTTCTTTTTCTTCGTATACATCTTCTTCTTCTTCTTCTTCATCTTATTCTACTTCTTTCTCTAATTTCTTCTTCTTCATCATGATCATCTTCTTCTTCTTCTCCTTCTTCTACTTCTTCGTCTCCTTCTTCATTTCATCTTCTTCTTCTTCTTCTTCTTCTTCTTCTTCTTTGTCATCAGCATCATCTTCTTCTTCTTCTTCAAATACAACTACATCTTCTTCTTCTTCTTTTTCTTCTTCCTCTTCCTCTTCCTCTTCTTCTTCTTCCTTTTCTTCTTTACTTTTCTCCATTCCATCGTCATCATCATCTTCTTCTTCCTCTTCTTCTTCTTTTTCATCTTCTTCTTTTTGTTCTTCTTCTTCTCCTTCTTCTTCTTCTTCTTCTTCTTCTTCTTCTTCATCTCCTTCCTCCTCTTCTTCCTCTCCTTCTTCGTCTTCTTATTCTCCTTCTTCTTCTTCTTCTTCTTCTACTTCTTCTTATTCTTCTTCATCTACATCTTCTTCTTCTACTTCTTCTTCTTGATAATCTTCTTCTTCTTCTTCTTCTTCTTCCTCCTCTTCTTCAACTTCTTCCACTTCTTCGTCTTCTTCTTCTTCTACTTCTTCTTCTTCTTCATCTTCTTCTTCTTCTTGTTATTCTTCTTCTTCTTATTCTTCTTCTTCTTTTTTCCTCTTGTTCTTCTTCCCTTTCTACTTCTTCTTCTTCTTCTTCCTCATCTTCTTCCTCTTCTTCTACTTCTTCATCTTCTTCTTCATCTTCTTCCTCTTCTTCAACTACTTCTTGCTCTTCTTTTTCTTCTTCTACTTCTTCTTCTTGTTCTTCTTCTTGTTCACCTTCTTCTTCTTCTTCTTCCTCTTCTTCCACTTCTTCCTCTCCTTCTTCTTCTTCCTTTACATTATCATCTTTTACTTCTTCTTTTTCTACTTCTTCTTCTTCATCATTCTCTTCTTTTTCTTCCTATTGTTCTTTTTCTTCTTCTACTTCTCCTTCTTCTACTACTACTACATCCTCTTTTTCCTCCTCTTCTTCCTCTTCTTCTACTTCTTATTCTTCTTCTTCTTCTTCTTCTCCTTCTTCATCTCCTTCATCTTCTTCCTCTTCTTCAACTACTTCTTGCTCTTCTTCTTTTTCTTCTTCTACTTCTTCTTCTTGTTCTTCTTCTTCTTGTTCACCTTCTTCTTCTTCTTCTTCCTCTTCTTCCACTTCTTCCTCTCCTTCTTCTTCTTCCTCTACATTATCATCTTTTACTTCTTCTTTTTCTACTTCTTCTTCTTCATCATTCTCTTCTTTTTCTTCCTATTGTTCTTTTTCTTCTTCTACTTCTCCTTCTTCTACTACTACTACATCCTCTTTTTCCTCCTCTTCTTCCTCTTCTTCTACTTCTTATTCTTCTTCTTCTTCTTCTTCTCCTTCTTCATCTCCTTCATCTTCTTCCTCTACTCCTTTTTCCTCTATTTCTTCCTCTTCCTCTTCTTCTTCTTCTTCTTCTTCTTTTACTTCTACTTATTATTTTACTTCTTCTTCCTCTTCTTCTTCTTCTTCTTCTTCTTCTTCTTCTCCTTTTTGTCCTTCTGCTTCTTCTTCTTCCTCCTCTTCTTCTTCTTTTTCTTCTTCTACTGCTTCCTCTTCTTCTTCGTTTTCTTCTTCTTCTTCTTCGTCGTCTCCTTCTTCTTTTTCTTCTTCTTTTTCTTCTTTTGCTTCTTCTTCTTCTTCTTGTTCTTGTTCTTCTTGTTCTACCTCTTCTTCTCCTTCATCATCATGTTCTACTTCTTCTTCTTCTTCTTCGCCTTCTTCTTCTTCTTCTTCTTCTTCATCTTTGACTTCGTCTTCTTCTTCTTCCTCTTCTTCGTCTTTGTCTTCGTCTTCTTCTTCTTCCTCTTCTTCTTCCTCTTCTTCTTCATCATCTTCTTCTTCTTATTCTTCTTCATCTTCCTCTTCTTCCTCCTCTTTTTATTCCTCTTCTTCCCCTTCTTTGTCTTCTTCTTCTTCCTCTTCTTCTTCTTTTTCTTCTCCATCTTTTTCTTCTTCTACTTCTACTTCTTCATCTTGTTCTACTTCTCCTTCTTCTTCTTCTTCCTCTTCTTCTATTTCTTCTTCTTCTTCTTCTTAAGCTACTTTTTAATACTCTTCTTCTTCTTCTTCTTCTTCTTCTTCTTCTTGTTCTTCTCCTTCTTCTTCCTCTTCTTTTTCTTTTTCGTCTTTGCCTTCTTCCA
>JAIUJO010000416.1:0-75000 GCA_023846275.1 Vanilla planifolia | reverse complement strand
ATTTTATCTTTAATTGAATTAAATACAGCTTGAGTAGATTCCATTATAACTAAAGCTTCCTTGTTAAACTACTTATAAGTCTATCTATTTCAAGAATATACAAAATAGATGGGCTCCATTAACATGGTTTTAATCTGCAATTTCTATCCTGTCTTTTGATGTAACACTTCCATCAAAAAAAGCATAAGTTTTTATTTTTAGGCCTGTTGTTATTCGAAAGTAATATAGTATCTTATTCATAATTGGTTTGATAATAAATTTATTCAGACATTTAGATAAATAGAACTTCTTGAATCATTAAGACATTAAGGATTGAAGATCTTATACAACAAAAAAAGTAATAGAAGCTATCCATGCTTTAAGAGGAGAGTAGCATTTTTTGATTCATAACATTGAAAATGCACAACTAAGTATTTATACACACAATTAAGAGATAAATGATATATCTATAATGAATAGAAGGAATATTATTATATTGGTAGTTGTGACATACCGATAGCAAACATTATCATCCTAAACTAGCATGATAATTTTTGTAAGATTGAAAAAAATATTTGTAGATAGAGATGTTGATTTAAACTAAGTGAGAATGGCATTATCTACCACAAAAATACATATTTTACCTATTATGAAAATAGTTTTTGCAAAATAAAAATTCAAATATATGTTGATAATGATGTTATTATATTTTTATTCTCCTTTTTTATTTGTCTTCTAATTTTATTTTGCCAAAAACTTCCATGTGTTCCAAATCTACAACTTTGTTTCGATGCATAATTCCATCAAACATCGCTTGAGTAGATTCTTTTACAACAATGGTTCCCTTATTAAATGGTTTATAGGTCAATTTATTTTTAATATATATCATAAAGGGAGAGTATCCATTAACTTAGTTTTTTTATCTTCAATTCTTGTCTTATATATTGATCTAACACTTAATCCAAAAAATGTCAAAGTTTTCATATATGGGCTTCTTTTTATTACACAATACATATGATATCTTATTTATAATTTGTTTGATAATAAATCAATTTAAATATTAAGATAAATAGAATAGCTTGAATTATTTAATCATTATGATTTGGTGCTATTATATCACCAAGTGAAAAGTAAAAGTAGACACCAATTCTTTAAGAAGTGCAAACTTTTATGATATATAGTATAGAGGAAGCTAAATTGAATATTTAGATAGATAATTGAGAGATATATGTTATATCCATAAAAAATAGAAGGAACTTTACTTTTGACATTTTGGCATATTTATTGTAAGAAGTTGTTGTTATAAACCAACATGATGATGTGTGGAAGATTAAAACCCAAATATTTGTAGGTTTGAAAATGAGGGTCTTAACCCAAAAAACTAATATTTTTATTATTAAGGGAACATTTTTGACAAAAAATTATATTACAAAAGGATTCAAAACTTATATCATACTTTTGCAAAAGTTTTCTTGATCAATGTGATACTCAACAAATATCTAACACAGCATTATAGGCTCAAAATAAAAGTCAAGGAAAGAGAATAATTAAAACACCAAAGAAAATATTAGGACTATGTAAATTATTTTTTAAAGACAACTCGGATAAGGTTTTCACTTTTAATTAATTTTCTTAAAGCAACATTTATTAGTCCAACATAGAGGTGACACCATGCAAATTATTATATATTAGGATGCAATAATTATCATTATATGAGTATGAAAAAACTATCAATACTCTAATTGATATATATGTGTTTTTATATTCTATAAAGAAGATCTAAATAATCAAAGCAAGAATTCAAAAGGAATAGATTTTCTCCACAAAAATTATGATAAGAAAATAAAGAAAACGGACTTTTAGGAAAAGGATCATGTATTTTTAAAGGTAAGCTCTATGAAATGCATTATAATATTTGGATAATGAGAATAATTAAATGCAAGACATTTTGTGTCTTTGTAGTTTATTGAAATAAATTGTTTTATTATTAATAAGATATTTTATCGTTAACAATACTAGAGTACATTTATTTTGTCTTTTATAATTGGTAAAACTTTTTGCTAAAGGCACTTATATATGTAAATATGATCAAAGCAACATAGTGGTGCATCCTAAATTATTTTATAGGGAAATTCGGATGGCATTGTTAACAACATAAACCAAGAAAATAATGAAAATAAGCATCCCTGGACAAATTATACTAACTAATAGATCCTTGGAAAGTCAAGGAAAAGATGATTCATAGACATCCCAGCATTTTCCAAATTTGAATGATTAAACTGTTATATGGAGGGATGTTTACAAATAATGAAAAGCCTTTAAGATTCATTGAAAGAAGATATGTCATAAAAAAAATTCAGAGACATCATAAAGACTATTATTTGAAAGAACTAATAATATGGAGAGGAAGTCAAATATCAAAGACAAAATGAAAAGGAATCTCAACTAATAGTTCTACATGAATTGAAAGAGGATATCTCATAAAAAGAAAAACCAAAACATATTAAAAATAACATCAATTTAATTTTAAGGGAATCTTTAAAGAAAATAATAAAAGAACCAAACTAGAAACATATGAAACTTTTACTAAAATACAGAGTTCATGGTGTAGTTTTTTAAGAAATTGGTCCAAAGACTTTTGGATGTCATTTGCAATAGAATGTGCAAGAAATACATATCTTTATAAGGTTTATATCACAAGGGATATCTAATAAAAAATTTAAAGTACTAAAGGTGTAGAATATTAACAGGAATGTAATCGATAAAATAGATATTATAGGCAGGTGTGAAATACAAAATGGTTGTAAAGGTTAGGAGGAGGGAGACAAATTAGACAATTATGAAAGTGCCTTTAGGAAATATGATACTTATTATTGTTAGTTGACACCAAATTCTTCCATAAATGGATTTAATGGTCCAAAAACATTGTAGAATGGAGATTGTGTCACTATCGAATTATAGTCGATAATTTGATGATAATTTCGAAGAGTATTGGATGGTTAGTGTATTGTGTTTTTGACCCTTTGTTATGATGATTTGTTTGATAATAAAATCTAAAGTTTTACCAAAAGATCTAAAAGATTGGTTCATCTTTATTAGTTATTTCAAGAATAAGAGCAGATTTATATAGAAAACATTTTATCATAGGCATTTAAAAGTGAAGATAAAGTTGTTTCAAGCACTCCTTCCAAACTGCTCAAAGTAGTTTTCCAAATATGACTAAGGTAATAGCTTATTTATTGGCAAGGGAATTAATCATTATGTGGGATTGATTGGTGCCATTGGCTACTATCTAAGAGGTTCTAAACCATCAGATCAAAGACTATAAAGGTGGATGAGTTCTCGTAGTTGGATCAAGGTCGATTAGAACTAGGCCAACTGATCCAAAAGGATGTGATCTGGATCGTTTGATTCATCGATGAAAAAGTTGAAAAAGATCTCATTAATGGGATACAAATATAGAGAAAGATGAGCCATTAAATTCAATGATAGATTATTTCAAAATGCAAAAATAATAAAATTTTCCAATGAAGTCGAACATGATCTTTGACATCCAATTTTGACCTAGGATTGCACTCATAGTTGATGAAACATTTATCATCCAATCAAAGCTTGAATGGTAAGAAGTAAAGCATTCTTTCAGCATTGAGTTGTTAGACGTATGTTAGTCGCATTGTTGAAAAGAAAGGTGTTTTCTCTTTATAACACCCTTCATGGGAATGTAGTGCTAGCCAAATTAGGTTAGCTCTCCATTTTATGATGGGAATTTGATCACCTTGGGCACTCATATGTTTATAGGTCATTTCATAGTTATGGGTCTAATGAGGCCCAATTTTCAAACTAAATTAAAGATCAATGCCTTTTAATTTCTACATTAACCCAATATGGATCAGGTTGCACCTAGAGTAATTTTTTACCCATTTTTCAACTTGTTGCCTATCCCGATATTACCAGACCAAGTTGCTCTTGATCGACCCAAGTGCTTTGCACTGTGGTAGCTTGGGGTGTAACTTAAATTTTTTTTCATTAAGAAAATTTAACACTATTAATTATTTTGTTTATTGATAGTTTAACAATTGACATGTTGTTTAGCAAAGATGCACTACATGGATTTAATCTAAAAAGTCATTGAGATAGAAATGAAATCTTACAATTTTTTCAAAACAAAGATAAGGTGAACTAGTTAGATACCTAAATCCGAATGTGAAAGTAAGATGACTTGAGATGTATCTTATAATTAAAAAGGCTAACATTATATTTTATAGCAAAGATATAGACCTTTTTAAAGCTGATGTGCATGTCTTTATTCTTTGAAGCTCTCTAACATTTTAACATATTTTTAAGACCACAAATTCCCCATCTTCAAAGGTATTAGGTTTGATCATTAAAAATAAACCTACTTCATACTAAACAAGCCCATTAGAATAAAAAGATAAAACTTCATGACCTAACTCATCAAACACAATTGTAATTTAATTTTCTCTCTCTTTTCATGATTATAGGGCATAACTATTTATATAAACAAAATAACAAGCAAAAAACATGTATTATCATGATATGCAGTAATAAAAATGAAAAGTTTTTGCCCCCACTTAATTCATGCTCCCCTTACTAAATGATCCTAGTCACTTATTTAAACCAAGGTTATTCTCCCTCTTTAATGTTATGAAAAGAGAGATATAATTTGTACAATTTCTGTTACACCTAAATATTGTCTTATGATTTGAAATTGATTGGTTGTAAGGAATTTTGTACATATATCTTTCAATTCTTGTTTGATGGAAACATATATGAATTTTATTAAGCCATTAGCAACTTCATCTCTTATAAATTTTATCTTACACTATGTTTTTGCTCTGAGAATGATGAACTTGGTTATTTGCTAAAGCTAAGGCACTAATATTATCAATTCTAATACAAATATGTGAGACATCTAACCATAACCTTGAAATTATTATCTCAAGCACAACACTTGGGTAACACAACTTTCATTCACTACATACTCAGCTTTTGTGGTCAATATAGCTATGAAATTTTCTTTCTTTCTTGACCATGAAATTAAAATATTTCCTAGCAATTCAAACGTACGTAAGGTCTTCTTCTGATCTGCCCTAGAGCTAAGAAATTCCAAATCTATGAAACTTATAAGATCTCATGAACAAGCATTTTTAGGGTTTGTTAAGCCTACATTCATTCTGCTTTTTACATATTTGAAAATTATCCTTACTTGTTAGATCCTTCCTATGTTTTATATTTTCATACCTAAATTTCTTGAATAAATATTTTAAATACTTAGTATATGAAATAAAAATCGCATCTTTTAATTACATAATTTGTAATCCAAAGAAGATATTCATCCAACCCATGATCTAAAACTCTCTTGCAACTAAGCGACAATGATGCTTGCACATTTATATTTGTGCCTCCAAAAATTATTTCATGAACATAAACTTATACACGTAATAAATAATTAATTAAATATTTAAAGAAAAATGCGTTATCAATTTCTTTCTTTTTAAAAATCACTTTTAACAGGATAATTACACAATATATGATACCACGAATGAGGAGCTTGCTTAAGGCCATAAAATATTTGTTAAGCTTATATGCATATAAACAATGCACATGGGAGGACTCAAAAAATAGAGGTTGTTTTACACGCAGATCTTCTTTTATTATCCTATTTTAAAATAGATATTTTACATCCATTTCAAATAATATGAACTTCTTATGACATAAATATCCAAAGAGAAGTCTAATTGTCTCTAATCTTCTTACTAGTATTAATGGCTAGTCAAAATATGTACCATCAACTTGACTATAACCCTTAGCAATAGGTCTACCTTTGTTTCTAATGATCACTTCATTTTTATGTTATTTATTTTTAAAAATCCCTTCAGTTGAAAATGCTTATTGATCATAAGGCTTAAAAACTAATTCCCACACTTGGTTTCTGTCCAACTGATCTGACTCTTGTTACATTATATGAAACTCATAATCAACCTTATGCACTTCCCCTATAAATACTAGTTCTATGAAATATATAAATACACAATGATTAATTTATCTCATAGTAGCTCTAAGTTCTAACAGCTAAATTAACTTCTCTTATAATTGTTTTTTTTCGACGTGAAGCTTGGTACTTCAAATCTTTAGGTAATTGATGACTAGTCCCTTCTACTTTTATTTTACTTTCTCCATCACCTTCACCTTCACTCAAGTTTAAGTTCTTTATGGACATTGCCTATTCATCTCAATTTTTATTACTTATATTATAGGTAAACTCATCAACAACTATATTCATTATTTTCGCTACCTTTTAAGTATTTATGTTGTAAACTTTAAAAGCTTTTCAAAAGAAGAGTATCCTATAAAAACTTTTTGATATACTTATTCATGAAACCTATTCATGTTGGACCATTCATTATTAAGAATGGTGTATTTACATCCAAAAATTTGAAACTAGAAAACATTTAGTTTTTATTAATAAATAACACATAAACAATTTTCCTAAGTATTAGACTTAAATTAATTCTATTTATTGCATAACAAGTTGTGTTTATTCCCTTGGCTTAAAAGTATTTTAGTAGGTTGTATTTGATTAGCATAGTTCTACCCATCGCTATTAAGGTCCTATTCCTTTTTTTATAATCTCATTTTATTGATGCAGATAAGTATATGAAAATTGATGCCACTTATTTTTAAACTTTTTATCATTTTCACACTAAATATAAATTAATTTGGGAAAGATTTACTCTTCTATCATTTTCTATCAAATTAATAAAGCTTTCGACTCTTTTACTCTTACTCTTAAGAAATACAACTCAATTATATCTAGAAGAGCCATCAAAAATCACAAATTGATATTTTTTTGCCTAAACAATAGAGTTGTGTGGAAATAAAAATGTCTAAATAAATTATCCTTAAAAATCTTCTAGCAGTTAAGTCATTGTTTAGGTTTAAAGGAAATATTTAACTTGCCTTCCTTTTTTGCAAGATTCATACATTTTTTTCAACTAGTTTTGCTTCAGTTGGGAAGATTTTAAGTTCATCTTACTTATTTTTTTAATGTAGAAAGCCATATGTGACAAAGAATGATCATCTTCTTCTTAAAATTTTCCCCTAGTGTTTCCATCTTTTTGGGTCACATCTTATTAAGATAAACTTTGATATGTGTCTAGTCATATGTCTTCAACATCTACTATCTGACTCCCAAGAGTTAGATTTCTATTTTTCCTCCATAAAAGTCGACTTAAACTATAAAATTTTTTCTTATTGCTCATAAAATGTAATTTTTATTTACTATATTTATAAGCATAATTCCAAAGTATGTTACTTTAAACCAATGAATGTGTCAAAAATACTATATCTCTACAAAACAAATATGAAGGTAACTTATTTTAAATTCTCTATTCAATAACCTTAGGAAACCAAACTAGCATGGCTTAGTAATTGCAAACAAGATTTCAAACTAGAAATATTTTTCATAATTTGACAATCCTTAAAGGTATGTCCTTTTATACAACTATAAATTTTTTTAATATTTGAAATATTAGGCATATACAAAAGACAACATATATTTATGTTTAGAAAAATAGACATCATGTGAAGTATTAGAAATTTTTGGTTGTCGAACAAAATAAATATTGTTTTTCAAACTAATAACTTCTTTTTTAAAAGAAGAATTCTTAATGATCATGAAATCTTGGTGTCTTGTATAACATGGCCAGTTTATCATAATCAAAGAATCTTGGTGTCTTCATTTTCTCCCTTCTATTTTTAACAAATTATTATGGACAAAACATTTTGCCAAATTTCTACTTTGACTTTTAACATGAAAATTTACCTCTTCCTCAAAGTCCATAGAAAAAATCGATGTCATATCTATATTATGTTTGTTAGCATTAAAGGCTAATCATTCTATGTACCTTGTACCATGCTTTGCTTGCTTATGGAGGCCCCTTTTCAACTCTTCCATTTATCTCAATCTCTGTCGTTAATAATTCTTCGAGTAACTCATCAAATGTGAGTTTGTTATCTCCTTGGCTACCTATATTACTATTGAAAGAGGATCATACTCATTGGGTAGAATCCTTACTAATTTTCTTACAATATCTACATTGAGAACACTTTTTTATGATTTTCTAATCCATTAGTATATTAGTAAATCATATAGGCATATTCCTTAAAGTTTCTCTTGAATTTATTCTAAAGAGTGCATAATCATGTGTAAGAAGATTTACCATTATTTCTCTGACTTACAAAGTACCTCCATAAATAACTTCTAACTTTTTCCAAACTTAATGTAAAGTACATAAATTCATTACTTGATTAAATTTAATTGGATATATCACACAACAAATTTAGTTGAATATTATGGTATTTAATTTAGTAAAGTATAAAAATTCATAACTTTTTCTTGTTCTTCTTCTTTTTCTTCTTATTTGGTAAACTATACAAATTCATAACTTCTTCTTCTTTTTCTATTTCATATTTGAAAACTACCGCAATCACCTTTAGATGACTTAGGATTTTATTAGGATCTAGCACATAAGCCAGCACTAAATAAGATATCTAGTCTACTTACAATATGATATACTAAGGATCTAACAAGTACATCATATTCAATGTGGTTCTAGATTTCATCTTAACCTAAATAGACTTATTTACTCATTAGAATCCTCCTATGTTTTATGTTTTCATACCTAAATTTCTTGAATAAAATTTTTAAATACTTAGTATATGAAATAAGAATCTCATTATTTAATTACATAATTTGTAACCCAAAGTAGAAATTCATCTAACCTAGAACTCTCTTGAAACTAAGTGAAAAAGATGCTTACACATTCTTATTTGCACTTCCAAAAATTATGTTATCAACATAAACTTTTACAAGTAATAAATACTCAATTAAAGGTTTTAAGAATAGTGTGTTATCCATTTTCTTCTTTTCTAAAATCATTATTCAAAAGGTAAGTACCAAATCCATGATACCATGAATGAGGAGCTTGCTTAAGGCCATAAAATATGTTCCTAAGCTTATATACAAACACACAATGTACATGGGTCTCAAAACTTAGTGGTTGTTTTACATGTAGATCTTCTTTTATTATCCTATTTTAAAATAGATATTTTACATCCATTTCAAATAATCTAAAATTCTTATGTCATCAAAATGAAAGAGAAGTCTAATAGTTTCTAATCTTGTTACTAGTATAAATGACTATTCAAAAGATGTCATCAACATGGCTATAACCCTTGGCAACAGGTTTACGTCTGTCTCAAGTGATCACTTCATTTTCTTCTTTTTTATTTTTAAATATCCCTTTAGTTTGAATCACTAATTGTTCAGAAGGCCTAAAAACTAGTTCCTACTTTGGTTTCTCTTCAACTAATCTGACTCTTCTTAAACCTATTTGTCAACCTTATGTGCTTCTCCTGTAGATACTAGTTCTGTTAAAGATACAAATGCCAAAGATTAGTTTCTCTTATTGAATCTATAATCGTAACTACTAAATTAGCTTCTCTTATAATTGATTTTTTTGGATGTGAAGCTTGCTACTTCAAATCTTGAGGTAATTGATGACTAGTCTCCTCTACTTTAATTTTACTTTCTGTTTCACCTTCATATTCACTAAAATTTAAGTTCTTTTTTGATATTACCTATTCACATAAAGTTCTAGAAGTTATCTTATATGTAGGCTCATCAAGTACTATATTCATTATTTTCTCTTCCTTTTGAGTATCTATGTTATAAACTATATAAGTTTTCTAAAAAAAGAGCATCCCATAAAAATTTTGAGGTATATTTATTCATCAAACCTATTGAAGTTGGACCTTACATTATTAAGAATGGTGTACTTATATCCAAAAACATGAAAGTAGCTAATATTTACTTTTTTATTATTAAATAACTCATAAGATGTTTTCTTTAGTATTGTACTTAAATTAATTCTATTTATTGTACAACAAGTCTTGTTAGTTCCCTTGGCCCAAAAGTATTTTCTAGGTTTATTCGATTAACATAGTTGTACCCATCACTAACAAGGTCCTGTTCCTTCTTTTTATAATCCCATTTTATTGATGTAGATAAAGATATGTAAATTGATGCCTCTTATTTTTAACCTTATTGTCATTATCATGTTGTCTAAAAATTAATTTATGATAGGTTTGTTCTTTTATCGTTTTTATCAAATTAGCAAAGATTTCAAACGTCACACTCCTAGTTTTGAGAAACACAACTCAATTATATCTAAAAGAATCATCAATAATCACAATCCATATTTTTTCACCTAAACTCTCGAGTTGTGTGGGTCTAAAAAGGATTAAATAAATCATCCTTAAAGATCTACTACCAATTAAGTCATTTTTAGGTTTAAAATAAATGTTTAACTTATATTTTTTGACTAGTCTTTATTTGTTTGGGAAGATCTTTTACAACATCTTGCTTGCTTATTTTCTATAATATAGAAAGCCATTTGTGACAAAGTATGATTATCTTCTTCTCGTTCTTTTCTCCAAATGCTACCCATCTATTTGGATCACGTCTTATTAAGATATACTTTGAAATGTATCCAGTCATATGTCTTGAGCATCCATTATCCAATTGTCAAGATTAAGATTTTGATTATTTCCCTACTTAAGGCTAAATAAATTATAATATTTTTACTTAGTTATCATAAAATGTAACTTCTATTTACCTTATTTATAAGCATAATTCCATAGTATGTTACCTTTAACCGATGAATGTGTCAAAAATACTATATCTCTAGAAAACAATTATGAAGGCAACTTTTTTAAATTCTCTATTGTATAATCTTGGGAAACAAAAAAAAGCTTGGCTTAGTCATTTGAAACAAGACTTTGAACAAGAAATATTTTTCCTAATTTGACAATCCTTAATGGTATGACCATTTCTACAGTTATAAAAGTTTATGATATTTGAAATATTTGGCATTTTCAAAAGATGACATTTATTTATGCTTAGAAAGGCAAACATCATGTGAAATATTAGAAAATTTTGTTTGTTGAGTAGAAAACATTTTTGTTTTCGAACTCATAATTTCTTTTTTCAAAGATGTATTCCTAAAAATAATGAAATCATTTATATTATATTATATTTTCAATCTCCTTTCATAAAAAAATGATCATTTTTTCTTTATAAAACACTAATTACTTCTATTTAATTATTTTTAAAAAATTTGGCCAGGAGATTCTAGGAAACTTTTATCCTTCACTTGAAGTACTTGATTTGTTATCATTTGCCATGATGCGTATTATTTCTTCCTCCTTAGTACTTGAAGTTTTGGAGTCTAATTCTTTTCAAGCACTCCAAGTAGCTCTAAAATCTTTCTCCTTTTTCATTATTTTTTTTCTTTTTTTCTTTTTAGTGTATTTCTTATGTCTTTGACTATTGTTATTAATGTTCCAAGAGGATCATACATTTTTGGGTAGAATCCTTACTAATTGTTTCACAATATCTTCAATGAGAAACACCTTTTCAAGATTTTTTAATCGATTAGTAATATTAGTAAATCGTATAGGCTTATTCTTTAAAGTTTCTCTTAAATTTATTCTAAATAGTACATAATCATGTGTAAGAAGATTTACCTTTATCTCTTTAACTTACAATGTGCCTCTGTCATTGCATCAAACTTTTCCAAACATCAAGTAAAGTATATAAATTCATAACTTGATTAACCTTTCTTGGAGATATGTTACAATAAAAGTAGTTAAGTGTTATAGTATTTAAATGTGTCATTATCACTTGTTTTGTTGAGAACTAGCTTTAATACTAATTGTAAAAAAAATAAGTGTATGAATCCCATGTTAGGGGTTGACTGATGACTTTTAGAATTTTTTTATTTTTAATATTATATATATTTTTTAAAACTTCATAAAAATAATTTTATGTTTGCAGAAAACTTTAATTTTATTTATTTTCATTTTTTATCATTAAAAAAATAATTAATTATAATCAATAAACTAATGTTCTATTTTATAGTTAGTTAAGGCTTTATAAATTTGATGTATATATCTTCAATCCTTGAATCTTTCTCAATAGTTTAAGATACTTTGAATGCCCATAATTCATTATATTCAAAGATGCATCACTTGTTTAATTAAAGTAAATATGATTCACTCTATTCAAGCCAATAAGAACAAGATAAAAAGCATTTATGTCTTGACTTATCAAATGCCAAGGTAATCAAACAAAATACAATTAGATGTAGTTATTGGATCAAGAAAATGCCAAAAAACACATTAAACAATTTTATGTTGGCATACAAATCACGAATTCAGATTTAATTAAGTACTAATGTAATAGAAATATAGGAAATCACTTTAGTGTGAACAGAGGTAGCTAACTCCAATCAATACACTTATTACATAGTGCAGGAAAAATCTTATTAAGCCATAATGGTCCATCATTCATGCAATGTGGGATAAAGACATGTATTTGATTCATGCAACTATAATTAATATTGTGGGAGTTATTTTGTCATTTAATTGAACAATTATGTGATCAAATAATCATATTCACATCCATCCTTAAACACCTAATTAGGTATACCATCCAATTGCGCAATTGTGTGATATGAACATTAGATCTAATTTCGAACGTCATATACCAAATCAAATATAATAGTCTAGACCAAATTTTAATTTCTAAGTAGTCCTTCTTTATTTTAATTGTTTAGTCATGCATTATGGTATAAAGAGGTTAAGGAGGCTTCTATTGTAGCAGCACCTACGTAACAAACTTTTTAAGAGTTCTTTTGTTATATTGAGATTTTTCTTATTTATTATTATTAACTAATTAATCAGTTTCACAAAAAAATTTTACTATTAAAGGTGTCTATATAAGAGTGAATTCCTAAACAAAATAAACTATTGAAATTTTCACAAAAATCTGAAAAATAATTTTCATATCATGATATTGAAGTCGTTAGCAAACATTGCTCATTCTCACTTCTTTATGGCATGTCCTTCAAATATAGAACTCCTAATCTCTCCATTTTTCTCAAATCGATTAAGATCTAAATTTTCTTTATTTTAAATAGAATCAATTTAAACATTTTGGTATCATTAAATATTTTTTAATCATTCATTTTTTATTTTTATTAATTTTTATTTTGTTCCACAAAATTATTTTATTGCTAATTTTTAATATTTATTATGTTATAGGATCATAGTAACATATTTCTATTGGTTCAATATTATGAGGGTTTAACTTGACCATCTTACGATCAAAAGATTATATTTGTTGGTATGCTTTTGCCTGGTTTTTGCTAGGGATACGTGTAATCTTCATTTTAAATCAAAATATTTGATAATCATTTATGTATATTTTCTATTTTTGTTAATTGTTTTTCATTATTTTTGTTAAATTTTATTATTAAAAAGACAATATATCTTAAAATAAAATTAATATGTTTTAAAAAAATAATGTTTACTAAAAATAACTTTTAAGGATGTACTCAAGTTTATTAAAAAATTAATTTAATGCATTTTATTTAAATATTCTATAAGTAATCAAAATTGTTATTCCCAAAGGCTGATGGCCATCTTGCTATACCAAACTATATAGATTGCATATAGAACTATATAAACCATATTAGATTGCATCTTGTTATGTTTTAGTTGTTTAGTGATCGGTCAACTAGTTTGGGTCGAGTTGATAGTAGACTAGATATTAAAGTAGGAACATGGAATGGAATTAGATTATGGTTCGAATTGATGTTACATGCTTTTGATTATTGTTAGTCACCTATTGAATTCTCCAAACTATTGGATAAAATTGTTTTATGGGTTTGTAGATTGTCAGATAAAATATTTTTAACCCAATCTAATGTGTTAAAGATGATCTAAGTAATTTAATTGAAGCAACAAAAGCACATTGGAATGCCACTAAAAGAGATACATGTACTAAGAGCTTCAAATTTGGTGGACACATAGAAGGAAAAAAGTAATATGCATATTATTATCATGATTTCTAAATAATATGGAATGTACAAAACCAAAACCATTACTACAAATAGTATAAGCAATCTAGAAGGTTGAACTATGTATTTTAATTTGGTTATGATAACACAATAAAAGTCATATTTTTGATTTACTATAATATGGAAGTGAAAATTAGTTGATAAATGGTATGTTGGTAATGCTTTGTGAAAACTACTATAGATGAATTGTGAATTCATATTGCCATGGCTGTGCAAATGCTAGACTTAATTGAAGGATTTATTATAGACATTTTTATGTCTTAAATTACATGGGATATATCCATATTATTTCTATCTAGTCATATAACTCAAATGTTTAGATAATTAGACGAATCAAATACCCTTTTTAATTGGTATAATCATGAATATAATAATTTTAACTGATTTAAATTTGTCTATAATTCTCTACTATGATGTTTTTTTAATAAAATTTCTTACTAATAAATAAGTCATAGTAGATTCTTGATATATGACGATTACGTTTTGCTTTAGTTCTTTTTGCTTAGTACAAAACATTTTTGTATCTTTCTTAATTGTAATAGCATTTTTTTACACATTTGAATCTATGAAAATTTTTTTAAAACTGATATATCATTTCTTTAATATTTTTAGTATTTGTTCATTAATCATTCTTTCGGTTTTTACTATTCAAAATGTTTTTAAAAATTTTTTTTATACTATTTGAAAAATTATGCTAAATTATTTGAAGTTCAAATACATTTGGTAAATCTTATTACTTCATTCCTTACGAAAAAAAAAATTTAAATAAATTATGGAGTAAAATATGATCTTTTTCTTAACTTAAAGTAGCAATTTTATTGAACTTCTTGTCATATTTTATGTGTCTTGTCACTTATTATTTTTTTAACTTTAAAATTCCATTTCTATTTAAATTTGGTATTTCGCAATCACTATACAGCAAATCAGCTTATTTTTGAAAATTTATGAATATAAGTTGGACATTTTAAACCGTCAACAATAATTGATATTTTTTCCTTTTCATTGTTTTTAAAGTTTCTAATTTCATTGATATAGTTCTCATTTTTTTATTTTATAAAACTTTCTTTATTTAATATCTTTTCATAATTTAATTAATTTAAATATTGAGCAAAGAAAGGAATTTTTCTATCTATACACTTAGAATTTATTGTAATTTGTCTGCTTATTAATCTCGGATTAAACAAAAATATATTTTTCACAAGAAAGTACATGCCATTGATATTAAATAATTTTAACTATCATAAATATCATTAAGACTTATATTTATGCATTAAATGTTTGTTATATTTCAATTGCACAAAAAATTATTTGTTTGCAAACTATAACAAGTTTTTATGCATTTTTAATATTTGATATCATTACTACAAAAACAAATCCTAACATATTGAAGTTTATATGAAATTATGGTGTTGCAAAAGAAAAACGTATCACAATGATTTACAAAATGTGATATGGAATATTAAATGTTTTGTAAACTTTTCACAAAACAAGTTGTCTATGATTATTAAATGAGAAATTGTGTACAAAAAAGGAATTTAAAACTAAGTGAAATATATGATCGCCAAAGTTAAAATATTATTGTAAAAATCTCATAATAAAAGTGTTCGTGAAAATAAAAATTACGGTAAGGACAAAAAATGAAAAATCATAGAAGGAAAAATAGTTTATAATTATTAAAGCTCCCACCCATAACATGTTATAAAAATTTTTGGTTAATTCAACAATAAATAAATATTTATTATATAATATGGTTAAATAAAATAAAATTAGTAATAATAGAACATTTTATATTTTAAGAATCATTTAAAATATATTATTAAAATGTACTTTTATAACTTTTTACGATAAGAAATATGTTGATATACATATAACAAGTTTGAAACAAAGAAATTAAATATAGCTATTAAGATAATTACATCTTGAATCTTTAAATAATATAATTAATATTTATATCGAAAATTAATTTTAATATCAAAACATAATTAAAAATTTAACGATGACAATAAAATTTAAAATTATAAAAATAATATATATTTATAAAATTAAAATATTAATGAAATCATTTTGTATAATATTTAACTAAAACATTTCTTAAAATATAATATCTTATCATAATAATAATAATAATAGAAAAACATGAATATAAAATTAAATTAGATAAATAATAAAAATATTTGAATATTTAAAATTTGTTGGGTGACCTATCAACCGTAAACATATAACAAAAACAATATATTCAATTTTCTTAAAAAAAAATGTGCTTAAAAATAATAAAATTTAAAATTATCTTGATAAAAGAAGTTTAGTTGTTGACAAGAATTCGCATAATATTTTCCTAAAATATTATATTATAAAAATATTTCTTTGATGTAATATATTAACAAAAGGGCATCACAATTTTTTCATTCAATGATATTCTATGATTAAAAAAATATGAAAAAATAATTAAAACACTAAATAAATAATTTGAGTACAAACTTAAAATTACTTGAATAACACATCAAAACTAACTTTAATGAAAACAGTAGTGAGTATTCAAAATTATGTATCAGCAAAGGAGTTTTTTTATTTTAAATGTGTTTTACAAATTTGTCAATATAACATATAAACAAATGTTAAAAAAAGATTATGAAATATTAATTTTTTACTTAAAAATTTATTCAGAAACCTAAATCATTATTATATAAAAATATTTTCAAGACTTATGAGATTCAATAAGAAAACACCATCTCAAAAATCAAGACCATACAATTTCTTTTAATATGAATAAAGTTATGAAAATGCTGATATAAATGAATATCATTAAGATATCATATGTTCAAATTTTTAAAACAAATTAAAAGAAAAATTTATTTACCAAACAATTGTCATAATAATAATTTAAAAAAGTTACAAAGAAATGCTCAGCATTTGAATATAAATAAAAAATGTTAAAAAAAGAATACTTTTAGAGATAAAAATGTCATAAAAAAATCCAAACAAATAAAAACATTTGGCTTACTTTAATCATTCTTATGATAGATATAAAGAAGCCGTACCATTAAATAAATGAGTCATTCATAGGATATATCTTATTTAATATTCGATTTTTAGAAACGTGATATGATTACATTGTAGAGTTTATTTCAAAAAGTCATAACAAAATAAAATTTAATTATAATAAGTCAAAGTAAATTCTTGTATTCATAACTCATAGAATGTTTTCTTCATTTGTTAAACATTTTTGTCCTTAAATAGGAAGGTCTAAACTTTATTAATGAAAAAATAAATATTTCATATTTTAGTAATTTGATACAATTATGTGAAAAAAATATTGTCCGTTAAGAAATGTAAATATTAAGTTGCAAAAGAAAATACAAAATTATTAAATATAGGTAAAGTTTGAAAGTTTTAAAAATAATAGGTTAATAATAATAATTACAAGTAATTCAAATATTTTTGTAAAAATTAAAAAGAAAAAGAAAAGAAATCATGTATGATTAGTTTTAGTTTGAATATAATATATACTTTTCATAAATTATAAGAAACTCTCTTGGTCAATCAATTATGGATATGACATTATAAAAAAAATATAAAAATTGCAAAATAATTTAGAAATATAAAGATTTTCCATAAATAAAAATTAAGTCTTTGAGATCAACGGGATATTTTTCTTGATATTAAAAAAATATTTTAGTTCAAATAAAAAAAGTTGAAGTTAATTTAAAATTATTTAGTTTTATGGCGATCAAAAGTTTCAAAACTTTTTTTGTGTTTTAACTTCTAAAAAAATATTTCCAATAATTAGCCTTTAAAAAAAAATTAATGAAATAAAAATTATTAAAAAATGTAAATATTAAGGATGTTAAATGAGATTATATTTTCAAAACATTATTTATAACACTTAATGGAATGTATTACGAAAATATAAACTTGTTCAACACAACATTGTCAATAATTAGAATTGCAAGAACAGAGATGGTCAACTTGGTGACATGTTATTGTAATTCACTTAACGTATTTGTGCAAGCATGTGAATTACAAAGGTTATAAATAGATAAAAGAGGCTAAAAAAATTAAAATCTAACACATAAAGTCCCCATTGAAACTAATAAAAAAAAATTTTTAATTGACTTAAAATTTATTTTTATGTGTGAGTAATTTGAGAATACAAAAGATAAAAAAATTAAAAGAAGTCACTAATCTTTAAAAAATTAAAAATAAAAAAGGTATTAGTTTTATAAGGAAAAAACAATTACAGCGGTGTAAAAAAACAAACTTTTGAATACGTAAGGAATAAATCTTTATAAATTAATGAAAAAAGTTGGCTCATTGTATTCATAAAATAAAAACAAATTAAGTTGACTAATAAAGACGATAATATTTGAAATGTATTTTGGATGTTTAAAATAATTTTTATAGTGCCTAAAAAAATATTATTATACAAAAATTTCAATTATAGTATATTTTCAATCGAAAGTTCTAACTAATTTGAAGAAGTAACATATAAGGACTTTGGTGACTTGACAAAATTATTTCTTATACTAAACCCCAGCCAACTAAAATACTGATGCAAGAACATCTAAGGTTAGTTTAAGAACAAACAATCATCAGTGTCACTCAAATTCAATAAATTTGTTTGTGTAAGATTTGGTTGAAATTGCTTAAAAAATACTTCAATTTTATTTGCTTGGACGTCTTAGTCGCCATCTGCCTACCACCATCGTTTGTGCTGCTATCATAAGATACTGAAGCCACTTGTCTCGCCACTCGAATTGTGCCAACCCATGGAGCTTGAAACTCACTCAACTCGCACCAACTGGATCAACGAACTTGTTGACTTCTTGACTCATTGATTCTCTGCAAACCATACTACTCGAAGTAGACCTAAAACTTTAGCATGTCTTGACCAGTGCTTCTTGCCGACACAGAAAATTGAGATGATGCACCGATCTGTTTGAGCCACACTGATCATCCAGCTGTTTCGTCATCGCTGTTCCCACCACCTAAAGCATAGGACCAGTTTGTGAACTACTTAATTCTATAAATTTTATAGATTTTTTTAATTTTTTTTAAAATAACTGATAAAACATTAAAGTCTATATAAAATAGAATACTAACATTGTGAGATGAAAAAGAATGGAATGAATTTCTTTTCTTTGCATATTTCTATCATTGTGAAAAAGTTTATAGCAATCATAGTTAGAGAGATTCCAACTTCCACCTTATCACAGATAAGGATAGAATGTGATAGACATTTAACTTGGAAAGTCGGCAACCAAATCCTTTGGAAGGGATAAGGATCAAAGTTGACAAACCGTCTACTAGAAATGCTACTAACTAAATTCTTACACTAATACCTGTAACTCTTCACCTACCATTTTACACACTTGATCTAATCATCAAACCATCATCTTACTCAAAAAGACTGTAATCCAAGTCGTGCTATATTATTTATATGTTAAAAAATTATAACTTATAAAAATAAATAAACATACATTATTTTATACATTCAATTTTTTTAATAGTATAATCTGATCAAATAATACATCAGATTTTTAAAATTTTTTAATATTACAGAACTTAAGCATTTATTGTTTTTAAACAACTTGTTAAATTTTTTAATAAATGACATCATAAGAATTTAAAAATCATAAATAATGAAACAAAGATAAATAATATACAAATATAAAAATAAAAAAAATAAAATGATAACAAAACAATAAATTTTTAAATTTCTTATATAATGCTTGATGCTAAAAAATTTTAAAATAAAAAATAATAAAAGTAATATTTTATTAATAATTATAGTAACAATATATAAAATTCAAAATATTAGACTTATAAATTATATAGGCAACATTATCATAAAAAGTCATATTTATAATAACAAAAAAAGACAAATATTAAATATGTCATATAATGAATGAGCTTTTCAATTAATTGTAGTATGAAAAATTAGATAAAATAAATTAATGGTAAAAAAATCCATTAAGATAAATAATTTAACAAAAAAAACAAATATTACCCATGAAAAAATTATAATTATATAACAAAACTTAAATATCATTATGAAATAATTGTATTGTTGACACAACATAATATCAAAAATCTTTTAATGATATTCCAAGTTAAACAAAGTTAATGTTACAATAACAAAATTTCAAAATTCCTAAAATGCACAAAAATGGTGCAAATTATTTATTTATTTAAAAAAAGTAAAACTTTGTAGCCAAAGTGCAAAAATGTTGAATAAATAATGTAGCAATGAATTAAAGAAAGGCCATTACTTCTACAAAATTAATTCATTTGGACATAGATAATGCTTATGAGTCTTATTGGGGCTCATTGGTACACAAAGTAGTGCATTTCAAATACTAGTACATCACTCACAGTAGCAAAAAACATACTTTAGTATACTGAGGTAGAGAATGATTTAGACAGTCAATGTGTATAAATATTAAGTAATACATAAGCTTATAATAATTGATCCTAATATGACAATACAAAAAGGCAAGAGGAGAGCTAACATTGCTATTTTTGGATAAATGTTTATAATAATTCATTTCTTTTATTTATATGTCATTTATTCAAGTAATTATTCAACAACAAATTTTAATTATTGATAATTTTATTTTTTTTTGTGCTAGTTACATTGAACCATTATTTCTCACATCATATCAAAAAATTAAAAAAAATCATTATGTTGTTTATTAATTTTGTTATTGAGTGTTTCAAATCATGAATCTCAACATCAAGTAGTTTAATCTACTATAGATCTCAATTAATTGATTCATTGCTAAATCTACAATTAAAAACAAGTGAATGAGTGTTGGAGACATCGCTCAAAAATGACTTAACTTCAAATTTTGGAGGTAATAGATAGAGCACTTAGTGTTATAGTTTCCAATCTAGAACATGTTTTCTATATTATACTTTGGGTTGGAATTATAAAACTAATCACTTAGTACTGAAATGACACATAGGTTTATATTTATCTTACACATGGTAGGGGCATTGTTTTGTGCGATCTATATTTAAGTGAAAATGTCATTCTTAATCACAAAAGGAGGTTGTCAATAAAAGACTAAATAGTTGTCAATAGTTAAAAATTAAATAGTTGAATTAATCATAGGTTTAATCTTTAAACATCAAGAATTGAAATTACGTTAGCACAAAGTCTTCAATTTACAATGCACATTGATCACACAATGTCATGCCCTTTAAGATTATTCTTTTTTTGTTGAACACTAGTAATGGTAATTAATTTGATGATAACAACTAAGAATTTCTAATTATTTTGATTTAATGAAATTTTAGATTTTTAATAACTGATATTTATACTCATTGAAGATCTTATAAAATAATGAATGTCAAACTCTATGAACATCGTCATAGATGGAGGAACTGATTAATATGAGATTTATTTTTCATTTAATTTTAGAAATTTTAATTTTTATTAATGTGTTAAGCTTTATTAAAATAATTTTAATAAAAACATTAAATTTTTTTATCACCAAAATCTTTATTTAAATTAATCATCTAGGAAAATATAAGATTCCCAATTTTTATAATTTTAAAAATCGTCTCACCTAGATCACTTATGTGAAAACCTTCTTGCAATAGTGCAAAAAGTTAAATTAAGTAAAAACACCTTGTTCTAACTGACAAAAGCAAATACTTTCCTATGTCTCGAGTCAATGCATGACTCCTAAACACATATGCTATAGTTATCTCAACATGGAATCACTCTTTACCTGTTATTTGCTAATTAATAAGCAAAGGTCTCCAAAGTGAACCAGAGGGCAGCCAACCTTATTTTTTTGACTAATTATATAACTACTAGTAAAGCCTATATACAACATCCTCATAGTCAAAAAATAATATAGAACAAAAATTACAAATTAATTTTGCATAGATCATTAAAAAAATTTGGAAGCAAATGTGCTTTATTCAATTGCGTGGTTGGATTGAACAATCTAAAATTCATTTTCTTTTTTAAAACATGTAGATCTAAAATCAATTGTTTGAACCCATAGTCATCACATTGAAATGTTCAAATGTTCATCATCTTTTAAAAAATATGAAGATTTAAATCTAATCATCTCGTCATGCAACTTTCAAGATCGAATGGTTGAAGATTTTTCTTCCTCTCTTAAATGTCTAGAATTAAATCTTGCTATCTAATTATTCAATTTTACAATATAATGGTCCAGATTAAAATCAATATTGCATTTATCATTTGCCTTTATTTAATCACATAAATTAGGAATTTAATAATCTATATTAAAATCAACGAAGTGGCTATCATTTACCTTGATCTAATTACACAATTTGTAGTATAATGATATAGATTTCAATCATGTAGCTATCATTTTTCTTAATCTATCTTATACCCAAAAAAAACTTAATGATGATTGTTGGATTGCAATGGTTATTTTATGAGCATCATTGAGCGACCCAATCCAGTATTTGTAGTAAATGACTTTTTTAAAATTGTTATTGAATTCAAGCCATTTTACACATATTGACTAATTGGGATGTTGCGCAACTTTTTTTAATCATTGAAATAAGTCTATAAATAGTAGTTCTTTTAATATAAAAAAAGATTTGAAGGGACAAGAACATTTAAAGCTACAAAATTTATGTCTTAAAAACTTATTCGAATTACTTTTTCCATTTGTTGTTTCCATCGTTCTTGGAGCTCTAACTCTTCTTTCTTTCCCATTCAAGTAAAAGAAATGTTTTTTTGTGTTTCCTTATATATTTCATTAAGCATAGGATTTTTATATGCATCAAATTAAAAACTCTTGTTGCAATTTTTCTTTTTCTACAAGTTTCCTTTCTTTGAAAGATTGCTATAGCCCATTTATTTTATTTCATTTTTGTAAGCGTTGTATTTTCTTAGAAGTGATATAGTAATTAGTTTTTTTCCCTAGCCTTTGTTTACAGAGGCTGTTGGATTGAATTTGAATTAAGTCACCAAAGATTGTTGTACTTTTTATTATTTCCAATTTTTTTCAAATTTTCTTTCAAAATTTAAAATACAATTAATATATTTTAAAAAAAATTTGTTAACATAAAAAAGTTTAACAATGTAATATTTAAGGTTAATAGACAATTAAAAACTATTACTTTAAAATAGTTTTAAAAAATACCTTTTGAAAAGTCAAAATATTTATCATAGTAATTCATCCCTCTTGATAAACCAAGTTTCAATTGGTTTATCCATAGAGAATAATTTCTTAAATTAATACATGAAAAAGTTTTGTAAACAGGCTTTTGAAGTGAAAAGTAGTATATGAATCTCACATACCAAATTTGTATAATTTTCTATATTTATTGATTAGGGCTGCAAGGTACAACGAGCTTAAATTTAAGATCATAAAAAATTTGAAAGTTTAGATGTGTAAGGCTTAGCTAAAAAAATTTGGCAATTTGAGAAGGAGAGGCCATAGTTTCTGTCAATAGAATTACATTAGTAAAATATTCAGTAGTATTTAATTAAGACCTCAAAGATTGATTCATGTTAAATAGTTATTCTATCTATAATAGTTTGGTATTTTATTGAAATTTTTTTTATAGCAATTAGAAAGTGTAGAGATGCTATGTGAAAAGCTGTAGCCAAACAACATAAAAAACCTTTATAAATAGGTTAATATAACATTTTCAATTGGCGAATGCAACTACTAATTAATTTGCCATTTGGTGGACTAGGGCCATTGGATGCAGTCAGAGGCAATACAAACCATCAAGTCTAATGCTGAATATGTAAATGAATTATTGATAGTCTAATCGACATGGATTTGATGTAGGACATCTAATCATGTTGGATGAGATCAAGATTATTTGATTTAACAACCACAAAGTAAGATTTCTTCTCAGTCATTGGATTTAAATAGGATAATTAAGAGCTACATGATTAAAGGATAAGATGAAAAATGTTCTAGTCTTTTGATAATCTAGGAAGAAATCATATGAAATCAATAGAATTAGTAATCACTTAGATATAAGATAGTGCCTAATGCTCCTAGTTTTTTTTATGCAGATGGGAACAAAAGATTTAGTCCCACATTACAGGATTGGAAAAATATTTGGAGTTTATAAGCACTCACATGAGACTAACATTCACATCTAATTTTGGTTAGCTCTTCCTTTGTGTGCGTAGAAATTCATCATCTAGCCTTACTCGTAACATAAAGGAATATACGGGTCTAACCCAACCCATACATACACTTTGTTCGAGTGTTACCAATATTTTACCAATGCCTTACCATATATGGTTTAGGAAATCACAATCAGCCACAGTGGCATCACCTTAATTTTGTTTCAAATGTTTTCTGTCCCATGGTTCGTAATTCCCTGCTTAGGCTACCACAGCCCGAGAGCTTTACACTTTGGCATAAGTAGGATTGTGGTATTAATTTAATAGTTGTAATTATGAAAAATTTAACATAATTAATTTTTTTTAATTTAATCATGTTTTAGCAAACAAGATAAAAAGAAACTTCATAAAGATATGATTGAACCAAGAAAATTGTTATAAGATTGAAAAAAAGAATCTTATTTATTTGTTACATCAAAGAGATGATTGAAAATTTTGATTCATGAATATGATTTAAAATTGAAACAAAATGAGAGTGCCTTAAAATCAATAAATTAATATTCTATGATAAAAAAAGATTTTCAAATCTGATGCATATGTCTTCAATCCTTGATATCTATTTTATACTAGACAAGCCAATTAAAATAAAATACTAAATATTTAAGATGTGATGAACCAAATATAAATATTTCATAAGAGCTTCCTTTGGTAAGCCTTCACTATTTTGTGATCATATATTCTCTATGGAAATAATAGGACTACCACTCACTTGAAGTTATTAAGTAGGAAAATGCACACTTAAAAAAATTGTTAAGGAGAATTAGAACAAAAAAAATTTAATAAAATGGATACCAAGAAGAAACATAGAATTTAATTAAATGAAAATGCTATAGTAATTTAATTGATGCTTTGAATGTTATTACATTTAATAGATTTATCAAATTAGAAATTTCTTTTAAAATTTTCCACACGTTAATGGTAACATAAAAAGGTACATCCTTTGTTTAAGAAATTAAAATAAATATGATGACTTATGATTAGGATTTGTTCAAAATGCTTTCTAATGAATCTATTGAAATAATGTTTATTTGATTTAATAACTTTATTAATGGACTTTGTAGTTTAGGAAAGACTATACCTATGAATGAACAAGCCTTCAAGATTGCCACAAAATTTTCTATTATAATGTTGGATGACTTTATAGGTGAGTTCATGACTAATGAACTAGACTTAAAGAGGAGAAAAGAGGAGAATGGCTTGATTTAAAAAAATAAATTCTAAACAAAAAGTAAATAATAGCATTAATAAGAGAGAGAGGCACCTTAAAAAGGGAGACTACAAATTAAGATAACATAGCTCTTATTTTTGAATGTTTATGTAAAAGTTTTGGCATTGCAAGAAGATATACAAATCAAAAGTCAAAAAAAGAGCGAAGAAAAGAGGATATCCTTTCCCAGAAGTGTGACAAACTGGGGCATATAAAACCAGCATGTACTATATTATAAGATGGAATTGAAAAAGAGAAAAATGAAATGATTAAGAGTACAAACTAGAAGAAGAAAGCCTTTAATAAAGCCTAAAATGACTTAGAATGGACTAGCAATAGTGAAGGGAAAGAGAATAATGTAGTGCTATTTTGGATAATGGCTCAAGAGAATGAATAAGAAAAGGGAACATCATTAAGTAATGAAGGATTGCCTTGACAATTAATTTATGTGTGTAATAATATGAAACTTTATGTAAGGAAAACAAGAAACTAAAGGAAAATGATAGTGAATATTTAAGACTTTGTGAACATATTAGGGGTTGGGTAGTAGATATTTAATGAACATGTAAAAGGCTAATGATAGATTGCCACAAAAAATTAAGGGTATGCATCAGTAGTTATAGAATTAATTATCTTAAATTGTTAAAATATGCTTGTTCATTATTAAATAGAAAGATTATTAGCAGAAATATTTTTGTTTCTAATGGGCAGAATATTTCATGCTCATTGGGGTAATGGAAATGTCAATATTGTATAGGATTATAATAATAAATTTACATATCTTTATAGCATGCAAACTAACTAGACAACACATGTAGGTTTTATTAAAGCTCATATTTAATCTATATTTCTTAGCTTTGCTTGGATGTTTTGGGAAATTATAGTTCATCCACTAAAAAATATGCTTGGTCAAAAAAAATTCGGATTCATAAGCCCAATAATTAATTTATAGTTATAGGAAGGTTTTTCTTTTGAAGGACAAAACTTGGATAGTTGATGTTTGAGAAACATGAGTAGAAATATCAATTTATTCACCCAACAAGAAGCCGAAGTTAGATGAAAAATAGTACTTAGTGACATCTCAAAGAAATAAATCAAATGACTAAGTACTATTGGAAATTCTAAATTTTTTATTGCCAAACTTTACTAGTTTAAAGTGCAAAGGTGTAATTTTTATAATATAAGTCAACTATGTGATAGTAATTTTATAATTTTATTTGTCTTTATTACATATAAAATTAGTAAATATGAAAATATAATAGTTATTACAGCTAAATGAAATAACTCTTACTTTCATGATTTTAATAAAGTAAATAGTTCTCAAAAAAATGTTTGTGTCATATGTTGGTGACTTTAATTTCGAGTATGGAAGACTTTGTCGTGTTAGCACACACACCTTTAGATAAATGATAAAAAATATCTTAGTAAGAGGTTTAGCCAAATTGTCTTTTGGAGTTTATTATGTATTTGCCTTGACCTTTCTAAAATAAATCATTTGGCGATATACACTACATGAGTATAGGAGATAAGAAATATGGATTAGTTATGTTAGATGACTATTCTAGGTATACATACATAATTTTCCTATAAAAAGGAGCAAATCTTGCAAAAAGTTTCATATCTTGATGACTAAAAATGAAAATGAGCTTATTTACAATTTAGTTGCCATTAGAAGTGATAATCAAGGTGAATTTACAAGTGAGAAATTTATTAAATATTTTAATAATAATAGAATTTTACAAATATTTTCCAAAAACTTCGGTAAAGGAATAGGTCCCTTTTAGATTAAAGTAAATGAGAATAATTTGATATAATTCTACATAAATATTGCATTATTGTTGTTAAGGATTGATCCATCTAAGAATGATTGGGTAACAATCAATGTAGCCTTTTCTAGAACCATTTGCCCTTTTACTTTCTTATCCATGTAAATAAAGGCCCAAAGAATACAAGCTCTTTTATGCATCTTTGATTCACTTAATCAATGAATTCATTCATTACATCTCACTAAAGATTGGAGGGACTATTGTATCCATTAAGGGTAGCTATTGCATTAAAGTACAAAATTTCTACACATGGAGCTTTCATTTCCTTTACCATTCGAGTCACCTTGTACCAAACTATTCTTAATTTACCACTTCAGCTTAGCATACACATAGCTACAATAGGTACCATCTCGTTTCCATGGATTATAATTGAGGAAGTTAACTAACTACTCATCCCTATTCAAGGTTTCACAATGGATGCCTTACATTAATAATACCCAAATCTCACTTGATTTATTCCAAATGTAGTGCTCAGATTGTAATATCTTACATAGATTATTAAAATAGCTATTGTTAGTCGTATGTTTAAAGAGAGCAATCGTAATTATTTTTGGTTTTGAATGGAAGAATAAAATACCTTACCTAACTCTTATTTTTTTTACCTCTTATATTACATGCTAGGCTGTTATCTAATAAAAGTCATTTGATGTGAAATTTGAGAAAATTAATCACTTCTACAAATCCTACTCAAACTAAGATTCCTCATTAACCATTTCTAATATTTCTCTTTTTGTGTCTATTGCAAAACTAGGTTAAAATCTTCCTCTTTAGTATGATTATAAGTTATTTCATTGGTAAGCTTTATTGTAAGACACTATTAAATAAAAAGCTAAACATAGTTGTTTATTCTAACTTTGGGTGTCTTTTAAAAGAAATCTAATTATTAATCATTTGGTTGAAAATTTCATGTTTTTCCATGTTTATTCATTTGCGAACTTGGTTTTCTCTAATCGTGTCCTAATTCTACTACTAATTGTATCAGCTAAATCATTTGTGACTTTTTTTATACTCCTTGCTAGTAGTAGAACAATTTGGTAGTGCCTCAATATTTTTTAATACAACATCTCAATCAAAAATTAAATTATCAAAATGTAGTGACTTCATTTAAAATGTTTCCTAATTCGTAAATAATGGCTTATTGAGGTTATACTCATTCATTTTTGTCTATGCTTTTTATATCTTGCATAATTGGTGACTTTTTGATTTGTTTACATTGAAGAGAGGTTTGACCTTTGCCATAGAGCTTGACTTAACAAATTATATTGAATTCTTTGCCATAATGTGTTTGAGTTTCAAAATTTTTTGTTATTTAGGTTCAATTAGGTACTTCCTTCACTAGATCGATTTCAACACACGTCTTGTTTATGCTTTATCTAGGTAGGTTTATAGTATATAAAGTTACTTATATAGGATTTTTTACTTCCAATGCTAAGGAATAAAGAGTTACCATGTTGAATAATTTAAAAGAAACCTAAAATAGAGGTAATGTTGATTCAAACAACATTCATGTGAAACTCATGATGCCACTTAAATATTGTTTTCTTAAAGTCACTAATTTTCCACGCTTGGTGAGCTCAAACTCTAAAATAATCTATCAAATGTAATTTGTACAAGTCAGTTATCCTAAAAAGATACCTTTAAGTCTCTAAAAATTTTCATTTTCTTAAATGCCACTAGCATTGTTTCCATATTTGGAAATATGTGTGAAAAATTCCTCACTAATTCAAGCCTAAGTAGTGTGTCATTTTTTTCAATTTCTTCCTCATTGAAAATAATTTTTGGTTGACCATTGAAGGTTCTCTTTGGTTTATTCGAACTACTGAAATGTCAGTTGCCAAGCAAACAACCTCAACAAATGAATGGTTGAGGGAGGTGAGGCCCTCTAATGTTACAACAAAGTCTTGCTGTCCTATCAGCTTAGTATAACTAAAATATCGTTGAGTGTAGTACCTCACCTTCAGGTGTCCCAATGACTCTGGTCTATCTACAATTATGATTTTTCATGCATAACATCAGTGCTTGTCCATCACAACTGTTGACCATTTAATTTTTTGTTATTTACTATTTTTGCTCATGTACTCAATTGAGTCATAAAAATCAATGTTTGGGATATGTAATATTAAGTAGTCATTCCTTGAAAATGAAAAATTGTGTGGAACATAACTTAACATTATTGGCCATTATAAAATCGACAATTATCAAGACATCTTATCTGACAACTTGTCATGAGAAGATATACTAATTCTGCCTTGTTTTGAATACCATAACTAATCTATGTAAAACACTTGGTTGAGATTTAAAAATTTATGGTTTGGTTAAATAAATGTTAATCATGATTATTATAAATTCAAAAACAATGCTGAACATATATATTTAAGGATTTAGAATTCTAATTCATCTACATCCCTTACTCAATTTATTTTGATTCGCATGTGATTAATCATTGTCCATTTTGTGAGCCTTAGTTCCTTGTGAATCAAAATTAATTGAGTTATATTCACAAATGATTATCCTTATCGAACTCAAATCTTATAGCATTAGCATTATGCTAAGTTGAAATTTTTATTACTCGATGCTAGAAGTTGGGTACAAGACGAATTCTTGAGCGTAATCATTATGAATATAGTTTTACTAATTTTTTTAATGTTAATAGATTTGAATAAATATTGAAGTTGTACTTATATGTATAATATATTTTATAATTAGCCTATAATGTCAAGGACCACGATGAGATAATATTATCTATTTACATAGAACAAATCCTAAATCAAATAGTTGAAGATGCTAATCATTTTGAGAAATATGGTATGTCATTTTGAAGTAAACAAAATTAATTTTAATCTTTATAGAAGCTTATAATGCTAGGAGACCTACTTGATTTCCAAAAAAATTTTGTATTCATAAGAGGTAATAATGTGTGATGAGTACGAAGTATTTTAAGTTCACATCCAAAACAATGTCACCTATGAATTCAAGCATATTTACATGGAATTGAACAAATGGTTTTCCCCAAAGAATAGTGTAATTAAATTTGACTTGGACTATGCAAGTAATTTGATATTACCATTTATGATACATATGTAAAGCATACAAATTCATCCTTGATGATAAGGCATTTTCATGCATAAATTGTCTGAGTTTCAATCTTAACATGTGTATGTGTGAATGCATGCATATGCATATATGATGTATGAACAAAAACAATTTTTGATCAAATAATTTCATTCATAGAAATCAAGCAGTACAATTTTTTTTTATTCTTGAAATAAATTTTTTTTATTTTTGAGCAATGTATTTTTAAATATCAAATACTTGAAAATTGAATCAAGTTCTAATGAAACATTGTGATAGAAATTCTTTTTTGCATGTAATTCGCTAGTGAAAGAAGTCTTCAAATAATTATCAAGTGACAATAATTCGTATTTTCTTAAGTTAATCATATATCATTACAAAATCATTAATGCTTTTCTCATGAAATGTTCAATATTGCTTTACAAAAAAAAATATTTCTTCTTTCTTTGTCAAATTTGTCATGCAATTCATCAATGGAGGAGCATTATTCATTAGAAAATAAAATATTTAAATTAACTTCGCTACATGAAGAATATTTACCTCAATAATGAGCTACTATGCAAAATAAGCTCCACATTAGTTTTGGGGCTCTACCTTCTCTTCCTTTTCTTCTCTTTCTTCGTTTTCCTTTTCTTTTTGTTACCTTTAGCTTTTTTTTTCATATTGCCCTTCTAACACACGCATAGCCTCAAAAAAATTATTTGCATTAACTTTTTACTACAAATTTCTTATGATATAACACAAAATAAATATTATATCTTTTTGATAAAGTTATGTAAGTATGTTCATACAAAAATATTAATAAAATTGTCATAAATTTTCTAAATAATTTCATCAACTTTAAATCAAATTTTTGGATGAAATAGTTGGAAAGGATTTTGGCAAAAAGAAAATTGTTGACTCATGAACATTGGTGGGTACTTAAGCTTATGCAATGGAGAACTTCTCGAATCAACATAACAATCTATGTCGATACAACTGTTTCACTGTTTTGCGTAACTAGAGGAGGAGAATTGGGATTAATAGATTTTTTTATAATATAAAATCTTGCTCGATCTTTATTTTTAGAATTCTAGTTCTTAAACAAAATATGAAGAAAAGTATAATAAAGTAAATCACTTAAAAGTTTTAATATATTTGACTATTTGACAATATTGAACATCGACCCCACAGAAATCTATAACCTAAACAATATAATTACTCCTTCACTTAACCTGAGTAGCACGAGAAAGCCTTAGATCGACGTTCTTTTGTCAAAAAATGTGTTCCCAATCCACTAACAAAAGGAATACAAATAGTATTTGCCTCAATAACACACTTTTCTCCAAGACTTGGAGTAAATCCTTCCAATTTGTACTAAAGAAAGGCTTAATTTTTGAGCTAAATGTTGTGGCATAATAACGCCTCAATGTAAGATTGCCAATCATCTACTCGTTATAAAGCCTTTAGTTAAGATCTTTCATTACTGACAAATAGAGCCAAGTGGTTTTTATGAATGTAGGCACGACGAAATTGAGAAACATTAACCCTAATTTAATTTCATAGATATGCGATAAATATCATTAATAAATCGAGAATAGAAGCTACAAATAAAAATCATGAGATTTTTATGATTTTTAAGGTATGAATGTGCTATGTTATAGAACTAGAGGAATTCACTTCAACATAATCCAAAAATAATATTTCAATCAACGTCCCATGATAGACCAACCATTAAATGAAATGATTTTAGATGATTAAATACTATTGAAACCCATCATGCTTTTCTGGACCACAATTTGGGAGAAAAATGAGGCCTATTTATGGGAATTTTAGTACTTGTAATTTCATCCAAATGGTTGTATGGCAATTATGTAAAACTTCCTTATCCCTCACAATACATAAAAATCTTCATAGATTTCTTATTCTAAACATATTATTGACACAACATATGCATACCTTAAATCAATAAGAGTTATTGCACATTAATTCCCTTGTAAAAGCTACATCTAAAAGAGTATTTAGCACACCCATTACACTTGTTGATGAAAACACACTTCACATATCTTCAATTCAAGTTGGCATTGTGCATTGCACTGCTAAGTAATACTACCAACTAGCACAATCCTTTCCTACATGAATCACTCTACCTACATATTATATGCAAGTGTCTATAGCCATGAAAGTTTATGTCTAATACTAAGTATTGTTTATCTTAGAAGTCATGTATATTTCATAACATTATCATTACAAATGTTTGCATTAGACCCTATCTTTTGTATAAATGTAAATTATCTTTTTTACTTAATGTTAATGATTTCAAACAAATGTCAAAATCAACTAGTCAATCCTTAATGTGTCATGTATTTGTACTATAACATATTAATCTTTTTGGAACTCTACTACACAAGTTATGCATAAGTGAAGTCAAGTGAAGATATGATAAGTATGGTATGATCTTAACATGAATCTTTTATATAACAAAATTACCTTAATGGTTCAAATGGGTTAATTATTTTCTAAATAACTTCACAACTGATATGATCAATAGTAATGATATAATTAATAAGTTTCTTATACAACCCATGAATAAGGATAGTTAACCATATAATTTATCAATTTAGGGTTCTCCTATTAAAAATTATCAAGTCTTGACTTATACCTTTAATTATAATTTTCATCTTATTTCATGCACAAAATATTCTTGTGAATTAAGTCAATGTGTATTTGTAAGCTCTTCAATTTTATATGATAAGTATTAATACAATCTCTACTTTTGACTTGCTATTAGGCCTCACGGGATTCTTTGATACCTACATCTTTTAGTTTAAGGGCATTTTGATACTTTTTGTAAGGTTTGGAATTCAACTCACTAGACATCATATAACTAAACCCATGATGGGGGTGAATTTTGAATTATTAGATTTTTGTAATACTTTGGTAAAGTATTGTAATGGATCACCAAACATTACATGGAATGGTTAAAAAATTGAAGAATCAAGAAATAAGAAAGATAAATATGTAATAAAGAGAAGTGTTGGCCAAATATGACATGGTTTACCCAACAAAACTATGGACTTTATTGACCCTTTAGTTGCCAAGCTTAAGCCTAATAACACTTTTGCACTCCTTCTTAAGTGGAGAAAGTTTTGCAATTGTTATTTATATAAGTTAAGGTATAAACCCCTTTCTACATTTTCATGAACAAAAATATTACCCTCATTTCCTTTTTCAAACAAGACTTTAACCCTCATTTCTTTTTAATGATGTCAAAAAAAACGCAAAAAAATCTTAAAGCTAAGCCTTAAGAGTGTTCTTTCTTTCCTAAGACAAGACACTAGAGTGGACTTCCTTTCTCTTAATCCATGTTAGAAGGAAATAGAGAGCACAAGAATTAAAATTCTAAAAAAAGGAAAAATAATAAAAGTTAATGTGCCCTTTTTGAGATATAAAGTAATGGTTCAATCTCTATTATCAAAGAATATTTTGAAATTATTTTATGAAGAATGTTGTGTTATAGCTCTTCCAAGACCTTCCAAAATGCACATCAAAGCCTTTGTAGGAAAAAAAAGAAAGAAAGTTAAGTATTACTAAAGTCTAAAAAAAGAACATAGTAGGCTATGAAAAGAAATTAATACTTTTTTAAATTTAACAATTGAAATAAAAATATCGTTTGAGTATTAAAATATATTTTTTTTCTTTTACACATTAGTATTTATTTTTGATGTAAGTATATAAATTTATCCTAAGAATCAAATTGTTATCCTTATGTTTCCCTTATGTTTTTTTCGATGATTAAGCACAATGTGAAAACTTCTAAACTAATCGCTAAGCTAACCATTATTCCACTTTGTAAGTTCATTAATCTTATCAAATAACTCACTCCCTTCAACTTTTATTTTCTTTGTTCAACAAGCTATATGCTTTACTTTCCATTTAGCTTTTGATAGAAATCTAGTTTTGGCTCAAGTTTTATTCTTATTCATTAAACTATTTGACCCACGTTAAAAAATGCCATCATATTCAACATGAAATTCCTATGAAATGGTTTGATGGTCATCATATAAAAGGTCAAGTTGATGATAAACTTTTTTCTTTCTATTGCTTATAAACCTTCAATGATCAATAGTTCATTAGTTTTAGCATCACATGGTTAATCAAGTTGTTTGATGGACATTCAACAAATTTACATCTTAGAATTTTACTATTGCTATTGATTCTAATCTAACTAGTTGGTTCATTGCCCATAAAGCACTAGTTTATGTGGTTAATTAGATTATCCAAAGGATAATCCAATTGAGAATCTTCCAATAATTTTTATTTACAAAAATTCGTTTTTACTAAGTCTATTGCGTAGATACATTCTTAACAAAATCTTTAATTTTTGAAGATTAAATGTATTTGTAAAATTGAATATATTTGTTTCATTAGAAGGTTAATGTTTGTATATACGAAAATTGATGTTTTCCCTAAGATTTTTTCTTACGGCATTTCATTATTCCTAGAATATAAAGCATTCACCTCAAGAAAGGTAATAGGATTATATTCAATTCTATTAATGCTTAAAATGAATTGTAAGTGCATGGTTGATGTAAGGTGCAACTGTGGTTCACGATCAATCTCTAATGAAAAATAATTTATCCATTACATAAGTACTCAATAACACAAATAATTCCCTGAAGAAAAACACATGTTATGCTTTGGGATCTTGAAAATCTTCCACATCCTCAAGCTTATCTTATATCATTCATATCAGTTTTTTATGTTGTACTCTTGCATCAATTGACACCACAGGATAAAAAACATCACATATAACTTTCTAGTTTGCAAAATAAAAGATCATGCACTAGGTATACCATGAAATTAAAAAATAAGAGACTTAAATAGTTTTGTGTAGTCAAAATCATATTTATCTTTTGGAGCACATGGTGCAAAGTATACCAAAATTTTGAGAATGCTATATCTAAATGTGAGAAAATATTAGGAAATAGAATTGTCTGTAATAGCATATGGCTTCTTAATCTATACACGTAACACTTAATAGTTGGGCAAGCGAAATAAGTTTGTGAAAATTTTTCAAAATTTACACATTAAAATTTTTTTTTGAATTGTAGTAAGCAATATCACACAAACTATATGAATAAATATTAAGAAATAATATGTCAAATCAAAGGAGCAAAAAAACATGTTTATAAGTTTTGGCACTATCCAAATGACTGAACCTCTACAACCAATTCAATTGGTCATTCCATACCAAAACCTTTCTCCCCTTTGTCATAGTTAATGAAGAAGCCATCACATCATCTTTCTTACCTTTTGAATTTATGAGCAACCCCTCCCTAGAGATATGTTTTGTCTTGAACACTATTATTTCTATGAGATATTCGTATGGCTCAAACTAAAACGTCATGTAGGATTATATGCTAAACTTTTTTTTTGCTCTTAAACATTGAGAAGTCTTAAGGGTCAAGAAATATATTCAAACAATAGCTGACGCAAGGATGCTATAGGTTCAGAATTTTAAATCTTTGGAACATTGGGTAAGTAAATCTTATGTAAAGAGTAAAGACTTGCATTGATCGTCAACATTAGGGATCACAACCTTGAGAAAATTTTTTCTAAGCACCCGCACCATGAATACTCACATTGCTGGTGAAGTGGCGAGATAAACACATAAGTGAAGTAGTTAGAAAGCCAAACAAAAAAGTCAATCATCCACTTAGATAAACGAGAAACTTGAACTTTGTTATTAATTTTCATAAAAGTTTAATTAAAGTGATTATAAACTTTCTTGGTGATTTGATACTTTTTTTGAAGGCTAGATAATGAGTTAGGATCTTCTTTCTTGAGCCACTTGTTATCGTTCCTAGGACACCTCCAAAAATACACCATTGGATTGATTGTACACGACACAGTGTTGTTAATCAAGATTAAAGACAACACTATGTTACTTCATTCAAACTGTAATACTTAAAAGGTGATTGAGATGGCCATGTGGGTTGGCATAGGTAAAGGAAATGGTTAGAAATGTTGGTGATAATGGTGATGCACTAATATGGACAGTAATGAAAAATAGTCCAAAACTTAATTTTAATCCTTTTGAAGGACATTTTCAAACAAAAATTGTATTGACACTATTATAGGAGTTCTACAAGGATGCATTATGCTAATTTTAAGCTAAAAAATATCTAAAAAGTTATAAATTGATATTCAAATAACTTAAACTAAAGTGTAGATACAAATCACTATACTAGCAAAGGAAAAGCAAACTAAAATATTCAACAAATAGTAATTAGCGATGATTGACATCACTAATGACAATGATAATAGAGATTAATGAGAAACAAAGAGGTAAACTCTACAAAGCTATGGTGAAATCTTTGATACTTCTTTAACATCTTTATGTTTAGGTAACAAAGCTTCTAACCTTTAATCCAAGTTTCATTAAATGTGGGATGGCCCACCAATGTACTAAAAATCTTTATTGTGCCTAATTCTATGCTAAAATTGTTTGATTATCTCTGATTTGCTAAACTTGACTATCTGATTGCTAGATGAGACAAAATGTTTTGGTTGGATAGGTTTAATTTGATGTAATACAAAAGGCTCAAAAGACTGATTATGTATTAGGTATGGTTCTCTATAAGTAATAACATCTTGAATATTAAAGATTGTTTTAGTTTCATGATCTTCAATTAAATCTAAAGCATACATGTTAACGCTTAATATTATTTACCATTCTAAAAGGTCCAACAAGATGGGAATTTAATTTTATAAGCGTTTATAGTAGGAATCTCATAGAATTGACATAGATCTTACATAATTATACTCAATAAATTCTCTATGTTTAATATGAGCCTCTACTATATATTTTTATATTTCATTATTTAAATTAAATTTGTTCAATAATATGTCAATGTAATGATAAAATATGGTAAGAGACTCAAACCCAATGCTTTATATTTTAAGCAAATTTAATGGATAAAAATAAAAGATCCTAGGTTGATTAATGAAGAAGATTAATGAAGCTTTAATTTACTATTTTTATTTGCACATCTATTGAGGATTTTATGTTAATAAAAACTTATGTTTCATCCCATGTGGAGACGTTGTCATTTCTAGAAATAGTTAATAAATTTGACATCTTAATCTAAATAATTGTTTAAGGTAAGCAATGTAGCTTCACAACATAATCAAGAAATATCTTTACAATATTTAAGATAACTAATCAATTATGGTAGTGCATGAAATAAGGCATTTTAAAAAATATATCAACCATTTTAAAGGCTAGGCTTCTCATTTTATTGAAACTGAACAACCCTAAAAAAATAAAGAAAGAAATAAAAATTCAAATTTGGTGGCCAAAATCTATTTCCATATAGGTTTCTAGGAAACTACCATTTTATTTTAAAAAAAATTGTTTTCTATATGCTATTTGCCAAAGTCATTCTTAAAATAATTTCAAAACAAATTTTTTAAGAGCTATCATTTTGGACCAAAAGTATTGCATTTAAAGCTATTGATAAGTAGTGTTATAAAAAAGCTTCATTTTATTATTCAAGCGAGCTAGGTTAGCTATGGCCCTTGTAGTTTTTGTCATTGTCAACATGTCATGGATTTTGTCATTATGTTTTGGGTCAATGTGTTGCACATTGGGTCAGTGAATCGGTAAGATGTCAGCAATGCCCAAAGTCATATGTTCATAGTCATGTCACAGATTAAGTTGGTGGGACAATTGTGATGTTAATGGTGCCACTAGTTAGATCTTGGTCAATGTAACATAGAGTGGGTAGTTGGGTGAGTTTCGCATTAATTGTCTAAGTTTGTTTGCAAGACACAAGACCTTTACAAATTTTTTGTCGATCTAGTAGGACGCTATAGCCTAACAGATCTGGGAGCAATTGTGGGTTACTCAAAATCATGCATGGGATTGAACTTAAATGACATATTCACTAATCTATTTCGATATAGTGTAGTCCATGTCAGGATCGAGTCTAATTGAGTTAGGATAATGATGAGTCATAGAGGTAACAACAAATGATGACATCAATTTAAATGGGCTCAAAGGGCCATTTGCTATATCCTTTGCTTATACATTATGTGAATTTTTAGAATATAATAAAGTTTTAGGCTCCATTTTGACTTAGCGCATGAGGAAACGATAGCTTGATTGTTTAGAATTGTTGATACATGTCTTAATTGTCTTTTGGAAATTAAAATCTTGACTAGTGTCCTCTTTAATTCCCTTCAAGTAGAAGAGTTTCATTTCTAATGAGTTACCTAGTCTAAATTAGTTTTGATAAATCTATAATGTGTCAAGGTTTCATTTCTATGACTCTTCCATTATTATTGAAGTATCATTATTTTCTTGTTAAATTTTCCAATGAAAAGAATACTTTTGATAACTCTAACTTTTGGTTTTCTTAGTATTCTCATCCATTACCCCAATCTTTTTACTCTTTGAACCATGATAGGTTAGCAAGCACACAAGTAAGTGGTTGCACTTAATGGGTGTGGTTTTCGACTCAAACAACTTAGTAGAAATCATGATCAACTCCTTGTGTGAGCTACAAAAAATTGGATATTGAAGGCACTGCTAATGTCAAAATCATCTAGTAGCTCCATAATGTATGCATTTTCTGTAATCATTTTTGAGATTTGGAATGGATGGACTACTCTTTTATGTAACTTCTACAAAGTTCAATGAGGAAACCATTCAAACTTTATTCTTGTCATCAAGAATTCTCCTTTTAAGAATTGTTTAAGCTTGTGGTGCGTATTGGCTAATTTGTTGTACTACTCATTACTAATGTTTATTTTTTCCTTAATAGGCTAATGAACCTACCTTCTATGTAAACATTTATTTTGTGCTTGAATGGGTAATAGGATTAGATCAAAAAGGATAAAAGGTTTATATTCATTGTTGGATTCAAAGGGGCTCAATCTTATAGACATATTGATGGAACTATTATAGACTTTTTTTGCTTGTGTTAAAAGATGGTTTAAATAATTTATATTTTCTCTTATCAAACACCATAATTAATTTGCAAATGATGCTAAATGGTTTTCCAAAATTGCAAAATGAAAGAAACATCCTTATTAGTGATTATTGTCTTGAGAAACTCATTAAACATAGACACTTTGTCAAGTATAGTGTGGAGGTTGAAGCATAAATTTTTGGGTCATAGCTTCATTGACTTTCACAAATATTTTATTAGTTTTAAGGGTCCATTAAAAACTTCTCTTCCAAAAATGATTAGTAATTAGGGTAGTGATGATAATGAAACTATTAATTAATTTCTTTTATAATGTTGTTAGGGCATTAAAACTTTTAAAATCATTGAGTGATTATAGTACTAGTTAATCAGATGTAGCCTTAATCAGTCATTGTAAGATGATAAATTAAATTTTTGGGTTTGAAGCCTATATAGTTCACCTGAAGGGAAACAAATGTTCACTTTTTATGATGAGTAGAGGTGTTCTCCCTAGTCATTGAACAAATCTTTTTTAAAGATGTTCTAATTTATGTTCAATGGTATAATTAAAGTTCAAGATGCCATTCAAGTAAACTATCATAGACATTCTTGATTAGGATATTTGGGTCATTATTCTTATAAATGTGCTTAGTGTATTAAATATGTTGAAGGAATGACTAATGACTTGTATAATCTAGCCTATATTTTCAAAGTAGTTTTTCACTCATCCCCTAACAAGATTCTATCATCGTTCTTTCTATTTTTTAAATTTATTTTGGATAAAACAGTTGCTCCATTAGTTTGTTCAAATAGTTGATCCATGTAAGGGATAATGAATGTATACTTCACATCATTTTCATAAATATCGTATTATTGAAATGGATTCTCTATGACCATCCTTCTTTAAGGCTAGATGGTTATAAACAACACATTGATTTTGACTTTATCAAGAGAATTAATTGCCTAATAAGTCATGCACCTGTTAGGGGAGTTCTTAATGCTTAAAAGGATTCATTTCATAATGTGACAAATTTAGTAACCTAGCACTAAGTATAAAGTCTATAGCATATTTGATGTCATGAAGAGTGGCAAAAGTTGGAGTTCATTTCAAAAATTTTAGGGAAGCTAAATAAAACAAATTCTATAGTGGGAGGAACTATTATATAAAGTATTATTATGGCTTAAATGAAAGTTCAATCATTAAATCATTTATCTAATTTACCATGGCACATAAATATTTTTAACTTATTTGGGGTGTTTATTTGTTTTTAATAGGTTGGACATAATCTTTAGGTGTTGATCGACATATATTAAATTTCTAGTCATGATGTGTAAATGTGTAAGTGTTTGCTTTGCTAGCAATAATGGTATCATGGTCATATAACCATGGTCATGATAAGATTATATTTCATATTGCCATAGGAACAACATGGCATAAAATATCTTCCAAATTGTCTTCTAAATTTAATTGGTATAGTTTTATTTTCTTAACCCACATGGATATTTTGTTAATAAATGACATAATGTGTGGGTTTGAGTAGTAAATGATCCAAAGTCAAAGGCATGGTACACCATTTGTAGGAATTGCATTGATAGTACTACCAATTTTAATGGTGACCTTACGAAACTTTTCTCTAAGCTTGACAAAGAATGAAAAATGGTGGCATGTATTCAATCTTCGCTTGCCTTTGGTTTGGTTTCTTTTGACTATAATGGCCTCATGTTATCAATGCTGTTCAATTAATCCTAAATGGAGTATTCATTGGCTTAGTGGGATTGGGATGCATATTGTTTTATCTCTTATTCTCCATTGGTGTTTAATTCCACATAATTGCCTTCCTTGATATAGCTTACTTCTCATTTTTTGTATTGGGAAATCATGTGACCTGACTTTCTACATCGAATCATATTACCTTTGGTTGATTACTCAATAGGTTTGTTGGATTTCATTGTAAGTTTAAGGATACGGAGAGCTTGCAGTGTGATGTTTTGGTACATTAATTATGGAGCATGTGGGTTAGTCAGCTAGAAATTTGACATATTTGATGTTTCAACTTCTTGATTGGTTAAATGTTTCTAAGTTACATTGTTATTAATAATCTTGCAAGGCTCTCTAAGGTTTAAATGATTTGCATGAAAAGTTTCCTTTAGATGTATCTCTAAGCCCAACTCAAAATAAAAAAAAGTGACTAATGCATCTTCATTAACACCACAATACAAATGTACTCATCAAAATGATTAATGTACTCAATACATAGTTTCCTCAGTTAGGCATGTCATTGGTCATGTAAGTGACACTTTTGTAAGAGGCATATGTATTTTGATGAGTGATGATCCCTTTTGTTGAGAATGGATTTCTATGATTATTATAGATAGTTGAGTTTATTTTGCTAGTTTCATTTTGTGCAAAAAAACTCCTTTTCCTTTTAATTAATTTTAAAACATTAGAAGCAACAATCCAAGGAAACGTTTCACTCTATATGTTCCTTAAGGTTTATTATGCCTCCAAGGATGAGAATGTTGCATTTTATAGACTTCACGTATTTATTATCAACATTTTCTTAGTATCAACAAAAAAAAGGTTTGATGATTATAAGAGGTATTTGATTAGAGCAAATCACAATATTAGGTTTGAAAAGGTGGCCTCATTTAGAGCTTGTTCTACATCAAAAATCCTAAAACCATATTTCTCTTGCTTGGTTTCGAAAGTTTGTAGTCAAGCTAAAAGATCCTAGAGGGTCACTTGTGTTTAGTTGATGTGTGGATGCTTGATGTTATAAGTTCTACATGATATCGTTTGTATAAATTGTGCCCTTTAGAAAAAATAAAAGAAAACTCCCTCGTTTGAGCTTTGACACTTTATCTTTTTTGAAATTATGTGTTAATAAAGGAAAATTCAAAAGAATGTTTAGTTTACTATTTCTTTGCTATCAAAATTGCAAACACTGGTATAATCAAGCTCTCAAGAATGTTCTAATTCTTAACTAGTGCTATAAACCATAATGAACACGTAGAAATTAGACTACATAGATTAAGAATAAAGAAAATGGCAAGATAAGAATGTGAAACATAGAAAGGCAACACACAAGACATTGCTATCCAAGGATACTTTAATCAAGAAAGAACCAAGAATAATACGAGTTTCATTCCTTATGCTAGGCCTACTACCAATTCAATGGTAGAAAGAAAGGGTATTTGGATGGCGTTTGACGAAACAAATTTTGCTATATGAAAAGAACAATATAAATGTCACATGTGTGTAGATTGAAAGCCTACAAAAACATTAATAATCATTATAGTAAAGATAGAGCAGTGAAGTAACTTGCAAGTAAAGATAGTTCAACAAAAAAAAATTAAATTGTAAATAATAAGGAAGGTGGCAATAGGTAGTAGTAGAAATGTAAGAAAATGTTTTATCTCACAAAGCTAGTTGGAATATATTCTAAGTTGTTCTCTTACAATGCTAAAGCCAAATGTTCTTGCGACTTTGTGGGTTTGACTCAACCTCACAAAAATGGTTTGTAACTAAAACTCAATCAAGTTATAATTCTAAAAACAACTCCCTTTACTTGAAGCATAATGCATACAATGTTATAAAATATGGTAATGTGTAGAACATACGAAAAATAAAAAAAAACATTGCCATAGACTTGTTGATGCATGAGGTTGATGAGGAAATTATGTATAAAAATGTAGCTTGCTTTTTCAAAAAACTTTGAATAAGTAGTTGCATGATTTTGAAGTTGGCAAGGGTTTTAAAATAGTTAAAAGTAATAAACTTAATTTAATGAAGGCTTTGTAGTATTTTATTGCATTAAAAAAATGTTATGTAGCTCTTATTCCAAAATTTTTATTTAACTCTTCTTATAAAAACTTTAGAATAGTTTTCCTTTCTTAGAATTAATTTAATCCCTTCCAATGGCGAATTTACCATTAAAGTTTCATAGATAGGCTTAGAACTAACTTAAGAATGTATACAAATGTTCAGTAGTGTCAATGCAAATTTATTGCCTACCTAAATGGTCATAATTTATTGATGATGTTTGTTGGAGGGATTTCTAGTACGCCCACCATATGACAAACCTTGCTAGTTTAGTGGAAGCCTGGCTAGGTTGACTACTATTTGATTAAGGCTTTCTGTTCATGGTAGACTCCTTTGAAATCAATCTAACATTTATTTATTTCTTTATTTTTTTCACTATTATTTTTTTCAATGATTCGCAAATGTTAGGAAGGATTTCAATTAATTCAAAATAATTATTATACAGCAAAAATCATTTATGTTAATAATTCGAAAAGACATAACTCCCTTCCTCCTATAACAAGCGTAGTCCTTTGAATTCTTGTGATAAGGGTTGTCTGAGATGCAGAAGTTCATAACACAAGGTCATTCTCTTGTATTTTTTATGGTGAATTGTTTCGAATACTTATTAACATGGCCGATTGACTTCCTTTATTTCTTTGGGAACATTATTGCTTATGGAAAAAAGCTTTTAATGTTTTTTTGAACTGTAAACAATAACATGTTCAATTTCTTGGTCCATCCTATCATTATTCTTGATGATAGGGGAAAAAAGTCATGTATAATTATTCAACTTCATGCAATAGGACATAATCTTTTACACTTTCCTTTCTCTTGTAACATTGGGATAAAAGTCAACAACTTTTCTTCTTGTTATGATGAAATACAAGATTAGGTAAGTTATTTCGAGATAACTTGCCTCAAATCACTATTTTAGACTAGAAAGAGAGGAACAAGAAAAACAAAATTTAAAGGAAAGTAACATCATGTACAATTTAACTTAGTTTGTCGATGAAAGGTGCAAAGTCTAATTGACATGTTGATGATATCTCACTTGTTTAATATGATGATAGTTTATCTAAATGCATTAATTAATTAGTAAATGAACATTTTGAAGCTAATGAGTATTATGCTAATTTAAAAATGAAAAGCAACAAGCATTAACAACATATTCATGAGTTACAAAAGGCATGAATTTTTGAAGTATTAAATTACTTTAAGAGGCTGCATAGTCACATATCTATTTTTTAAATGACTAACAAAAAAATAATTTTTATACTAGAAGAATTATTTTGATGCAATTCTTTCATCGATGCTTTGAATTGATCGACAATTTTGTCAACAAAAGAAAATGCAAATGTCAAAAAAAAAATTTATTAACGTAGTTGTGCTGCAAATAGAATTTATTAAATTGAAGGAAAATTTTGTAAATATCCCTCAACATGTTTCTTCATGTATACAAGCTATTCATATGTGAATTTTAGTGGATGAGGTAAGACTATTAACAGTCCATCTCATTTGTGTATGTCTTCTATCCTTCTTTCAATTGAATTTGGATCAATCACTTGGGTTAGAACATAATGTAGCACCTAACAATTCACTAGTTTAGTATTTCACTTAATAACATTAGTGACTAGGCCCTTTGAAGGTAGTTGTTGCTGCTTTGAATCCACAATATCTAAAATTGCTTTGTTATGTATTGACTTTGAGTGAGCAAAAGAGTTGCCAAACATAATTAGAATTTCTACTAAAGCTATTTCAAACAATGGCTTTTGTTAGAAAATCTATTATGATAACTTACCTAAATTTGTCAAAGGATGCCACAAACATAGGCATGAACTAACTCGTGGCAAGCATTAAACATAATTAGATAACTCTTAAGATCATCTTGTTGATTTATCAAGGAATATGGTCATGTAATTAATGGACAAAATATCAAAGAAGATGTCTAAGAAGATAACAACAATAAGAAAATATTAAACCCACCAAAATTCCAACTTTAGTTGTTAACTATTTGATGAAGAAATTCACTATGGATGTTCAACCAAAGGTCTTAATGAAAATAAAAACAATTGAGCACATCCCTAATGTTAATGAAAGACAATCAATATATAAGGGAGTGCAACTATCTATCAAGCCAATTATTGCATGATTAAAGTTCCATAAAAAATTCTATAAAATGAGCAGGACAATAATTAAGTTTTTTATCAAAACAAATGCATAAGATAAAATTTAGCACTGATATGATTATCTCGATCTTAAAATTTTTAGAGAAAAACTTTTTGAAGATAAACATCATATATGTTTGAAATTCAAACTATGTTTAATTTACTAAAATGTCAAAGGAAAAGAAAAAAAGTTATAGAAGACTCAGGGAAATCCAATTAGCCCAAAAAGTATTTAAGGATGCTTTCATTTATCAAAATTGTAGATAATGTGGCTCTTAATGATAATTTCTTATTTTGAAATATTTTTGGTGCTATTAAAAATGACTTAGCTAGGCTATTATTCAGTTTATTAAAATATAAATTGTCAGATAAGTTGTCAACTTTTAACTTAAGAGTTATAAAGATAAGATGTTAAAAATTTGTTATTAAACTCAATTATTACCATTGTTATTACAATAAATAAAAAAAATAAGGATTCTTTGGAAAGACTTCAACTACAATGTCAACATTAATTAAAAGTAGTTAACCTATATCAATATCAAGCATGGAGGATAGGATTCTAAAGCTAGCTACACTTAACCTAAGATAAAAGCATGGTATCTAGAAAAACAACATTTTGAACAAGCCATTTCACATTGTCAATAAAACCACAAATCCTTGGATGGGGGTAAGTATTTTAATGAAATCACATCTTCAGATTACTACAATGGACTATCAGCCCCTAAACTAAAACCAATGTAACAGTTTGATAATTGCATAATTCTATGTCATCTTAAGCCGTAATCATTTTTTAGTTATTCCATTATATGTGCAAGAAAAGGTAATAGAATATGGAGGAGATCACGAGAACCCCTCCCACATTGCCAGTCAGGTGTTTTCTTATGCTTCTACAGAAAGGGTGCTGGTTATTAAGAAATAGGCAGAACTACTTTCAACTTTTAAAATTCATCACCTTGTAAAAAATTGATGAAGTATTGTGCCTCATCTACTAAATGTCATCAAAATCCATCCTTCATTTCCCAAAAAGATTTAAGTTTATAACATGTTTTAAACAAATATGGGATGAAGGCCCTAGCTTTAAAATAAATAGGACATGAAATATACCTTTAGTATTGAAAAAATCAATAATTAAAAAAATCATTGTTCTTATTAAATTAGATAAGGATGTGGTGAGTCACAAATAAGTAATTCTTCAAGGATAAAGATAAGTGGAATGAGTTGTATCTTGTTAATTCTAATAATTCAAAAGATTTTGAAAGAATTTAATTTTATTGGAAATGGAAAGAACAAATTAGATGGCAAATAGAAGGAGATAGAAATACAACATTCTTTTGTACAATAGTGATCAAGTGAGGAAAAAAATGAAGTCAAAATAACGACAGTTGTAGTCAACTACTTTCAAAATCTTTTTAAGTTTTCTTAAGTAATTGAAGGTGAAAATATGTTTAACTACATCATTTCCTTATTAACAAACTCAAACAAATGATAGAATAGTGCAAGATATCACCAAGGAGGAAATAAAAAGATAACTTTTAATATGAATTTAGGCAGCACTCTTGGCCCAGATTGTTTTAGAAGAAACTTCTTCCCTAATTATTCGAAAATAATTTCTATATTGTGTTGAATGTAGCTAAAAAATTTTTACAGTATCTCCAATTCTTTGTAGAAGTTTAGGTCCAAATATTATATATATTCCTAAGTCTCATAACATAGAAATCTTTGTTGATTTTAGACCAAATATTCTTCAAAAATCATAAAAATAATATTCACAAAGGCCTTTGTTGATTAAATATAACAAAGTTCTAATGGGCTAATTTCTCTAATGCAAACCAATTTTATAAATGTAGATATATTGTATAGAACATATCATTGGTTAAGTAATTAGTATATTCTTTTAACAATAAAGCTAAAGTGTCAATTTGATTCTTAAGTTCGATTTGAGAAATGTGAATTACAACATTTCATGGAAATTTCTTTGCAAGATGCTCCCCAAGTAGAATGTTAATAAGAAGCTTATTAAGGTACTCATCAAGCACCTTTTTAATACATTGATATCAATTATCATTAGAGGATTGCAAAATAACTTTTTTCAACGTTCAATAACTCTTAATTTGGGTAATCCTTTATCTTCCTTTCATTTCATCTCATTCATGGAGTTCTTCAAAATAATAACTAATAATGTTTTTGCTTAAATAAAATGATATTATATGGGCAACTTATATCATCTATATATATCACTTTCTTAGCTTATGCCAACAACATAATTATCATTGCTAGAGGACATCTAAAAACTATTATTAATCTTAGTAAGTTTCTATAGCTCTTCAAACACTACAAAATTCTTAAATATAACAATTAAAAATGAGGACATCAATAGAAACAAAAAGTGTATATGCTAGGTAAATCAAATTTGCAAGGGGGCAAGATTCCATTAAATAAATCCTCCATTTTCTAATTTGTGCTACACACTATATATAGGTCAGAATAAAGTAGCTTACTTCGAAAATCTGATTGATAAAATTTAAAATAAAATTCCATAGTTTGAAAAAAAGTTGCTATCTATGAAGGGTGGACTCATTCTCATCAAGCATGACATTTCTTCATTTCGATTATATGTTGTATTGATAACATAACTCCCAACACAGTTTTATAATAAATATAAAGAAGGATTGAGTTGAATTTTTTTAGGATTTTTTAAGAAAGTCATAGGCATCACTACATTTCTTTGAATAAAATTACTTTCCCATTAGAAAAACATCCTTGGTATTTAGAAAATCAAGAAAATGATGAAACCTTTTATGTAAAACTTAATTCGAAGATACACAATAACAAAAGTTTGTGGTCTAACTATATGTCAAAAAAATACTAGTCCTTAGATGCATGAAAAATGAAATTGAACACATGGGCTAACATGCAAAATATGTAATGTTTTATTAAAAGAATGCAAATTGGCCTAACTCAATTGATTTGTTATATACTATCTTTTACTTGTGAGGTGTAGTTTAGTTGTCATTCTTCCTAGGTTTATTTAAGATAAAAAAACATAAATCTAAAATGGAGGCTACAATCATGAAGCACCAAATGCCCTTTAAAGATGTTAGCATTAACATGGATCATATTCAATAACTTATGCCATTATCAAATAAGCTAACAAACCTAAACGTTTAACTTTCCTGAATGTAGCAAGAATGTCAAAATAAAGTTTCAATTGTTCATGCTTTTCTTATCATAAAGAAGGTAAATAAGCATGGGTTAGTTTTGAAAATGATTTACACTTTATACAACAAGATACCTATAAAATCATGAAATGAATTATATAATGTGATAAGCAAGGTAATATGAAATTTGTAATAGAGAGGGAATAATCACACTACCCACTTCAATATCATAGAATATTCAAAAAACTGACATAACAAAGAACTTTGAGCATATTGAATTGTTAAGTGATGTTATATGTAATATTAAGGAGAATTGTTGCTTCATAAAAGTTTTTTCCAATCATTCAAACTTTATAGGAAGATGTCAAATAGAGATCTCAATGTAGTTAAACATCATTAGTGAGATGTTATGTCTCAATTGCAGTGATATTGTAGCTAAATAATTTTGGAACAATTTAGAGAAGATGAGTTTAGATTTGTTTAATGTTTAAAAAACCCAAATATTACCTAAAGTTTAGGTATTGGCCATAACTAGAGCTTATCAATTATGCAACCAATTGGAAATTAACAATTAATAAATTTTAGTTAATTATACTGTGCTATTGAATCTTTTCCAAGTTAGAGAAAATATATAATGGGAGTTAGCAAATGGCATGATGCAAGTATGGAAACTAGTTTGTTAAGCATAAAGTGGAGCTTGTTATACAAAGAAAATAATAATGTGTCCATGCTCTTGCTTGGAAAATAGAAATAAAAAATTCAACTCATACAGGGATGGAACCTCAATTCTAGAAAAATACAAATCTATTATTGAAATGGAGAAATTATATCTTCGATACATTTTGCCATCATAGAAGACATGTCAATTAAAATGTTGTGTAATTTTAATATTACATGGGGTTAGAATTATGATCTTCAAGGTTTCTATCGATTTTATATAATACAAATATTTTTTTTGTAAGATAGGTACTACTTTTCATAGTTACAATAAATTTGGAATAAAAATCATAACAATAAAATAGTTGAATAGTAGTGGGTGTTGAGCATTGTTACTCTTAGTGCATGATTTCCTCAATACAACTTTAATAACTAATGGATAAAGAAAGTATGCAACAAAGTAAATACTATAAAAATATAGTGTTATTAGTAATTAACACAACTCAAACCATAACATTATGTAAGGTAAACTTGGCTATCGTCATAACATACTATATGTGAAAGCTCAGACAAGTTTGAAGGTTCACAAAGAATTGCAAACAATGGACCTATTTGACCTATGTCGATTATATTATCAACCATTTAATCTTGGTCATCAGTAATACTCTCCATCTTATGTTGTAATTGTATTGTGAAAATTTATTAAGTAGAATAGAAAGAAAGAATATTCATATATAAGAATAAGAAAAGCATCTCGATTCTTATACTAAACAAACCTAATCTTTATTTACGATGGACTAATATGATTGGCATATTTTAATACAAACATACATTTTCAATGATATGGATTTGCACATCAGATATACAAAATTTGTGAACAGCATAACAAGAATTTTATCTCCTTATATAACAATTACACAAAGAAAGCTTACCCCCTTTAATAATTAAAATTAATTTCTCACCATTTTCGCTGACAACATCAGAAACTTCTAGTTTACATGTTCTTCTAGATAGTTAGATACAAAATTGAGTAGCATATAAGGCAATATATAACAAATTTTTTATATGAGTAAAAACAAATTGAATTATGCAAAATATTATTGTAAAATCTAAGAATGGAAAGTAAAAGAAATGAATGAAAATGATTTCTAGCTATTGAAAATATTTTATTAGGGGTTATCTATTTTAACTAGAAATTGCAAACATGAAAAATAGCGACATATTATATAAAAAAAGATGAACAAAGATGTGGCTTAGGTTATTAAATCCTTTTTTCTTACTAGAAGGGTTGTTATGTGTAATGTAATATTTAGAGCCAACCACCATTGCACTCATAGGGATACCATGGCCATAATGAGGTGGCCTAGATAAAATCAATATAATGCCTAATGATTTATGATGTTTAGGACACAAAGGACTAAGGGCAAGGCCAAAAGTTTTTAATGTAGTGTGGGTAAGAGGAACTCCGATAATATGATATATGATGAAAGATACAAATGAACAGGATGACAGTATTAGTGGAGATAAATTCAAATCATAATTTAGATATTAGATAATCATCTAAAATACCTAGATAGCAAACTAAGATTATGCACTCTTTTAGATAAAGAAAACATTATTTCTAAAAAAATTATGCTAATGTTCAAAGAAGTTCTTTTTTTTATTCCATCATAATGCTATAAATATAATGTAATTTTAAACCTAAATTCAAAAGAGAAACTGGTTAAACTAGAAAATACTTGGTGGATAAAAATATATTGTAATTTAATTTCATACAAAACAACTAAATTTATATTACATAGCTAATGGATAAAAAAATCATTAAAAATCTTATCAAAGGAAAATTGTCTTTTTCATCAAAGCTTATTTTGAGTTATTGAAACCATCATTATGATTCAAAATCACTACAAGTTGCGTCACCATATTTGACTTTTCTTCCCTCTTTTTTAACTTTTTCCAACAACCCACATTATGGCTTTGAGTTATTGTATTTTGAAAGCAAGAATTATGTTGGCACATTTGCTATGTGTTTTTTTTAATATTATTCTTGAGCAATAGTGTTTCAACAATTCAACACATGGCCTCACAATCGTGTGTATGTCAACATTATTATGCTTCATATTGGCAAAGTAGCTCCCAAAAGAGTAAAAATTTCAAGTGACTTGTCTCCTTTACCTCCAACCTAAAAATTAACATAGTCAAGTAATTTCATCTTAACAACTACTTAAGTTGACATTGAAAATGTCTTACGGAGGGTCATTTAAATAATAATTATGTTTTAAAATCACTAAATGTTGCATCACTGCATTTTTCTTTACTTCCCTCATTTTTGACATTTTCCTACAACCCACATTATGGCTTCACATTATTGTATTCTAAATGTAGGCATGATGTTAGAATATTTACTATTTGAATTATTTGAAATTAATCTTAAGCAATAGTGTTCGAGTAGCTCCACTCATTACCTCACTATCATGTATATGTCAACATTATTAGTCTTCGTATTGGCCAATTAGCACCCATAAGAGCAAAAGTTTCAAGTGACTCTTCCCCTTTACCTCCAAATTAATAATTAACATAGCAAAGCAATTGCATCTTAAGTACTTCTAAAGAAGTTAAATCCTTTTTGGAGACAATTATAACTTATTTTGAATGCAAGTTTTCAAAACATTTGTCTTTGTAATTTTACTATATTTTAATGTAGTTCTTATGGCACTTGTGACCCACTATTTTTACATTAGGTATATTTTTTAGAAAATTAGATTCTGCTTTATGAAATGTTAAATTGCAAAATATTTAGCTATTTAAGAGTTGTCTTATGAAAACATAAATGTCTTCAAATATGTGAAACACTACATTCAATATTCTAAACATAAGAATCTCAAATTATACCTTAGTTACGATGCTTTGTATTGTACTAAAACCATAAAATGATTCATGTTACACATGAATGTTTTAAATTACTTAATCATTTATTAAAATCAAATTGATTATTATGTGCAATCCCTTAATATGTTTGACATCAATTTTTTTAAGAAGCTATAATTTTTATTAATCAAAATGTTGTTTACTTGGGATTATCTTTGTTAAATTTACAAATATTAATCATGTTACCCTTTTTAGTCCCATTTCAATGAACTTTTGCGAAGCCATTCAAGTTAAAGAATCTCAAACATATCGTATTGCCGTTAACTATGTAAATTACGTGCATATTACTTTGTGAGATGGATTTATAATTTAAAAGAACTTAGTTGTGCTAAGCAAGTGCTTGGCATTTTGTTCTTGAAAGTTCTATCACTTAAAATATCTATCTGATTATGCAATACTTTATCTTTACATTTCGTCAATGATAAGTTCAAATGTGAAGTTTTGAATTTCTTTCATACAAATACAAATCTTAAGAACTTTTTAAAATTTATCCATCAAACTTAGCTCTAAGTGAATCTAATTAACATTTTAATAATATCCTAATTCTACTTCTTATTATAATAATAAATTTATTAAACATTACCTTTTTGAAACATATCTGCTTATGTTTATCTATCATAAGTTTAATCTAGCTAAAGCATTTAAAGGAAAAAAAGGTGAATTTGTGTTACTCCAAAAAAATGTTCCTACGATGATTTCAAATATAGCACTAAGTATAATTTTTATTTTCCTATTTATATCAATTTAGTTTGACAGAGCAATGTGTCACATCTTCAAAGTAAAAATTGAAGTCAATGAAACATCCTAAAAGTATAAATAACAAAAGTATGAATTTTTTAGTAGGGCTAACTAATGTAAGGAAAGTTGTATTATAAGATTAATAATGATCATCTCTTAGTTGTTTTTATTTGTAATATTTATTCTTTTACAATGGTTTATGTATAAGAAATTTTGTGATACATGAAGGTTAGCATTTTGATAAATGAATTCCTACTATCAAAATGTTAAAAACTTTTCTGAATGAAAATATAAAATTTTAAATATAATATTTGATTTCACTGTTATTAAAATTTTTTGTACAAGTATGCACTTAGAGGGGATCACAAAGATTATTTATCCTTCCTTTTCTTTCATTCTTTATCAATCTGTTTTTATCATTGTTGCGTAAGAGCAATATCTAAATTTAGTAGGAGCATCTTCATTTTGCCTTTTTCTTAATAATTCTTGTTCTCATATTAATTTATTATTGATTAACAATATGTTTTCTTACCTTTATTATTTTTCATTTGTATTTTTTATTTTTTTATTTTTTTCAATATATGTTCAATGTTTTATGATAAATTGTATATAATATTTTGATTATTTGTAGATATTTAGTAGCATCTATTATTTTAATTTTGTTGATGTCAAAGAAACTTTGGATTTGTAAAATGTGTTTTCTTGTCACATTTTATTGATATTGTGTGGTGAATATATTTGTAATGTTATATTTTTTGTGTTTTAATTTTATTTATTTTGTTTAATTTTTTCTTGTTTAATTTTTCATTTTTGTTTTATTTGTAATGATGTGTGAATTTTTTCCAATGTTATAGAATTTGAATGCTATACATGTTTAATAAATTACATAAGTTTTTAAGTTTTACTATTTTATTTTTTCATAATTATCACAAATACAAAAATCTTTCCCTTGTTTTTTTCTAAACTATTCTTATCATTTCCTTCACAATGTTGATTAGTTGGATGTCTCAATATAACATTAAGTATTTTTTCTTTCCTTAAAAAATTCATTTATACTGGCACGTTCATAGACATGGAAATTAAATATCATAATGTAAATGTCGAATAAATTCCATTTAAATAAAAATGTTGTAATACAAAAAAATATTAAATTTTCATGAAATAAGTGTACCACAATTTTAAAACAACTGACACAATATATTAAAAAGATATTTAGGTAATTAAATCAAGAAAAAATTGTTAATATAAAAAATAAAAGAATTACTAAATGGCAAAACCATTAAAATTGACTTTAGTAATTATCACCCAAAGTATTAGAAATGAAAATAAATTTTCCTAGTGATGTAACGGTTTCAAACATATTCATGTAAACATTTTGAAACAATTAAAAGATATGTAGTTCTTAAAATAATTGAACATTTAAAAGCTTACTCATTATGTTTAATATATAAAGTAGTTGCAACAAAAATTTAATAAAGAGCAAACCAACTCAAATAAAATTAAATTATATAATTATAGAATTAGTATAAAATAAAATTAAATGTTACAAAACTATAGGAAAAATTTGTAACAAAAATTTCAAAAACGATTTAAAAAATGTCGATAAAATGTGATGAAAATTGTCTGATTAATTGAAATTTAATCTCTTATTTATTATATATAAAGAATAAAAATAGGAGATTTTGTTAGCAAATAATTTTTGTGTTCAAAGCAATATTGACATTATGTAAATAAAATAAAACTAAAATATAGCTTTATATCATTAATATTTAAATTAGTTTCTAATAATCTCTAAGATATAAAAAATAGTAAAAATATAAAATGTTCATTACTATATTTTATATGTTGTGAAATACTAATTTTTCTTTACATATAAATATCAAATATTAATACATTACTAGTCATCATAAAGTTTTTCCATTCGTGCATGTGTCATAAATGGGATTTCATAGATTAAAAAGTCATATATGTTAAACGATTTGCCACCTGAAAAATAAATATTTAAAAATACGATTTCAAAAGCTTATGAAAATATAAAAACATAAAAAAAGTTATATTGTTAACCTTAAAAAATAATATTAGTAAAAATAATATTAAAAAATAGTTTTTAATGAAAAACGTTAAAATATATAAATATATATAATTTTTCAAAAACAAAAAATATTTAACATAAAATTTTTGATATTAAATGTTTAAATGAAAAAGTTTAAATGATTTAAAACATTTACAATTGGTGATCCAAGCAAAACAATTTAAAAAATTAAATACGTGAACACAAATTGTATAACATATGTTAAATCATAAATTAAATAATTCAAATCTTTGTGAAATCGTATCCGTTAAAAAAAAGGAATGTAACAGAAGTTTAAAATATGCAAATCATGTAAGGTAAAACATCATATTGAAAGAATTGGTCAATGTATGAATTTTTTTAAACAAAATTTTATTTTATAAATGAATATGTTAAGCAATAAGAATAATATTTCAAAAAATAGTTTTCCTATTACCAGAGTATAATAAATAAGCCATTACCATTACAAATATTTAAAAATTTAAAAAATATTTCTTGTTTAAAGAATAGTTGGCTTAATAAAACATGATAAGTTGAAATACAAAATAAAAATAGACACATGACAATTATGGAAATATTTTCAAAATATTTGATATATTTACATGATACATCATAAAGTTGCACAATAACGTAATAATAAAATGTTGTTATCGAGATTAAAAGATAATATGCTTAAAAATATATAAATATGTAAGAAACTATTTATAATTTAGTTATCAAAGTTATCCTAAAAAAAGTGAACACAAATTAAAATTTTAAAAAAATAATTTACAGTAAAATTGTTAAAAAATAGTACATAACAACTATAAAAGAAGTGCATATGTAACAAATAGGTAGAAACAACTTGTATGTAGTGAAGTTTAAGGAAGACTTAAGACCTTAAAAAAACTTTTCACATCGATATATAATAATTATTTTTGCATAGAGGTGATGTAAAAAGATTTTCGAGCATATTAATTATTTTATTCTTTTAATTCCATAAAAAGATAAAAAAATTAAGAAAATATAACATGTAATGATAATTAAAATTTTTAAAAATATGAAAATAATTCAAAATAATATGCCATTAAAAAAGGTATTGGTAATTTCTTTTGAATAATGAGTACACAATACATTTAAGATTTATTGTGAAAAAACTCAAAAATATTATACCAATAATTATTGCATAAAATCTTGTGACATAATTTAAAAGAAAATGAGACAAAACATCATTGAAGATTTCAAGTAAAAAAATATAGAAGATATAATATTAGCTTTAATATGTTTGTGGAAATACAAAACTAAAATTAATGAACAAAATTTAAAATCTGAATTATTAAACTAATAAAACATTTTTGAAAATCCATAGAACATGCGTTACCTACTAAAAGAATTCATTTAATGACACAGTTATGAAAGTGTATTTCTGGATACACTTTTAAAAATTCGTTACAATTATAAACCTAATAAAGTATTCAAAATCGCAGTTTGTATTACAACATTTTAACTTTAAAGCTATATAATAATTTAGAAATAACAAATGATCTAACATGCATACGACAGTCTGCAAATGTATAAATGATAAAAATTCTAACATAGTAAAATATCTTAAGAGGTCAAAGTTTCGAACAAATTAATCAATAGAAAAAAATTTTCCAAAAAAATGAAAATGTTAAAACTAATAAATCTAGTTGAAATAAATATTTACAACAAAAAATTATTAAGCAGAAAATAAAACATTTTCATTATCAAAATATTTGATTAGGACATATTAAAAAGAAATATTTGATTAGGACATATTAAAGTATAACAAAATATATAAATCATCATTTAAAAGATTTAACGACATATTTGAATTTTTTTTTTATATTTCAAATTGAAATCAACCAAAAGATTTTTTAGCAATATAAGTTAGATTAAAATTTTAAAAATAATGTGATAAAAGAATTAGTAAAATAAGATAAAGGAAATCATTAACAAAAAAATTTATACTATAAAATAGATAACTATCAAATAGAATAAGATTCATAAGAGTTGAAAATGGATAAAAATAAGCAAATTATAAAACTATTATCACAATAAAATATTAAAAATATTAAAAATATTTCCAAAAAAAATTAAATCACTAGTTATCTAAAAAATACAAAAGAATAGAAACTATTTACATAAAAACAAAATGTATTTAATTACAAAATTAAAAAAATGAAAACAATAACTTAATAATAACCTCTAATATGTGAACAATATACTTATAATAAATCTTATCTATGGTATCAATTTATCAAGTATTCACATGTAGTTAAAATTTATTTTAAAAAGAATAAAAAAATTTCAAAGCTAAAAATATTAAAATTATTCCAAGCTTGTAATTATTCAACTCTTTAATATTTTTAGAATAGAGGATGTCTTAATTAAAATTAAAGTTAGAACAACTAGTTTAAAAATAAATTTATGGAATATCTATAAATCTTTATTTTTGTAAGACTTATGCATAATTAACTAATTAAAAATATAAATTATTTAAGGAATATAAATAACTTCATATGATAATTTGTTTAAAAGTTTCAAAACTATATAAGAAAAATAAGAACAAATTTTTTTAATAATAATAAAAAGTGCTATCTTTATTTAAAATAAAATATTATAACACCACAATTACATAGGAAACTATGTCAATGAAAAATTCTTAGCTATGAATATGTAAGAAAATGTGTTCAATTAGACAAAAGAATTAACAATGCTAGACTTAAAATTTCTTTTTCAAACATCTTGCAACATTCTAACTCAATACTACCTATTTTCAAAAACTATATAAGAATTCTTCATTTGTTAATAAAATTTCCCAAGTTAGATGAATGCCATAAGAGAATTTCATAACATCAACAAGTTTTAGTGGCTTGACTGTACAATACAAAATAATAATCATATGGTTTGATGTACAATTATAGTCAATCTAATTGGTATGAAAGAATGTAAGTATAGCCTATGAATTCAATGAATTTCTTATGGTATGTAAATGTGCATTGATCATAGATTCTAATAAAATTTTATTGTACCATGCAAATTTTTTTGTTTTTCATAAATATAAAAGAATACGATAATTACATTGCCTAAACTAATATTTGTACATTGTATTATTTTTTTTTGGCTTAATTAGGGTGAGAACATCTCCAATTATACAATTCATAATGCTCGTTATACCATTGCATATTATATGATTGTGATATAAAACATTTTCAAAAGTTTAATTTTAATTTGAATGATTTTACTACACGGTGTAAGTTAACTGTATTAATTGAATCGTTTGAGTTTTCTTCATACGTTTTTTGAATCTTTGTTAGTAGTTGTTCCATCCAATTTTACTAGATCCACTTGTTAGCTTAGATCAAATAGTCCAGTCTTAAAATGGTCTCTTATCTCCAATAGCTAATCATATTGTATAAAATATGATCATGTTGTCCATTTAGTTATTCAAAAGTTTTCATTTTGGATTTGAAAAATCATGCCTAGTGTAGTTGAGCCACGAGTTTCATTAATTTACAAGATAGGGAAAATGTCTTACTAAAAAAAACACTTAGTTTCTTGACCATACAATTATATTTTCCTTTGTTATTTCACAAATGGTTGCATTCACTTATTTAATCAATTGAGAAGTCTTCCAACACTAATCTCCTTCTAATGTTGTTCACCATCATACCTTTAAGCAAAAATTGATTATCAATGAGTATGCTACTAAAATAGGTTGTTATTATCAAAATAATTTAGATTATTAATTATTAGACCAATAACTTCTTATTTTTTTTATCATAAGTTACATTCTAATTTTATCATAAAGTAATTGAATGTAGTGCAAGAAAGCATTTGCTAAATATTATCAAGTGAAGTTAGATTTGCATGCAATAAAAGAACATGGATGTGGTCCCCTTCACTGAAATAACTATGCTTAAAACCAAGATTAATATCTCCTACTTTTTTCATCATAAAAATGTCTTCTAATGCTATTGAATAAATATTTGCTAAGTACCTTCATTAAGATGCCATTAACAACAAATTAAATGTATGCCATATTTCTTTTTGTATGCTCCCTAATGAAATGGCGCCAAACTTCACATTTTTTTATCCTTAGAGTACTAGATAAGGTTTTGAATTAGGCAAATGAAACACATATTGTCATATTTTATGGGTATAGCTTTCACAAATGTAACCCCATATCTTTTACTCTCATTTTTAACACAAAAATGTAATCCAAAAATCCTCCCAACGCTATATATTATTGTTCATTGGTTGCAAGAAATAATTAAATTTATTTTAATAGATCATGAGTTTAAGATGTGTCCAAAAAAAGATTCAGCAGCTTCACTACTTTTCTTATGTACTCTTAAACCAACATATTCTTCGTAGTTTTATCTTATGAGTTAATGATGTAAGTGAAATATGAAGTATGAAAACCCTAAAAACTTTATGCCAAGCAATTACCAAAATATTCTTTTTATAGGTTTAGAATTAAAGAATAGATCAAAAAAGTCATACATTAAAAACTTTCTAAGGTGTTCTTGTAGTTAATTAAAGAACATATCATCCCTTGGTATACCTTTAATCTTTTTGTTTTCCTTACTTGTCTTTGTTTAAAACTTTGGTTGAGACTCTTGAAAGTAAAACAAGGTTTTAGGTTCTCAAGATCAAGCATTTATAACATTCATTTATGTAATTTATTTAAGATACAACAATACCTTTCTCATATTGTTCAACTTTCAATACGAGAAAATGGATCTCTTCACCCATTATGTTAAATTCAAATCCAACACCCATAAGCTTACTAAATCATCACAAAGGCCAACTGGGCCAACCCAAAATTGATATCGTCTGCATAACCTTGGAAAATAAGAAGTTCATTAGTGTAGTTATTGATGAAAAATATCCAATCTAAATTTCCAAGCTGAATTAATATTTGAGTTGATACCTACTAAGTTTATCAATAACAAGATCTTTATTCACATCAAAAATCATATAAGTATTTAATTATGTTTTATGCATGATTGTGATTAAGACAATGTTGACAGCAATCCAATTATTCTACATACACTTTGACCTAAACAATAACATTTATGAATGTGCTCTTAATATCAATTTGGTATTGTTTAAATAACCTGTAATAAGAAAAAGTTAATAATGGCCATGTTGCCTTTAACGCTACGATTAGTTGAACTGCTCCTTTTAAGTTTAGTCCTATCACTTAATTATAACCATTTGCCACTAGTATTTCCATATTTTGAATGATAACCGCATGAGTAATTTTTTTATTTTTTAATACCCATTTTTTATGACTATATTGTGGTGACATATCCTATCTAATAATAACAAAAGAATTTATTCTAACAAACAAGTTAAATTCATCTAATAACCCATATAATAAAAATCTTTCCTCAAGGCTCAACTTGTATTTTGAGGAACAACTTTTTAAGTTGATGCAACACATATGATTTCTTTTTAAAGAGACGCATGGGTTTGTACTAAAAAACAAGTCACTTAGGATTAAATCATCTAGATGATTTTTATTGTATGGTAACTCCATTGATGCAACCATGTCCTTGTTTATGAAATCTTAACATACCATTTATATATTTTATTTAAGGTACAACGATGCCTTTCTCATCTTTCTTAACTTGTAGTGCTTGAAAATAGCAGAACTCACCCATTATGTTAATCTCAAATACTATATCCATAAGCTTAAAAATTTATTAATATAAATTAAAGTTGTTTGATCAAAATATGACATTGCCTTCATAATCTATGACTTGAAGAAGTTCATTAGCATTGTTCTTGTTGAACAAAGTCTTATATATATTCCATTCTTAAATAATCATTGAGCACAAATCTACTAAGTTTGTCATACCATAATCTTTTTTTTTTCTTCCAATTTTTTTCAAAATCTTCCATGTCTCCCAAATCTAGTACCATTTATGCAAATTTTCATTAAACACAACTTGAGTATATTCCTTTAAAATTATGGTGTCCATATTAAACTACTTATAGGTCTATCTATTTGAAGAATATCATAAATAGATAGCCTCCATTAATTTGGTTTTTAATCTCAAGTCTCTATCCTACCTTTTGATGTAACACTTCCATCCAAAAATGCTAAAGTTTTAATAATTAGGCTTCTTATTATTTCGAATTAATATAGTATCATATTCATAATTTGTTTGATAATAGATCAATTTAGAATTTGAGATAAATAGAACAACTTGGGTTGTTAAGGCATTATGGTTTTGAGATCCTATATCTCTAAGAGAAAAGTAATAGATGTCACCAATGCTTTAAAAGAAGAGCACATTATTAGACACATAACATTGAAGAAACCCAATTAAATATTTAGAAAGACAAATAGGAGATAAATACTATGTTTATAAGAAACAAAAGGAACATTATTATATTGATAGTTGTGACATTCTAATTACGAAATGTTGTTGTCCTAAACTAGCATGATAATATGTCTATGACTATAACACAAATATTTGTAGGTAGAGATTTTGATTTAAACTAAATGAGAATAATATTATCTACCACAATAATACACATCTTACCAACTATGATCATATTTTCGACAACACAATAGGTGTAATATATGTTTATAATAATGTTACTATATCTTCATTTTCCTTTTTTTGTCTTCTAGTTTTATTTTTTCTAAACTCTTCCTTGTGTTCCAAATTTGCCATTTTATTTTGATGCATAATTCCTTGAAAAACAAGTTTAGTAGATTCCTTCAGAACTAAGGTTACTTTTTTAAACATTTTATAGGTCTATTTATTTGTGGAATACCATAAGGAGATAGCATCCATTAACTTGGTTTCTAATCTCCAATTCTTATCTTATTGATATAACACTCCTATACAAAAATGCCAATGCTTTCATATTTGGGCTTCTTATTATTAACAGTGTGGATGATGTCTTATTTAAAAATCACTTTATGAAAAATCTATTTAGACATTAAGATGAATAGAATAGCTTGAATTATTCAGGCATTATTGTTTTTAGATCTTATATCATCAGGCAAAAAGTAAAGGTAGATACCAATTCTTTATTGAGTGTAAAAGCTTATGATTGATAGCATAGAGGAAGCTCAAGTAAATATTTAGATAAATAATTGAGAGATACATGTTATATCGATAAAAATTGAAAGAACTTTACTATTGATCATTGTGGCATATTGACAGCAAGAAGTTGTTGTCTTAAACCAACATGATGATGTGTGAAAAATTAAAACCCAAAAATTTGTAGATTTCAAAATGAGGTTCTTAACCCCAAAAATTCATATTTTAGTTATTAAGGCCACATTTTTGACAAAACAATTAGTCAAATATATAATGATTAATAGTATGACAGATATGGTTTGGAAAAAACTAATATATTAAATAATGATTCCAACCATATATGATTCTTTTCCAAAAGGTTTTTTGATCCATGTGATACTCAACTAATGTCTAACACAACATTCTAGGCTCAAAATAAATTCAATGAAAGAGAATATTTAAAACACTTGAGAATATATTAGGATTATGAAAATGATCTTTTTAAGACAACTAGGATAAGTATTTCATTTTTAATTAATTTTTAGACAACAACTATTAGTTTAGAATAGAGCTCACACCATACATGGTATTATAGAGCAAGATGCATTAATTTTTATTATACTAGTATGAAAAAACTAACAAAACTCTAATTGATATAGATATAATTTCATATTCTATTTTGAAGATCTACAAAAATCAAACATGAGTTCAAAATGAATGGATTTACCTCACAAAAATTATGATAAGAAAATTAAGAAAGTGGACTTTTAGGAAGAGGATTGTGTATTTTCATAGGTAAGTCCCATGAAGTACATTACAATGTTTGGAAAAAGAGAATAACTAAAGACAAGACATTTTGTGCTTTCATAGATTATTGAAATAAATTGTTCTACTACTTACAAGATAGTTGTCATTATCATTGCGATAGTACATCATGTATTTTGTCTTTCAGTTCTAATAAAACTTCTTGTTAATGGTACCTTTATATGTAAATATGATCAAAGAATCATGGTGGTCATCCTAAATTATTTCATAAGGAAATGACAACGGCATTCTTAACAAGAGAAATTAACAAAATAAGGAAAAAGCACATCCATGGATAAGTTACTAATCAGTAACTACTTGGAAAGAGAGCAAGAGCTCTTTGGAGACATCCCAAGTTTTTTTAATTTGATAGATTTAATTCTTATATGGAGGGATGTTTTTAAAATAGTCAAAAGCCTTTAAGATTTATATAATATTTGTTGACATAATGTACGTGCATTTCAAAATTTATTTTGAATACATGAAATGAAATTTGCACATGGATATCTTGGTATTAGGTAAAAAACCCTATTATTTGAAAGAACTAATAATATGAAGAGGAACTCAAATATCAAAGAAAAAATGTAAAGAAACCTAAAATAATAATTCTACAAGAATTTGAAGACGACATGTCATAAAAACAAATACCAAAACATATTCAAAATAACATTAAATTAATTCTAAGGGAATTCTTAAAGAAAAATAGTAAAAGTGCTAAATAAGAAACATATAAATTTTTTGCGTTAATAAATAGCTCATATAGTAGTTTTTTATGAAATTGGTCAAAAGACTTTTTGATGTCATTTGTAATAGATAGTCCAAGAAATACAAATCTTTACAAGGTTTTGATGACAAGGGTTATCTAACAAAACAATTAATGTAATAAAAAAGGAGAATGTTAAGAGGAATTCAATTGATAAAAAGGATACTATAGCTAGGAGTGAAATAGAAATTTTTTTTATTGGTTAGTAAAAGGGAGACAAATTAGATAATTATGAAAGCGCCTTTAAGAAAGATTAGACCTATTATTTTAAGTTGAGACCAAATGGTTCCATAAATGGACATTGTAATAGACATTGTAACTATCAAATAATAGTAAATTATTTGATGATCATTTCAACGACTATTGGTTACTTAGTGTATTATATATTTGACCCTTAATTATGATATTTTGTTTGATGATAAAAACTTTAAGTATTACTAATGAATCTTCTATTAGAAAATGTGTATGTTTTTTCAAGATTCCAAAGATTGGTTCACATTTATTGGTCGTTTCATGAATAAATGTTAGATTTTATATAGAAAAAATTTGATCATAGCTATTAAAAATTTAAGATTAAGTTGATTAGAAAACTACTTCCAAACAACATAAACTATTTTTTCTAAATTATCTAATCTAATAGCTCAATTAATATCTAGGGAATTAATCGTTATATGGGATTGATTGGTGCCATTGGCTTTGATTTGAGATGTTCTAAATTGTCAGATCAAAAATTGCAAAGGTGGATGAGTTTCGAGTGCTTAGATAAAGGTGGATTAGATATGAGCCAACTGATCCTATAAGATGAGTTTTGGCTCCCCTTTTTCTCTCTAGGATTTCAACATCTAAGACAGTCATATGCTTATAGGTCATTTCATTATGATGGGTCCAATAAGTCCCCCATTTGCAAACAAAATACAAGTTTATTAAGTTTGTATTCTCTATGTTGCACCAATATTGTTTAGAGTGCACCATAAATAATTTACTAGCTTGTTTTAGGTTGGTCTCCTAATTTGATGTTATCAAGCCAAGTTGGTCTTGTTCGACCCAAATGCTTTATACTTGGCCATCTTAGGGTGTGGCTTAGTTTTTTTAATTATGAAAATTTATAATAATTAATTTTTTATTTTACTAAGAGTTTAGTAATTAACATGAAATTTGACAAAGATGCATTACATGGATTTACTAAAAAAGGTTGAGCAAAAAATGAAATCCTTTAAGTTTTCTAAATTAAGGAAAGGATGAAAAATGTTAAATGCTTAAATTAGGATTTGAAAATAAAATTAGTGAAGATGTGGCTCATAACCAACAAGCTAATATTCTATTTTATATAAAATATATAAACCTTTTCAATGTTGATGTGTATGTCTTTAATCCTTGAAACTTGCTAAATACTTCAAGGTATTTTGGAGATGACTAATATACCATCTTTAAAGGTGTTAGGTTTGATAATTAAAACAAAAGTTAATCCACACTAAAAAGCCCATTAGAACAAAATACTAACTATTTATAGCTTGACTCATCAAACACAATGGTGACAATAATCTCTCCATTTTGTTGATCACAAAAAATAAATATTTAGATCATAATTTAAGTAAAAAAATCATATATTGTTATGAAAGGTGGTAATAAAAATGAAAAGTTGGTGCTTCAATTTAATCCATTCTCGTCCTTACTATATGTTCCTACTCACTTATTTAAACTATGGTTATCCTCCCACTTTAATAATATGAAAAAAGAGGTACAATTTATTCAATTTGTATCACTCTTAAATATTATCGTATGAATTGAAATTGATCAATGGGAAGAGATTTTATAAATGTCTACCAATTCTTCTTTGGTAGAAACATATTTGAATTTTATTAAGGCTTTAACTACTTGGTCTTTCCAAAATTTATGTGTTACAAAATGTGTTTGTTCGTTGAATGATGAACTTGCTTCTTTGCTAAGGAAATGGCACTAGAATTATCAATTCAAATGGAAAAATGTGACAGATCTAAACCATAGTCTTGAAATTATTGTCCTAACATAACACCTAAGCAACACAACTTTCAATCACTACATGCTTGACTTCTATGGTCAATATGGCTTTGCATTCTTTTCTTCCTTTTTTACCATGAAATTAAAATATTTTATAGTAATTGATATGTACCTAAGATATTTGTTTTATCTACATTAGAGCTTATAAAGTCTGGATCTGGGAACCCTATAAGATCTCATTAATGAGCATTTTTAGCATACCTTAAACCTATGTTTGTTATACTTTCTACACAATTGAAGATTAATTTAATCACCTTTAGATTGATTTTCTTAGGATTTTATTGAAATGTTACACATAAGCTAATACTAAATAATATGTTTGATCTATTAACTATAAGATATAACAAAGTTCTAACAAGTTCTTCATAAACTTTTGATCAATATATTTCTCAATTTGACATAAATATAAATGGATTGATTTATTTATTACAATCTCCTTATATTACACATTTTCTTTCCCAAATTTTTTGAATAAATATTTAAATAAATATTTTGTAAAAGAAATTCTAATCTTTTAATGACATAATGTGTAATCCAAAGAAGAAAGTAATTTACCCTATTATACTTATCTTAAACACCCACACAATTAAATTACTAAGTTCCTTACACATTTTAATTTAGGATTTGAAAAATTTTGTCATCAATATAAACTGGTACAAGAAACAAAAGATCATCTGAAGATTTTAAGAATAATGTATCTATTTTTTCTCTCTTAAAAACACTATCAACTAGATAATTACTCAATCTTTGATATCATAAACAAGTAGCATGCTTAATGCCATAATATCCCTTCTCAAGCTTATATACATATTCACTATGTACACGACTCCCCAAACTTATGAATTGTTCTATACACATTTATTTTTTATTATCCTTTTTTTAAATAAAAATTTTACATGTAATTGAAATAATTTAAAATTCTTTTCACATGAATATACTAAGAAAAGCGTAATGGCCTCTGATTCTATTAGTAATAGAAATGACTCAAAATATATACCTTCAACTGGGTTATAATGCTTACCAATAGATCCACTTTTATTTCTAGTGATCGTGCTATTTTCAACTAATTTATTTTTTAATTTCCATTTAGTTCAAATCACTTGTTGATCACTAAGCTTAAGAACTAGTTCCTACATTTGGTTTCTCTCAAATAGATCTTACTCTTCTTTCATTACTTAAACCTAATAGTTAACATTATGGGCTCCCCCTATGCATATCAATTCTATGAAACATACAAATGTACTATGATTGTAGGAAAAACAATTATTACATAAAAAATAATATTGTGGAGATAAAGACTTATGTAAAATATTTAATTATATGTACAAAATATAAAAATAAAACCTCTAACAGATTCATAATATTAAATTTTAAAATGATATTTTTGTAATACATAAAGAAATTATTTTATTGAAATAAACTTAGTAAAAAAATATTAAAAACTAAAAATATATCTAACATGTGATATAAATAGGAGATGTAACACAAAAAACTTTTAATTATTCAATTGTTATGCGGTCTATTGCATATCTTCACATTAGAAAATAATGGCACAGTTATTTATGAGTATTCATCTGTTAGTTATAGTATTGGCAAGACGATAGACCCAAGAAATACTGTAATGCTTAGCATGAAATAATTTTGATTTTAAAAAATAGTTTGTAATATTGTTAAGTATGTAATTGCAAATAAGATTGCTTATTGAACCATAGTATATAAAGTTTTAATAATAGTAAAAACTTTTTTGTATTTAAAAACCTTTGATAACATAAAAAATTACTTTCACATAAACATTAAGATATTAGAAATGATGTAATATCAAAAAAATTTATGTTTCATACCAATTTATAAAATAATTAATTTTTCATAAATAAAACACAAACCTAGAAAATTATAATTCTATTGAATAATTAAATTCAAAATAAAAATATAGTAATTAGAAACATATTAAAAAAATTAAAAAAACATCATTAATATAATTAAATATTAATATGTTAAAAAATATATACTATTTACATAATATAGGAATAATAAACTTCTTCATACTACAAACTAAAAGCACACACAATACAAATACAAGATATTAAAAATTAAAACTTATCCAAAAAAATATTAATATAGTAAATATTTAAAAAACTAAATGTTACTTTTATAAAAGATGTGTGAAAACTTTAGTGGGGACAAATAAATATACAAATTTAAATAAAAATGTAAAATAGTAAAGCGTAAGTATACGTAAAAATAAAAAGAATAGTAAATTAGTGTTCATTTACATATATAAACCTTTAAATGTTATATATGATGATAAAAAAGGGGAAGTCTCATGAACATGTGAGCTGACATTTTCTTTTACTTTTGAATATATTTCTTACTATTTGCGCCAACGCTAAAATGATATTGAATAGTCAAATTATATACTACCCGTTAAAGAAAAAGAAATATTTATCTTATTTTTATTTCAAATATCATATTCATTATTTTTTGTTAGTTATCTATGTTATTGTTAGTATAACAAAAAATTATTTTTTATACTTGAAATATTTGATGTTATTAGTTAATGTAATCAATTTTATCGTCTTCAAATATTTTATATTTTTTTTAGATATATGGGCTTATTATGATAATGATTATTCTGTTAAATCGCTTTAATATCCTGCTTTGTTAATCGACTTCTTCTTTTAAATCCAAAAGCATTTTTTGCAATATTTACTAGAAGATGGAACATAGTCATCTCGCTTTTTTGTCTTTAAATTTGATAAATAATTTTTATTTTTATTGTTATTTGTCATTATAGTTATATTTTTTTAAAAACTTTCTGTATATATTATAATATTCTCAATATTTCAAATGATACTTTAATTTCTTCTGAAACATTTTATCGTTAATTTAATCCTTTAAATAGTCAATAATAATGAAGTGTAATTTATTATTTTTCATTTTTTAATACTCTACATAATGGAATGTTTTGCAAATCATAAACTTTTGAACTGTTCAGTAAATAGACTACCTATTTTAAATTTTAAAAATTTATGTCAACAATTTTCTTTATTTTTATGTTTTTGATTTTTGTTTAATTATCTTACAACTTTTAAAATAACTTTTTAAAAGGTGAAAAAAATTGATATTAGATTTTTATTTTGAAAAAAATTCCATATTTCTCTAATTTAAATAAAATTATTTAATTAAAGAAATGATTAATGTCAGAATTGTTTAAATTTTTAAAAAAATTATGTTATGCTATGTAAAGAAGGTTCTCCTAATGGTATGATGATTAAAAATAAATTGTTAGAAGCTAAAAATTAAGGAATTCTATTTTTGATACCTAGAGAAGTATTCCTAAAACAAGCACCCTCAAGGTGTAATTAAGATTCAAAGGAGATTTTTAATGACATTCATTTTTTTTGGTATAAATTAACTTTTTGAAGTTTTATTTTTATTTTTTTGTTTAGAGATTAAAAGAATTTAACTAATATCTTTATTATTAATTGATATGTCAAAACAAAATTGAAGTTTTTACTACACATAAATTTGAGCAATTAACCCCCTCTTATGGACGTCGTTTTCACACATTTCCTCCATTAAACAATTTAAATATTCTACTACTTTTAATTATATATATTATTATTTTTCATATTATATGTTTTTGTGTTCTTTTGTTCTTTCTTAATATAAATTTTTTTTTATTTTTTAATATAACAAAAATTTTTCATTCATTATATTTATATTTTTTTTTTATTTACATGATATCGATACTTAAAATTGTTAAATACTTTGAAATCAAAATATGCTATAATTGGGATTTTTTTTGTATTAAACTTTTTATCCTCTAAAGTAATAATGTTTAGCATTAAAATTTAATCACTAATATTTTTATCAATATTAATGAATTTAAGATTTTTTTAATCTTTTAAATGCATTGTGCTAATATTTTTTCATTCTTTTACAATTTTTTATTTCTTACATATTTAAAATTTCGTTTTTCTAAATGGATATCTACTCTTCTTAGCCAATTATAATTTTTTTTGTTTTGAGTATGAATAATTGTTTTTCAATTTTTTATTTCCCAATGTTAATTTCTTCTGATAATTTTTTTAGGCTTTTGTAATCTCAAATTGCACAAACATATTTATCAATTTTATGTTATTTGATCGTCGTTTTCGGTTAATTCTGCATGTCCTGCAAATTGATTGAATTGAGTCATTATCTCTAAGATTTTAAACTTTTAGTCACTTTTATACTATTGTTTTTATCTATCTAATATTTTTGTAACTCGCAAGCTTGCATTTAAAACACTGAATATTATAACATCTAGTTGACCATTTTTATTGTTAGCCCATTTTAATTATTTTTAATAGCAAGCCGAACAAGTTTATATTCTCAATATATATTCTATTAAGTGTTATACATAATGTTTTGAATATTTCATTTTGTTTAACATCTAAAATGTTTTGTTTCTACAATTTTAATATTTTTTTTAACTTTGTTAATTTATTTATTAAGGTCTTATTCTTATGAAACATTTTTGAAAGAACAAAAATAAAATCCAAATATCAAAATTTTAATTATCTTAAAAAATAGAAAACATTAAAATAGTTTTAAATTTTATTTTTTTTGCCTAGATGTTTTTTAAAGAACTAGAAAAATATTCAATTGATGTAAAAGACTCATTTGGTTATTGACATTTTTCATATTTGTAAATATTTTTTTATTTTTTCGTTTTTTCGATAATGATCTATCTATTATTGATTGATTGAGGTAGTTTTTTTTACAATTTAAGAAAATTATATTTTCTATTCTAGTCAACAAAACTTTACAATGTATTTTTTTTTCTTTCTCTTAATTTTTAAAATTTTTATGAACCAATTTGTTTTGCTTTTAATTATTATTAATATGATATATTTCCTGAAGTTTACAAATTTTACCATTTTTTATTAACTTCATATTTTGTATCTTTCAATAACTATTTACATTTATGTTGGGCAATGTTTCTGTTACTTAAATTAACTTTTTTTATTATCAATAAAGTATTTTGTTATTGCATAATATAAATATTTTTAATATTTTTAATTTTAATGATTTGTCTGTCTTAATGATTTTTTAAAATTGTTTTTAAAAATGTCATAATTCATTTTAACAATATGATTTTTTTTAATAAAATGAAAAAATGAATTTAACTTATTTAAAATAAAAAATCCTTTCATGATACGTAGTTTGGAACATTTATTATTTTTTCATAAAAGATAATTTCGCTTTTTTATTGAATTAATTTTACATATTTAGGATTTGTATGAATATTTTATATTTCCTTTCAAAAACGTATTCCATATTTAATTGCTTTTTGCTAGACTTTTTCACCGCATAATATCATTGAGTTAAATTATTAATTTTTTTGGTGGATTTATTGTAAAATAGAAACATTTTCTAAAATAATATTTTATTAAAATATTACATCAACTTCTTCGAACATCTAAAATTATTTTAATTAAGATAATTTTTTTATTTTATTGTGATTATGTAAAGTTTTATTGGAAAAAGTATTAAATATATTATTTTTGCCATATGTTTTCCATTTAAATTTCACCCAATGTATTTTAAATATTTAAAAATTTTGTTATCAACCTAACATTCTTTTGATATAACAACATGCTTATATTTTCAAGAAAATTTTCGGTTAAAAGTTTATTATAAAGTTTTGATTTGTTGTTTTTTACTTTAACTGTGTAATTGGTGTAACAGTCATATTTTATTACATTGTTCTAAACTCGTTATATCTATTATGATATATTCCTTATGATTACAATTTAAAAAAAACATGCTAATAAAATATTTTGAATGATTTTCCAAATAGTAAATTTTTTAATACCATAGAATTTTTCTTATATTGGAACATTTTCTATAACAAAATATTCTTTATCATTGGTTTTACCCCAAAACCATTTATAATTTGTTTTGATGTAATCTTTAATAATTTTAGTGCACATTTCTTTTGATGATTTTACATTTTGTGTACTTTACACAATATTTATTTTCAGAAAAATATTTATCTTGAACTTTTTATTATAATATTTTACCTATGATGATCTTTATTTTCACTTTATTTTTTTTCCTCTTTCTTTTTAATCTTTTTAATTTTCTTATCAATAATATCTCATTTATTATTAATTATTAGAATTTCTTTTGACAAATTGTTTTATGCAAAATCTTTATCATATTTAATATTCCATATGACATTTTTTTATATCACATAGTGAAAAAATTTTCTTTGCTATTGATACATTATCATTGCTTCTATAAAAAAATTTATTTTTTTCATAATATATTATATTATTTTTCAAAACTTTATATATATAATATTTATTATTTTTGTTGTTCTGTACAGTTATAGTTTCCGTAAATATATATAACATAAATAAATACGTTGTTTCCACTATTTCAAATATATTGTGCAATTATTAATAAAGCACTGACTTAAAGTTCATTCAGCCACTTTTTTTACAACTACTAGTAAACTATAATAGTTAACATGAATGTATCAATGCATTTAACTAATAAATTTTTGTTCAATTAAAATAGACCAAATATATAATGCATAAATATAAGTTTTAAAATTATTTAAGAAACTTTAATTGGTTTATATTGAAGGCATAAATTTTCTTGTGAAAAATATCTTTAGGTGTAACTCAACCATAGCAAAAAATCAATAAAATTGTGTCAATAAAAAATTTAGTATTATTAAAAAAGAAAAATAAGAACTATACCAATGGTGTCAAAAAATGATGAAACAATAAAATATAAAAAAGAACTAAAATCGTTAGTGATTTCAAATGATCAACTTATTTGAATAAATTATTAAAAAATAAATTGAAGTGCCTTAAAGTGAATAGTAAACATCCAATTTAGCTAAAAAACAAAGTTTTAAGATCAAACATAAAGGAAGAAAAATAAAAAAGAAAATAATAAGCTTTACCAAATCTTAAAGAAGTTTAAATTATTTGCGTAATTTATCAAAAAACAAGGAATAATATTTTCAGAAAACAAAAGCATAAAATAGTTAAAATAGAAAAAAAAAATTATAAAACAAAACTTAAAATACTAAAAAAAATGTTATATAATTTTAAAATTATATATTTTGAACACAAAAGTATAAAAACTAATCAAGTCCTTAGTGTGACCAATTCAACTATAATATAAACTTTAATTTTCTTGTATATTATGTCAAATATTTTTTCTATTTCCTTTGGTACCACAAATGGCAATCAAAAGAAATTCTTTTTCTTGATCATTTAGATAATAACTGCAATCATATAAATTTATTTTAACGGAGGAAAACAAAAGCTTCATAAAAAGTTAACATTGATATTATTCATTATTCAAAATTCATCATAACTCTTAATTATAACCAAACAAAAACTAGTTGAGATTATTGCATCCATGATTGTACTAATTGACATCCTTCTAATTGTGTAAATTTATCAAATATAGCAATTTGTTTTAAAACAAGTGATTTTTTTCTAATTATCTTTTTGACAATATCTCCTTTTTAGTTACTATTCTTAGTCAAAAATAATTTATGCTCAAAGTTAGCTTAGCTAAAACATACTTGAAGAATTTACTTATTGCAAGAAAATAAAAGATTATGGTCATTGCACAATTCAAGTTATTTTACTATCCATGAAAAAAAGCAAAATTTAGAATAAATATTATCTTTAATCTTACGTGCATGTGAAGCATGATTAGGTCAGATGAAATAATACATGTAAACTTATTATTATAACACTATGAGATGTCCTTATACCAATGCATATATGATCTTCTCATATTTGTAACACAACATACCTACTAAATGCTATTACTTTTAACAATGAGCAAGTGGAGAGCAAAGACTTAAAATTATTTAATTCCCTAACTAATGGTGTATGTTTATTAACTTTTATATTAACTAATTGATGGCCTTTTATATTCCATACATAAGTATCGACCATATTTTTAGTTCGATAAGAATGACCTCCATCTCATAATGTTTCTTTTTAAAATTTTTTTTATATTTTTTAAATAATTTTTTTTTAAAAAAAAATAAAATAATTGTTGACCAAATTGTTTTTGAGTAAATTAGCTCCTACTCAATTAAGATGTCCTTTCTTTTTTTTCTTCTTTTTTAGATATCATGCAAAAAAAGGCTTCATTGTTTTCTTCCTTCACATATGCTAGCCTTCTTTGACTTATTCAAAACAATTTGCATCTTTTTTTTGTCATTTTCTGTTTGCTCTTCTTCTCAAATGACTATTCCTATGTTATCTCAAACTCATGCAAATTTCATCAACTATTTCTAAACTCAAGATTTTATTAAATCCAAAAGTATTTAAAGCATATTTGATATTGGAGCATCTAACATTAGCTCACAAACAGACATTCACTAGTGTTACACAAGTTTCATAAGCCCATTAGTATAAGATATTGTTAGAAATTGCTTAAACTTCAATTATATTATTGGTTTCGCTAACTGTCACTATCTGCCATACTCTGTCACCTTCACCGTTGTGGTTAACAGCCACTACTGTTGTCCAAGCTGACATGAACACCCATATGACTCGAATTAACATGGAACACTGTTTCCCCCACACTCAAGCTTAGTGTACCCATTGCCCATCATCTACCCATGTCAACCTACTAGTCCTGTAAACCATTCTATTTCGTTTGAATAATGTTTGCTTCAGACTTAGATCGATAGCATTATTGTGCTGCTTAACACATCGTTTTGTTGCTAAGTGTTTCACCACATGTCATTATTGCTACCTTAAATGCACGATCAAATTTGGAACAGCTTAATCTAATTAAGTTTTTTATTTTTTTCAATTTCTTTATTTTTTAAAAAACTTTTTAATTGAACCTTGAGGTCTCTATAAATAAGAATACTCACCATACTATAGGAGATGAAAATTATAAGGTAAAGCTATTTTGCTTTTGAGCTTTTATCTTTATGACTAAAATGTGTGCACTCAATTCTAGTTGGAGAGATTCCAAGTTCCATTATGAAGATAAATAGAAAGTGATAAATATTCCATAAGGAGAGCTGACAACCATATCCCTCATTAGACATTAGGACTGAATGTGATAGACCTTCCACTAGGAGAGCCAAAACTAAGCAATTCTCATTTTTTCCAACACCCCAAGCTTTTCAACTAATCCAAATTACCACCATGTCATCATATTGCCACATTTGTGCTCTAGACACAAAAAAGAGTTTATCTTAAATTTTTTTATCTTATTTGTTTAACATTGGATATGATAAGTTGTAATGGAATCAATGCAAGTTGTGTTTGATGAAATTATGCACAAAAAAGTTGTAGATTTGGAAAACATGCAAGATTATGAATAAAAAATAGATGGCAAAAAAATATTATGGCATAACAAATTTAATAAATTTCTTCTTCAACATTATTTAAGGAAGGTAATTTAGATAAGACATTGTTCAACAAGAACTACATTAATGAACGTTTTCATGATAACATCTTATACTTTATGAATTTTTTTTATCTCCTTGTTGAATTAAAAAAATAAAATAATTAATATGCTTCAAAATCTTTGTACACCATTTCTGTCCAAAAAAAAATTTATTAAATATCTTTGTTGAAAG
>JAIUJO010000415.1:32500-320000 GCA_023846275.1 Vanilla planifolia | reverse complement strand
GGAGGAGGATGAGGAGGAGGAGGAGGAGGAGGAAGAAAAGAAGAAGAAGGAAAACAAGAAGAAGAAGAAGAAGAACAAGGGAGAGGTGGAGGAGAAGGAGAAGAAGAATGAGAAGAAGAAGAAGAAGAAGAAGAAGAAGGAAGAAGGAGAAGGAGAAGGAGATGAAGGAGAAGAAGAAGACGAAAAAGAAAAGACAAGGAAGAAGAAGAAGAAGAAAATCAAGAAGAAGAATCAGAAGAAGAAGAAGGAGAAGAAGAAGAAGAAGGAAAAGAAGAAGAAGGAGGAGGAGGAGCAGAAGGAGAAGAGAAAGAGGAAGAAAAAGAAGAAGAAGAAGAAGGCGAAGGAGGAAAAGAAGAAGGAGAAGAAGGAGGAGGCAGAGAAGAAGAAGAAGAAGAAGAAGAAGAAGAAGAAGAAGAAGTAGACAAAGCGAAGAAGAAGAAGAAGAAGGAGGAGAAAAAGAAGAAGAGGAAGGAAAAGAAGAAGGAGAAAAAAAGAAGGAAAAGGGGGGAAATGAAGAAGAAGAAGGAGGAGAAGAATATGAAGAAGAAGAAGAAGAAGAAGGAGGAGCAGAAGAACAATAAGGAGAAGGAGAAGAATAAAAGAAGGAGGAAGAGAAGAAGAAGAAAAGGAAGAAGGAGAAGAAGAAGGAAAAGAAGATGGAGAAGAAGAAGAGGACGGGGAAGAAGAAGAAGAAGAAGAAGAAGAAGAATAAGAAGAAACAGTTGAAGAAGGAGAAGAAGAAGGAGAAGAAAAAGAAGAGGGATAAGGAGAAGAAGAAGAAAAAGAAGAAGGAGAAGAACGTTATGAAGGAGAAGAAGGACATGAAGAAGGAGAAGAAGAAGAAGAAGATGGGGAAGAAGAAGAAGAAGAAGATGGGGAAGAAGAAGAAGAAAGAGAAAAAGAAGGAGATGGTGAAGAAGAAGAAGACGGAGAAGGAGAAGAAGAAGAAGAAGAAGAATAAGAAGAAGGAGAAGAAGAAGAAGAAGAGGAAGAAGTGGAAGAAGAAGAAGAGGAAGAAGGAGAAGAAGAGGAAGAAGAAGAAGGGCAAGAAGAAGAAGAAGAAGAAGAAGAAGAAGAAGAAGGAGATGAAGAAGGAGAAGAAGAAGAAGAGAAAGAAGAAGAAGAAGAAGAAAAAGAAGAAGAAGATGATGAAGAAGAAGAAGAAAAACAAGAAGAAGAATCAAAAGAAGAAGAAGGAGAAGAAGAAAAGAAGAAGAAAAAGAAGAAGATGAAGAAGAAGATGAAGAAGAAGAAGAAGAAGAAGAAGAAGAAGAAGATGGAGGAGAAGGAGAAGAGGAAGAAGAAAGAGAAGAAGAAGTAGAAGTAGAAGGAGGAAAAGGAGGAGAAGAATGAGGAGGAGGAGGAGGAGAAGAAGAAGAAGAAGAAGAAGTGAAAGAAGAAGAAGAAGAAGAAGAAGAGAAGGAGAAGAAGAAGAAGAAGAAGAGGAAGGAAAAGAAGGAGAAGAAAAAAAGAAGGAAAAGTGGTAGAAGAAGAAGAAGTAGAAGAAGGAGGAGAAGGAGAAGAATATGAAGAAGAAGATGAAGTAGTTAAAGAAGAAGAAGAAAAAGAAGGAAGAGGAGGAGGAGGAGAAGAAGAAGGAAAAGAAGTAGAAGAAGAAGAAGAAGAAGGAGGAGGAGAAGGAGAAGATGAAGGAGAAGTAGAGGAGGAAGAAGAAGGAAGAAGGAGAAGAAGTAGGGGAAGAAGGAGGAAGAAGAAGGAGAAGAAGAAGAAGAAGAAGAAGAAGAAGAAGAAGAAGAAGAAGAAGAAAAACAAGAAGAATTAGAAGAAGAAGGAGAAGAAGAAAAAGAAGCAAAAGAAGAAGTAGAACTAGAAGAAGAAGAAGAAGAAGAAGAAGAAGAAGAAGAAGAAGAAAATGGAGGGGAAGGAGAAGAGGAGGAGGAAGAAGAAGAAGCAGGATGAAAAAGTGGAGGAGGAGGAGGAGGAGAAGAAGAAGAAGAAGAAGAAGAAGAAATAGGAGGAGGAGGAGGAGGAGAAGAAGAAGAGAAGAAGGAGAAGAAGAAGAACCAGAGGATGGAAAAAAAGGAGAAGAAAAAAATAAAAGGAAAAGTGGGAGAAGAAGAAGAAGGAGGAGAAGGAGAAGAATATGAAGAAGAAGAAGAAGAAGAAGGAGATGAACAATAAGGAGAAAGAGAAGAAGAAAAGAAGGAGAAGAAGAAGATGAAGAAGAAGGAGAAGAAGAAGAAGACGATGGAGAAGAAGTGGACGAAGAAGAAGAAGATGAATTAGAAGAAGAATAAGAAGAAGAAGAAGGAGATGAAGAAGGAGAAGAAGAAGGAGAAGAAGAAAGAGAAGAAGGAGGAGAAGAAGAAGAAGAGGGATAAGGAGAAGTAGAAGATAAAGAAGAACAAGAAGGAGAAGAAGAAGAAGGAGTAGAAGAAGGACAAGAAGAAGGAGAAGAAGAAGAAGAAGAAGATCTGGAAGAATAAGAAGAAGGAAAATAAGAAGGATAAGGAGGAGGAGAAGAAGAAGGAGAAGAAGAAGGCAAAGAAGAAGAAGAAGTGGAAGAAGAAGTAGAAGAACAAGAGGAAGAAGAGGTAGAAGAAGAAGGAAAAGAAGAAGGAGAAGTAGGAGAAGAAGGGGAAGAAGGAGAAGAAGAAGAAGAAGATGATGAAGAAGAAGAAGAAGAAGTAGAAGAAGTAGAAGAAGGAGAAGAAGGAGAAGAAGAAGAAGAAGAAGAAGAAGGAGGAGGAGGAGAAAAATAAGTAGAAGAAGGAAAAGAAGAAGAAGAAGAAGAAGAAAGAGGAGGAGGAGAAGAAGGAGAAGAAGTCAGAGAAGTAGAAGAAGAAGAAGAAGAAGGAAGAAAGTGAAGGAGATGAAGGAGTAGAAGAAGATGCAGAAGAAAAGAAGAGGAAGAAGAAGGAGAAGGAGAAGAAGAAGAAGAAGAAGAAGAAGAAGAAGAAGAAGAAGAAAATCAAGAAGAAGAATCAGAAGAAGAAGAAGGAGAAGAAGAAGGAGAAGGTGAAGAAGAAGAAGAAGAAGAAGGAGGAGAAGGAGCAGAAGGAGAAGAGGAAGAGGAAAAAGAAGAAGAAAAAGAAGGCGAAGGAGGAAAAGGAGAAGGAGATGAAGGAGGAGGTGGAGAAGAAGAAGAAGAAGTAGACAAAGCGAAGAAGAAGAAGGAGGAGGAGAAGAAGAAGAAGAGGAAGGAAAAGAAGGAAAAGAGGGAAAAGAAGAAGAAGAAGGAGGAGAAGGAGAAGAATATGAAGAAGGAGAAGAAGAAGGAGAAGAAAAATAAGGAGAAGGAGAAGAAGAAAAGGAGGAGGAGAAGAAGAAGAAGAGGAAGAAGGAGAAGAAGGATGAGAAGAAGAAGAGGAAGGAGGAGAAGAAGAAGAAGAAGAATAAGAAGAAATAGTCGAAGAAGGAGAAGAAGAAGGAGAAGAATAAGGAGAAGAAAAAGAAGAGGGATAAGGAGAAGAAGAAGAATAAGAAGGAGAAGAAGGGGACGAAGGAGAAGAAGAAGGACAAGAAGAAGGAGAAGAAGAAGAAGAAGAAGATAGGGAAGAAGAAGAAGAAGAAGAAGAAAGAGAATAAGAAGGAGATGGTGAAGAAGAAGAAGGAGGAGGAGGAGGAGGAGAAGAAGAAGAAGAAGAATAAGAAGAAGAAGAAGAAGGAGAAGGAGAAGAAGAAGAAGAAGAAGAAGAAAAAGAAGAAAACGAAGATGGAGAAGAAGAGAAGCGAAAGAAGAAGAAGAGGAAGAAGGAGAAGAAGAGGAAGAAGAAGAAGAGCAAGAAGAAGAAGAAGAAGAAGAAGGAGATGAAGAAGGAGAAGAAGAAGAAGAGGAAGAAGAAGAAGGAGAAGTAGAAGTATAAGAAGAAGAAGAAGAGGAAGAAGAAGAAGAAGAAGAAGAAGAAACAAATGTCATTTAGGTTTATTTGATTTGGAAAGTCTTGGTGATTTCAATTGATGTTCGATTGAGATGAAACAAATGCCATTTGACTCATCTTGATAAGATTTTTTTAATAAATGCTCTTTTTATATTTTATTTATTTATTTTATTGATTTGGCATACTTTATGAGAAATTTAATTCATACATGACTTAACAATTGAGGAAGTTACACTAGAACACCTTACTTCCTTAGAATGCAAATTTTTGGTACAATTTATCTCGTTTAATATTTTTTATTTTGATTTTGTTATATTATTCAGAAACTCTAATTCTAAACTCATGTTATATTACAACATTTTGTGTTGGTCATATTACAATGTTTTAATTTATCTTATTTTAGCATTATTATATACTTATAAAAAATAAAAATAATATTTTTAACTATTTTTTTATAATGGTTATTCTTTGAAATTTCAAATGATGTCAAAACAGGACAAAACATATTTTGTTAAACTCATTTTATTGAGCTCTATCTCATTGAATATTTAATATTTATTTTTGTAATTTTAAATATTTTATATTCTAGTATTTCCTCATGAGATATTTTGACACACCTAATTTGAGGGTCAAGAATGTTATGCTCAATCTCCTTAACATCTTCAAATGTAAGCTTTTAATAAAATTTATCTCATTTTTTGAAATTTTTTGCTTTTTTGTTGTATTATTGGGTAACCTTAAATCTTCTTCCATGTGACCTTTTCATTACTCTTTGATTAAATTATATAAAATTGCTTCAGTTTATCTCATTGCAACTTATAAATATATATATTAATATTTATAGAAATAATTTATTATTATTTATACTTATTTAATTTGATAATTCTTTATAGTTCCAAAAGAAATTGAATAAAGATGAAATAAAAGACATTAGACTTGCCCTAAAGAGCTTAATTTATTTAGTTATTAATTTTCATAATTTTTTTAAATTTTATTTTAAGTGTTTTGTCATGCTTTGTGAGACAATTGGATTTATACCTAATTTGATAATTGAGGAAGTTTCACTTAATCTCTAGAATATATTAGAATATAATTTTCTACTTCAATTTATCTTAACATTTAAATTTTTTTCTTTGTGACTTTCTTATATTTTTATCAAACTCTAATGCTTCTCAAACATGACCTACATATTATTTTAATTTTTTTATATTATATTTTTCAAATTATCTTATTTTTCATTAATTGGTATCTACTTAATATTAAAAATATTATTTTTTTGTTATTTATGTTTATGAACTTTGGTAATTTACAATAATTCCAAAAGAGCTTAGTTAAGTATGAAACAAACACCAACGAACTCACCGCAACAAGTATTATGCAATTAAATATTAATTATTATATTTTTGATTATATTATTTTTTAAGTTTAGTGATGAGCTATAAGATAGTTTAATTCATGATTGAGCTGGTAAACAAGGACATTATGCTCAATGTCTATAACACCATATAATGGAATTTTCCCATAAATATTTCTCGTTACTTGTAATTGTTCACTTTGATTTGTTTATGTTATTGCATAGCTCTAAACATTTTTCTCTAATCTTTAGATTATATTAATTTGGTTATATATTTTTCCTTAAATGTATCTCATCCAAACTTTAATTTACATTTAATTAATATTAAAATATTGATATTATTATTTATGCTATTATTTTGTAATTAATAATATTTCAAATGATATCAATAAAAGATGAAAAAAAGTATGTTGACTAGTCTTGTTGCGTACTATCCAATTAAACAATCATTTCATTATTTTCTAATATTTTATTTTTTTTATTTTAGTAAGCTTTACTATACATTTTGATTTCTACCACATTAGACCATGGTAAATGGTATACTCGAAGTTCTAAGTATCTTTAAATCCTCTACTACCATATAATTTATCTCATTTCTTCAAATTATGATTTTGATTTGGTTATATCACTATGTAAATCTAAATGTCATATCGTTGACATTTTCTTCTCAAATTATCATTTGATTTCATTATACTAATTTGATGATAATAAATGTTATGATCGATTGCCTAATTAACTTGGAAAAATATTTTTTTGTACAAGTCGTCTCATTTATTAAAGAATTTTCAATTTAATTTAGTTTTGCAAAAACATAACGCTAAATCTCCCCATTTGTGACCTTCACTATACTTGAATGTAGTTATATTACATTGCTTCAATTAAGCTCATTTGAACTTTAATATATATATATATATATATATATATATATATATGTATATAAATATAATTTATTGTTATTTACAATTTTTTTCTTCTATAATTCATAACAAATCTAAATGTGATCAGATTGAGACGAAACAAATGTCATTAAACTCAACACGACAAACTCTATCAAATTAAAATTATAATTGATTTGGTATATTTTTGAGTTGTTTAAAATTATACTTGATTTGGTTATCAAGAATATTACACTCAATCTCTTGAGTACCATGGAAATGCTACTTTCCATATAATTTATCTCATTTTAAGCAACTTTTAATTTATAATTTTTTAAGATACATTGCTTCAACTTATCAAAATTGAATTATAATATATATTTGAATAATATTACAAAATAATTTTTATTATTTATTATTTATTTATTTTAGTAATTCATAGTAATTCAAAACTGTGTCATATTGGTATGAAACAAATGCCATTGAACTCATCTTAAAGTATTATATCAAATTAAATATTAAATTTAAAATTTTTTAATATTTTTTCAAAATTTGTTTCTAGATATTTTGATTCGTACCTAATTTATTAATTAAAGATGTTATCCTCCATCTTCTTAATGTCTTTGAAAGTAACTTTCGCTAACAACTTATCTTATTTCTTAATATTTTTCACATTGATTTTGTTATGGTAACTTGAAACTCTATTCTCTTATCATATGACCTCAATAATATTATAATTCTATTATATTAAATTACTTTTGTTTATCTCTTTTTTACCTTTATTATATTTATTTTTCTAAAAATATTAATTTATTATTATCCATGTATTTTTTCTTTTCATAATTCACTCTAATTCCAAATGATGTCCTATAAATATATAACAAATATCATTGGAATCATCTCTATGGATATAATCAATTAAAAGTTATTTTTCCTATTTTTAATATTTTTCTTTTTAGTATTTTTGTGGCCTTTATTAGGCAATTTGATTCATTACTAATTTAGAGATTTTGAATGTTACATTCGATCTTGTCAGTATCTCAGAATACAAGAGTCTTATTCAATTTATCTCCTTTCTAAAAATCTTTTCTTTTGATTTATTTATATTTTCATGTGATCATTATATAGCCTTGATTCAGTTATGTTACACTAGTTTAATTTATTTTATTTCAACTTTGTTATATATTTTATAAATTTAAAATAATAATTTATATTATTTATGGTTATATTTATTTGTAATTCATAGTAATTCTAAATGTTGTCAAATATGTATAAAACAAAAATCATCTCAATTATCTCAATTTAATTATACTTTTTTTGTATATTTTCATTTTGATGGATTTTACATGCTTTACAAATTTTTTTGATTCAGTCCTAATTTGACATTAGCACCATTTAATATAATTTTCTCATATATTTTACTTAATTGCTTCAAGATTTTTTCATCGATTTGTTTGTTTTATTATGAAACTTTAATTCTCCTCTCATGTGACCTTTACATCGTATGATTTGGTTATATTGCATTGCTTTGGTTCATCTCATGTGATCTTTACATTCGCTTTATTTGGCTATGTTATGTTCCGTTAATTTATCTTATTACAATTTTAATATTTAACAACTTAATATTAAAATAATAATATATTGTTATTTTTATTTATTCACTTTTGTAATAATTCTAAATAAGGTCCCATGGAGATGAAAAATAATTTTGGACTTGTCTCAACAAGCTTTAATCAATTAAATATTTAATTTAATATTTTTAAATATTTTATTTTCTATGATTTTTACCATGTTTTAAGAAATTTCAATTCATTCTTAATTTGACAATAATAAAAGTCCATACAATCTCGAAATACAATTTTCCTTTTCAATTTTTCACTTTGGTTTTGTTTTATTATGTAACTCTAAATCTCCTCTTGTGTGCCCATTATATCACTTCAAATTATTTACATTACCTTGCTTTAATTTATCCTACTCCCATTTGTTAAGTATTTAATAAATATAAAAGTTAATTATTTATTATTATTTATGAATATTTTCTTTGAATATTTAGTAATAATTAAAAATGTGGTATAAAGCATTAAGAACAAGCATTGTTTGACACATCTCGATAAGCACAAATTAATTAAATATTCCTCTTTATCATTTTTAATATTTTTAGTCTTTTGTAATTCCTTACAAGGTATTCTAATTCATAATTTTTTTGGTGCTCAATGTTGTTACACACAACTACATAGTATTTTGATATAAATTGTTTTCATGCAATTTATCTCATTTCTTTAAATATTTCACTTTGATTTGGTTATGTCATTATAGAACTCTAATTCTTTATTCATATGATGATTACATTACTTTTTTTTTAGTACATTTTATTTGTTCAATTTATCTATTTTTTAGCTTTCATATATACTTATTAACCTAAAAAATGATAACATTTTGTTATTTATGTTTATTTGTCTATGCTACTTAGTAATAAACATCTTTAAACTCATCTTGATGAGCTATAATTAATTAATTTTCTTATTTTTAAATATAATATTTATAACTATATTGACAAGTTTTATCATAATTATTTATTAATACAAGATTTGTGATGAAAGATGTTACACTTGATCTGATTAATATAATGGAATGCAATATTCCTATATAATTTGTTGCACTTCAAAGTTTCTACTTAAATTTTGTTAAATTGCTATGTAACTAAAAATTTAATACCATTGGAGCATTATGTCAAATTTTTTTTGATATATTATTCTACTTTAATTTGTCTATTTTAAGTTAAAAATATATTTAAATAATATTATAATATACTTTATTATTTGCATTTATTTAGTTTTGTAATTTCTTGTAATTCCATAAACTCACTTCGACAAACTCTATCTAATTAAATATTTATTTTTATATATTTTTGAAATGTTTTGCTTTTTAGGATTTTGGAATGCTTTACAAGACATTTTTATTTGTACAAAATATGATGATTAAAGATTTTATACTTGATCATCTTAGTATCGTGGAATGAACTTTTACTATATAGTTTATCTTATTTATTTAACTTTTTCATGATCATTTTGTTATATTGCTATGAAAATATAAATCTCTTCTCAGATGACCTTTACATTTCTTTGATTGGATGCATTGTATTCAATCAATTTACCTCATTTAAAATTTCATATATATCTACAAAATAATAAAATAAAAATATACTATTATGTATTGTTTATTTAATATTTTAATACACAATAATTTTGAATAGAAAATGAACAAGATGAAATAAATATAAGTTGATTAGTCTCTATGAGCTCTCTCCAATTAAATATTCAATTTTATTATTTTAAGTGTTTTATTTCTACTATATTTATATTATTATGATTCTTTTTGATTCGTGCCTGATTTTGACTATCGAGGATGTTATGCTTTGTCTACTTAGCATCTTGGAATCAACTTTCTCAAAATATTAATGTCACATCTTAAAACTTTTTTCTTTGGTTTTGTTATTTTATTATTGAACTATAGGTCTCTCATGTGACCTTTGATTTTCATATATTAGAGTGATTTAATTTAAATAAATTTTTTATATATTTAATTAATATTAGAATAATATTTTTTTATTTATGCATATTTACTTTTATAATTTCAAGTAATATCAAATGAGGTATGATTGAAATGAATCAAATGACATTGGACTTATCCTAATGAGCTCTATCCAATAAAATAATTATTTTAATATTTTAATTTATTTTATTTTATTCAATGTTTACATATTTATGAAATAATATGATTTGTGTTTTATTTAACAACGGAGGACATTGCGCTTGATCGTCATAATATCATGAAATGAAACTTTCTAACGTAATTTATCTCATTTTCTTAAACTACTTTACTTTTATTTTTTAATATTAATTGTAAATCAGAATTTTTTATTATATGACCTTAACATCACTTTTATTTGATTATATTACATTTGTTCAATTTACCCTCAATTTAATTTGTGTATATATCTTCTTAATATTAAAATATTAGTGTATTGTTATTTATAAATATTTACATTAATAATCTGCTAAAATTCTAAACATTGTCATGTAGAGATGAAATAAATATCATTACAGTCATTTTGAGTAGCTATGCCTATTTAAATAGTCATTTTATTGTTTTTAAATATTTTATGACCTATGCTTTAGGCTACTACACGAGATGTTCTGACTCATACTTGATTTGATGATTGACGCTATTGCAATTAACCTCTTGACTATGTTGAAATACTAATTTGCATAAAATATCTCGTATTTTAACTTTTTTTTTTATTTTGTTTTATTTCTCAGCCTCAATAAATCATTATCCATGCAACCTTAATAACACAATGATTTTGTTATATTATGTTACTTTAATTTATCTTATTTTAACTATAACATATATTGACTTAATATTAGAATAATAATTTATAACTATTTATAATTTTTTTAATTTTAGTAAAACATAATAATTTTAAAAGAGATCACAAAAAGATAAAATAAATGTCATTCAAATCTGTCTCATATGCTCAATCAAAATAAATATTTATTTTTTATTTTTTAAATATATTATTTGCAAAAGTACTGATATGTTTTACAAAAATAGTTTATATGTACCTAGTTTTATGATAAAGGATCTTGCACATGATCCTATTATTATCTTAGAATACTACTTTCTTACAAAATTTATCTTATTTTTTTTCTTTGCTTTGATTTTATCAAAAACAATGTAACTTTATATCTTCTGTAATGTGAAATTGACATCATTTATCGTTAATTACTTTATCAATACATAGTTTTTCCAAATGAGGTCAATTGAAGAAATAGAAACTATTATTGGACACATCTCGACTTGCAGTATCCAATTAAATGATATTTTTAGTATTTTGAAATATTTGTTTCCTACGATTTCATTATGCCCAATGAGAGATTTTGATTCATAATATGATGATGATCAATTATGTAAAGCTAAATCTTCTTATTATCTTAAATTCAACCTTCATATTATGTTTATCTCATTTATACAAATGTTTTACTTTGTTTGGTTATATTTCTATAAAAATATAACTCTACTTTGATGTGAGCATTAAACAAATTTGATTTGGTTATATTATTGTACTTAAATGTTTTCTTACTTTAACTTTAATATATATGTTTACTTGATATTAATGAAAACTATAATTATTTTTTAAACTATTTGATAATTCATAGTAATTTTAATTGAGGTTTGGTAGACAAAACAAATGTCATTAAACTCATCATTACAAGCTCTCACCAATAAACTATTCTTTTTTATATTTTAAAATAAATTATTTTCTTGAATTTTGCAGTGGATTGTGGGTCGTTTTAAATCACACATGATTTGATGATCATGTTTGCTATAATAGGCTCCTTTGTATCTCAAAATGTAACATTGTCATATAATTGTTTTAATTTATCCAAAATTTTTACTTTAATTTACTTGTATTATTACCAAACTCAAAATTTTGTTTGATGTGACCTTTACATCACTTTGATTTCATTATGTTAAATTTTTTCAATTTATCTTATTACAACAATAGTATATACCTATGTAATATTAAAATATTAGTTTACTATTTTGTGAGTTTATTTAGTTTAGATATTCATAATATTTCCATGGGATTTCTAATAGAGATAATAAATGATGTTTGCCTTACCTTAATGACCTCCAACAAAATAAATATATTTTTAATGTTTTTAAAAGTTTATTTTCTAAGGTTTTTGCAAAGTTTATTTGAGATTTTAATTCATACATAATTTGATAATTGAGGATGTTTCAATTGATCATATTAATATCATTTAATAAATCATTAACTTATAATTTATCTAATTTTTTTAAATTGTTTCTTTGGTTTGGATAATTACAATGTGGCTCTAAATATGTTATCATATGACCTTTAAATCACATATATTTGGCTATATCACTTTTCTTTGATTTATCTCATTTGAATTTAAATAAATATTTGCTTAATATTTAAAAAATATTTTTTATTATTTATATTTTTTTAATGCTAATAAACATACATTTATATATTTTTTAAATATTTTATTTCTAAGATTTTTGCATAATATATGTGACATTTCAATTGAAAAAAAAATATGATAATCAACAATATTACATTCAATCCTATAATAACTTGGAATGGATAATTAAAGTGCAACTTCATTTTTTCAAATTTTTACTTTGATTTTAATAAATTATTATATAACCATAAATATCCTCTTATGTGGCCTTCACAATACTTTGATTCAATTGTATTATATTGGTTTAATTTATTTTATTTTTTATTTAATGAATATTAACTTAATATTAAAATAATAACATATTGTTTTTAATGTTTATTTAATTGGTAGTTTATTGTTTTTGTTAATGATATATAATCATGATCAAACAAAATTTTATTAGACAAGTCTGAATGATGTCTATCCAATTAAATATTCATTTTTATTATTAAAATAAATTTTTTGTTAGTTTTATAAGTTTTAGGTGGTATTTTGATTTATTTATTATTTGATGATTAATGATGTTACACTTGATATCTTTAACATCTTGAAAAATAGCTTTCCCATAAACTTTACCTCCTTTTGTTTAAGTTTTCAAATAAATTTGATTAAAACACTATAAAATTATAACTCTCAACTTGTGGGACCCCTATATCACTTTAATTTGGTTATGTTATATTGCACCAATTTATCTAATTTTAGCTTCTTTATGTATTTAATATTATAAAAATATCTATTATTATTCATGCTTAAAAATGTCTATCCAATTAAATAATTATTTTTAATTTCATCTCAATGAGATCTTGTTTAGAATTATAGTGAGTTACAAAATTAACTAAGCATAAATAAAAATAAAATATTTTATCTTATTATTTAGTAAATTGTGATAAATTGAACCAATATAAAATAACCAAATTAGAAGACTACAAAAGTCTTATAAGAAGAGATTTGGAGTTACATAGTAATATAATCATATCAAAGTAAAAAAAAAAAAAGAAAATTTGTATTGAAGAGTTTCATAATGAAATAATAATTTTATTTAGTATAACATCTTTGATCATCACATCTCGTTTGAAATATCTTACAAATAATGTAAAACTCTAAAACTATAAAAGCATTAAAAGCAAAAAAATATATGTTTAATTAGATATTGCTCTTTAAGACAAGTCCACTAACACTATCTTCATCATGATCGGATCTCATTCAGAATTACTATAAACTACTAATGTAAATAATCATAAATAATAATAAAGTGTTCATTTAAAAAGTAAATATATATAAATGCTGAAATGAGATAAATAAAATCTATAACAAAATTAAAGTGATGTAAAATTTGTAAGGGTAGAGATTTAAAACTAAATAGTAATGCAATAAAACCAAAAAAAAAAAAACATTTTAGAATGAGGTAAATTATAATGGAAAGCTTTTCTGCATGATGCCAAAGATGAGCAAATGTTACATCATCGACCATGATATCATATAGGAATCACAAAGCCTCAAAATGCATGGAAAAACTATAAAAACTAAAATCATTAAAAATTTTAAAATGATTATTTGAATGCATAGATCTCGTAGAGTTGAGTTCGATAACATTTGTTTCTTCTTGATCGATAGTTATTAGGAGTTACTGTAAATTACTAAAATAAAAAACCATAAATATAAAGAATTTATTGTTTTAATTTTAAGTATACATTAAAGAAAAAATGAGATAAATTGAAGCAATATAATATAACAAAACAAATTAAACATAAAGTCACAAGATATGAGATGTACTATTTTGTAGTAAACTAAACAATTAAAAATTTGAAAAAATGAGATAAGTTATATAGAAAAGTTGCATTCTAAGACACTTAATGGATCAAGAGTAATATATTAGATTGTCAAATATTGTATAAATTAAAATGACTTATAAAAATGATAAAAAACATTATATAATTACAAATTTATAAAATAAAAAATAAATATTTAATTGAATATAGCTCATTGAGACAAGCGCAACACATTTTTTAGTCACAATTATTCACTATTTTGAAATACGGCAAAATTTGCAAAATAAATAAGGATAAATTACAATAAAGTATTATTTTGGTATTATTTAAATATATGTTAAAACTTAAACATGATAAATCCAATTATTATAACACGACCAAATCGAAATGATGTAAAGGTCATATGATAGAGGAATTGGAGTTAAATGGTATTATAACCATTCAAAATGAAAGATTTGTTGAAATGTGATAAATTACATAAAAAGTTACATTCCAATGTCCTAAGTAGATATTATTTAACATGCATGATCGTCAAATCAAGTAAGACTAAAAATTTCTCATAAAGTGTTCTAAATCCATAAAATATTAAAATTAATGTAGATCATTAAGATGAGTCAAACTATGTTTTTCCTCAATCAAATATTGCTTGGAATTACTACAAATATAAAAATTAAATAAGCTTAAATAGTAATAAATAATGATTATAAAGTTAAGTAAATATATAATAAAGATGAAATGTAGTTAACTATAATAATATATAATAACAAAGTCATAGCTGTGTAACGGTAACACAGGAAGAGAATTAGAGTTTCATTAAATTATAGCAAAATAAATGCTAAAAATTTAAAGAAATAACATAAATTTTACTTCAAAGTTGTAATGCAAGATGCAAAGGAAATAAAATATAACATAATCGATTATCAAATTAGCTATGAATCATATTGTATCAAAATCACAAAATTAATTATAGAAAGAAAAAATTTAAATTTGCGAAAATGAATATTTAAGTTGATAGATCTCATCATGATAATTATAACAACATTTGTTTTTCTCAACCAAAAATCGTTTAAAATTACTACTAAATAATAAAGCAAACAAGAAAAAATATCAAAGAATTTTTCAAAGATTAAGTAAACATATGTTAAAGCTGAAATAAAATAACTAAATCAATGTTATATAAGTAGATTAAAGAAATATAAATATGACATTAGAAGAGATTTAGACTTATATAATAATATATTTACATCAAAGTGAAATGTTTGAGAAAATATGATAAAATATATAAGAAAGTTGTATTTTAAGATGTTAAGATGATCCAAAAATCAATGGTAATATTAGTAATTTAATTTTTATGTTAAGTAAATATATATTAAAGCTAAATAAGATAAATTGAAGCAATATTATATAACTTAATCAAAGAAATATAAATATCACATGAGAGGAACTTTAACATTACATTGTAATATAAACAAAAACAAAATGTAAGATTTGATGAGATCAGATAAATTGTATGAAAAAGTTACATTTCAAAAAATAAAGGGTGTCGACAGTGTTATCCACAATCATCAAATTTCGTGCAATTTAAAATTTCTTGTATAGCAAAAAACATGTTCGAGTATAAAATATTTTTAGGAAATTAATATTTGATTAGATAATGCTTGTTCAAGTGAAGCATAATAATATTTGTTTTATTTTGAATGGATCTAATTTAAAACTATACTAAAATAAAAAATATAAAGAACATAGTCATTATAATATTATTTTAATGTTATGTAAATATTATTTTGATCAACAAATTAGATAAATTCAATCAATGTAGGATAATCAAATGAAAGTGATATAAATGTCATATTAAAAAAGATTTAGAGTTACATTGTAATATATCCAAATCATAGTAAAATATAAATAGAAATTAGATAAATTACATGGGAGCATTTTAATCAAATCTAATAAAGAGATATGGTGTGACATCCTTAATAATTAAATAAAATTTGAATCAAAATATCTTATGAAGCATGCAAAACAAAAAATAAAGTTTTTAAAGAAATTAATATTTTTTGATAAAGGTTATCGAGACAAGTCCAATAATGTTTGTTTATTCATGAATAGATCTAATTTTAAATTACTTTAAACTATTAAAATAAATAAGCATTAATGATAATTAATTATTATTTTAATGGTAAGTAAAAAGGCATAGTAATAATAAGTTCTAGTTTTTTAATTAATGAAATAAATATTAGAGTTTAAATTAGATAAACTAAACTAAACTTGTATAAACAGAAAATGGTTATGAAAAGGACACATGAGAGGGAATGTAAAGTTATATAATAATTTGTGTGAAAAAGTTGAATTCAATGACAATAAAGAGATTAAGTGTAATATTCTATATTGTCAAATAATGTACAAATCAAAATCACTCAAAACTCATATTGAAACCTTTCAAAAAAACTTAGAAATAAAAAAATGAATATTCAACTTGATAAAGATATTTAAGATGACTCTAATGATGATTGTTTCATTTCTATAAGAACTTATTCAAAATAATTATTAATTACATAAATAAATAAGATTAAATAATAAAAATAATACGTTATTTTAATAAGAAAGAATTTATTAGTGATGAAAAAGAGATAATTTGAAAAAAAATAATACAACAAAATTAAAAAAAGAGTTGAAGTATTAAAATCAATGATACGAAAAAATAACATTCTAAATTACTAAAGAAATTTGGTGTAACATCCACGATCATCAAATTAGGTACATTTGAAAATAGTTCATAAAACATAAGCAAACTATTAAAAAATATTTGAATATATAAAAATGAATATCTTTTTGGATAGAGTTCATTAAGAAGTGTCTAACAAAAAAAATTGTCAAAATAAGAACACTTTTGGAATTGTAATGATTTAGCAAAATAAATAAGCATAAATAGCATTCAATTACTATTTTAATATCAATAAATGTAGTTGAAGCTTAAATAAAGTAAATAATAGCAATGTAATGAACTAAAAAAAAGAAAAAACTTTCTAAAATGAGATAAACTATATGAGAATTTGCAAACCATGATGTTAAGGAGTTCACATGTAGCAAACTTTATCATAAAATAAAGTAGAAATAAAAATGACTCATAAAATGTACCAAAAATATAAAATTAATGATTTTAAAATTTAAAAATAAATATTTAATATGATATAGCTTATCGTGAACAGTACAATGACTTTTATTTCATACAAAAGTCAAATTCTATGATATGATGATTTAAAAAACTAGTATAAAGTCTTGATTACCAAAATTAGAAAGCATGATTTTAACCAAATGTATAGTAGAATCTTTTACAGTAATAGCAATTGGGATGCAAGTGTAAAAAATAATAAAGGAATATTTTAAGACCATGTGAATATATCTTAAAACTTAAATGTGTTAGATTGAAGTAGCATAACATAACCAAAAAAGAGAATTTAAAGTTCACATGAGAAGAGAATAAGAGTTTCATAGAAAATATGACCAAATCAAAACAAAAATATTGAAGAAAATAGATAAATTATATAAGAATTTTTATTCAAAGATACTATGAGTAACATCCTAGATAATAAAATTAGGTATATATTAATATATCTCATAAATCATACCAAATGTAAAGAAAATAAAATATTACAAAATTTTGAAATGAACATTTAATTGTATGGAGCACATCCAGATGAGTGTAATGATGTATGTACTATCACAAGCAGATTTTATTTGGAATTTCTAAAAATTACAAAAATAAATAAGCATAAATAATAAATAAATTATTATTTAAAAATTGAGTAAATATATAATGATGTTGAAATGAGATAAACTTAAGAAATTTAATGCAACCAAATCAATGTAATATAAAGGTCACATGAGAGAAGAATTATAGTTTCATTATAATATAACAAAATCAAAGCAAAAAAGTTGAACAAATTAGATAAATTTTAAGACAGTTGCATTCTAAGTTACTAAGGAGATTTAGTGTAACATCGTCGATTGTTCAATCTTGTGGAAGTCCAAATATCCCATAAAGTATGAAATTCTCATAGATAATAAATTATTTACAATTTTAGAAAACTAAATTTGATTACAAAGATCTTTTTAAGGCAATTCCAATGACATTTTTTTCAACTTGATCAAACAACTTTAGGAATTACCACTAATTATCATTTTAAATAAGAATAAAAATAAGAAACTATTATTTTTTATCTTAATTAAAGATATTTAGAGTTAAAATGAGAAATTAAAGCATTATAATATAACTAAATGAAGGTGATGGATTGGTCATATGAGATCAAATTTAGAATTACATAGATTACAACTAAATCATAACAAAAAAACTTGAAGATTACAAAAACAATATGAGAAAGTATTATTCTAAGATACTAAAGGGATCAAGTGTAGGATCCTCACTCATCAAATTATGATGCCAATTAAAATTCCCTGTAATGTATGCCACACACCAAAATATAAAGTATCAAAAAATTTATAAAAAGAAATTTAAATGGATAAAGCTCATCGAGACATGCTCGATGATGTTTGTTTCATCCTAATTAGACATCTTTTAAATTACTCCAAATTACCAAAGTAAGAAAAAAGTAAAATAAAATTATTATTCAAACTTTTAGGGAACATAAATTAAAGGTGAAAGGAGAATTATTGAAATAACATAATATAGTAAGTCAGAACTATGTAAAGGACAAATGGTGGGATATTTAGAATTGCATTGTAATATAATAAAATCAAAGGAAAGAGTTTAATAAAATGACACAAATTATTTAAGGTACCATTAAAGGTTGCTAATAAGAGCTATTATAACATCATTGCTAGGTAAATTTGGTACAAATCAAAATAAGACAAAAAACATGATAAAGTATTACAAATAAAATATTAAAAAAATATAAAAATGAATCAAATTGAATACTTAATTAGATAGTACTTGATAAGATGAGTCTAGTGACATTTATTTTTTTAATCAAACATCTCTTTGAATTACTATGAATTACCAAGTTAAATACTCAAAAATATTCAACAAATATATAGTGAATCTGAAATATGATTAATTGAGCAAATGTAATATAACTAAAGCTAAGTGATGCAAAGGTCCCATGAGACGACAATTAGAGTTTCATAGTAATATATTTAAATTAAAAAAGGGTTGAAGGAAATAACAAAAATTTTATAGGAAAGCAACATTAGAAGATATTAAATAGAGGGAGTGCAATAGTCTCGATTATTAAATTGGGTACAAATAAAAATATCTCATAAATGTTTTCAAATCACTAAAATAGTAAATATTTAAATATGTATCAAAATTAAATATTTGAATTAAGAGAAATTGTTAAGATGAGTCAAATAACATTTGTTTCATCTCAATCAAAACTCATTTGGGATTATTTTGAATGACTAAGTAAATAAATATAAATAAAAATAAGTTAATATTTTAATATTAAGGAAATAAAAAAAATCTAAAATTAAATAAAATATAGTGATGTAACATAAAAAATAAAGCACAATGAAATTCATAAGAGAGGAAATTATTATTTACATAGTATAATAAATAATGAAAAGTAAAACATTCATAAAAATAAAATGAATGATATAGGAAAGTTCTACTAATAGATACTTAGTAGATAAAGTGTAACATCCTTCATTATCAAACATATTATGAGTTAAAGTATCACAATAAACATAAAAAAACAATAGAAAATAAAATATTTAATTAAATGCAAATTAATATTAAATTGTTCAATGCATATTGAGGTGAGTCCATTGGCATTTATTACTTCACGAAAAGATATCCTTCTAAATTAATGTGATTACATTGTCAAGAGGCATAAATAATAATAAATTATTATTTTAGTATTAAATAAATATAAATTAAAATAGAAAAGGGATAAATTGGAGCAATATAACACAACAAAAACAAAATCATAAAGGTCACATGTGACAAGATTTAGAGTTACATAATGATATAACAAAATCTAAAAAATATAATTAATAAAATAAGATAAATTTTATAAGATTATTGCATTTAATGATACTAAGGAGATCTAATGTAACATCTTTGGTAATAAAAAAAATGAGATTAAAACATTCTCCCAATGAATGCCAAAACCTTAGAAATTTAAAGATAAAGAAATTAAGAAAAGAATGTTTAGGTTGATAATGGTCAACAAGATAATACAAACAATGTTATTTTCTTCTTTATTTGGACAACATTTGTAACTATTATGACTTTTCAAAGTAAATGAGCATAAATAATACTAAATTATTATTTTAATATTGGGTTTATGTTCATTAAAACTTAAATGAGAAAAAAATAGAGAAAAGTACTATAAAAAATAGAAGTGTTGAAAAGGTTACAAAAAAATGAGATTTAGAGTTATATAGTAATATAAATAAATCAAAACAAAAAATTTAGAGAAATTAGATAAATTGTACAAAAAAGTTACATCTCAATACTTTAAAGAGATCTTCTATAATATCATATATCATCAAATAAGATTCAAATTGAAATGTCTTTTAAATTATACTTAAACTAAAGAAAAAATATCTAAGCAAGTGCTAAAAAAGAATATTTAATTCGATAGAGGTTGCTGAGACAAATCAAATGACTAATTTTGTCCCAATTTGGCCTCATTTGGAATTATTAAAACTTATAAAAATAATAAACATAAACACTAAAAAATAATTATTTTGAATATTAGCCAAATATTTATTAGATTTTAAAAGATATAATTTAAGCAATGTAATATAAAAAAATGAAAGCGATGTAAATGTCATACGAGAGGAGATTTAAAGTTACATTAAGCAAATCAAAGAAAAAAATAAAAAAATGAGTTAAATTATACAATACAAAGTTGCATAACATGTTACTAGGTATATCAAGTATAGTAGCCTCAATCATCAAATATGTTACAAACTGAAACGACTTTTGAAGAATGCCAAGATCATAGAAAAAATATTTTAGAAAAATGAATATTTAATTAGATAATGCTCGTCAAGATGTGTCAAATCTAATTTGTTATTTTTTGTTTATTTGACCTCGTTTGTACTACTATGAATTATAAAGACCGATGAGGATAAAGATAAATGAATCAATTTTTAAATATTAAGTAAATACAAATTAAAGTTGAAATATGATAAATTGAACCAATGAAATATTACCAAATAAAAGTTAAGCAAAGGCCACATAAGTTGAGATTTTGAGCAAGATAATCATACAACAAAATCAAAGGAAAAAATTTAGAAAAATTAGTTAAATTATACAAGAAAGTTACATTGTGAGATGCAAAAGGAGTTGAGTGTAACCTTCAATAGATTTTGTATGGATCAAAATTTCTTGTAAAGCATACAAAAGCACTGGAAATGAAGTTTTTTTTAAAATATAAAAAAGATTATTGAATTGGATGGATCTTATAGAGTTATGGCTAGCAATATTTATTTTATTCTAATGAGGCATTGTTTGAAGTTACCATAAGATACAAAAGTAAATATTTATAAATATAAACAAATTATCACTCTAATAAAAAATAAAGATATATTAAAATTGAAATCAAATAAATTGAATGAATATAATAGTCTACATCAAACTGATATAAAGGCCACATTATGAGAGATTTCAGGCAACATTGTAGTATAACCAAATCAAAGTGACAAGTTTGAAAAAATTAGACAAATGATTTGAAAACCTTTTATTGCAAGATTACAATAAGATTTAAAGTAATATTATTAATTGTCAAACTAGGCATAAATTAAATTATCTCATAAAACATGCCAAAGCCATAAACATTTAAAAATAAATATCTAAATGGATAGAGATTTTTTAGAAGGCTTCATTTATTCTTATTTCATCTCAATTTGATATTGCTTAGAGTTATAGGGAATTAATAAATAAATAAAGGCAACAAATATTAAATTAGTCTTTAAATATTTAGTGTATATATATTTATATTAAAGTAAATTGAGGTAAGTTGATGTAATATAATTTAATCACATAAACAACATTAAGAGGTCACATAAATTTTTTTTCAGAGTTATATAAGAAGATTAAAAAAATAAATTAAACATTTAAAGAAATGGTACAAAATAAACAATGAAAGTTAAATTATATGATCATATGAAGATTGAGTGTTGCATCTTCGATTATAAAACCACCTTTGATTTAAATGACTTGTAAGTTGTGATAAAAGCTTAGAGCATAAAAGATCAAATATTATAGAAATAAATTTTTAATTAAGTAAAGCTCATCTATACAAATATAATGACACTTATTTCATCTCAATCAAACCTTATTTGAAATAATCGAGAATAAATAAATAAGCATAAAAAATAAGAAATTAATATTTTAATATTAAGTAAATATATGTTAAAGTTTAAATGAGAAAAATTGAAGCAGTGTAATATAATAAAACCAAATTGATTTAAAGGACAATGATAAGAGATTAGAGTAACATGGTAATATAAGGAAATAAATGCAAAAATATAAAAAATGAGAAACATTGTATAAAAAAGTTATATTCTAAGGTAGTAAGGAGATCTAAAGTAGTATCCTCGATTATTAAAATCAAATGTAAATCAAAATTCCAGATAAAAGTTGATAATGCCAAAAAAATTTTAAAATTTAAAAAGAAAATGTAATTACAAAAAATGTCAATGATATTTCATTAATCTCAATTGAATCTCATTTGAAATTATCATGAATTACAAAAATAAATTGTCATTAAAATTATAAATTATTAATTTAAAATAAAGTAAACACATAATAAATAATAATAACATATTATTTTAATTATAAGTAATAATATGTTTAAAATGAAATGACATATATTAGAGAAATGTAATATAATAAAATAAAATGAAATTAATGAAGAAAAAATAAAAATTATACAACAAAATTGTGTTCTAACTAGTGAGATTCAGTGTGACAATTTTGATTATCAAATAGAGTATCAATCTAAATGGCTTGTAAGCATGCAAAAGAACTAAAAACTAAAAATATTAAAAGAAATAGAAAAGAAGTTTTAGTTGGATAGAGGCTATAAAAAATAGCCCAACATTATCTATTTTACTTTTATCGACCTTGTTTTTGAATTTCTACGAATAAAGAATTTGAATAGGCATAAACAATAATACTATTTTTTCTGAATGGTAAATAGATATATTCTAAAATGTAGATGAGATAAATTGAAGGGATTTAATATAAGTGAATTAAGATGATGTAAAGTGTATAAGTGAGTATATTTTATGTTTCATAGTAACATAATAAAACCAAAGAAAGAAGTTCCAAGAAATGAGACAAATTATACAATAAAATTGCTTTCCATAATACAAAGGAGATGCAAGGTAACACTTTCCATTTTCAAATCACATACAAATAAAGACTTCTTGAAAGGATTGCAAAAATACATAAAATAAATAACTAAAAAGCATAAAAAGGAATATTTAATTTGATATAGCTCATCAAGATGACTAATGACATAAAATCTCTCTTCATTAAACCTTATTTTGAATTACTATGAACTATAAATTGAAAAACTAAATTACAAAAAATTATAATTTAATGCATTATAAATATATATTAAAGTTAAAATGGGATAATTTGTAGTAATATAATTTAACCTAATCAATGTGACGTAAATGTCACATAGGAGAAGAAGTAAAGTTTCTTAGTAATATAAATAAATCAAAGTAAAACATTTGATGAAATCTATAAATTTTTTTAAGAAAATTGTATTCCAAGATATCAAGGAGATCTAGCCTATCATCATCAATTATTAAATTGACAAATAAGAAAAATGTCTCAAAAAACACAAGAAAATAATATAAAATATAATATTTAAAAATATTAAATTGAACTTTGTCTGAAATTGCTATGAATTACCAAAGAATGCTTAAAAAATTAAAGCAATGTAATATTACAAAATCAAGGAAATGTAAATGCCACAATATATGTGACTTGGACTTATGTTATAATATAAACAAATCAATGCCAAAACATTCAAGAAATGAGATTAATTGTAATAGAAAGTAGCCTTTGAGCATAATAAACAATCAAAAGCAACATCCACAATAATCAAATCTTGAACAAGTAAAAATAATTTTCAAAGATGCCAAAGCTATAAAAAATAAACTATTTATGACTTTAAAAAGGAATTGTTAATTTGATAAAACTCTTCAAGATGTCTTCAATGATGATTTTTTCGTCTCAATTATACCCTATATATAATTACTATGAAATTCTAAAGTAAATAAGCATAAATAATAACAAATAATTATTTTAATATTATGAGAATATATACAAGATCTTAAATGTGATAAATTGAATCAATATGATATAACTAAACAAAGGTGATGTGAAGTTGACATGAGAAGTGAACTATCGTTCCATAAAGATTTAACTAATTCAAAACAAAAAAGTTTGATAAAATAGATAAAGCGTGTAAGAAATTTTTATTCCAAGATACTAACCAATATAAAGTAACATTCTTTACCATCAAATGAGGTACATATAAAAAAATATGATATAATGTATAAAAGATATAGATAAAAAAATTCAAAATTTTAAAAATAAATGCTCAATTGTAAAGAGGAATTCCAAATGAATGTTACATGGATCTTTCTCTCTTTTAAAATGAACTTTTTAGAATTACTACAAATTACCAAAGTAAATAAGCAAAAATAAAGGTGATGTAAATATATACTAAAAAATAATGACTAATAAAAAAATACTCAATTATATTTAAATATTAATTAAATATGTAATAAAGCTGAAAGATGAGAAATTGAAGAAATATAATATAACAAAATTAAAACGATGTAAATCCCTTAAGAGCAGAATTATGGTTTCATTGTAAAATATCAAAATCAAAGTGAAAACATGAACAATTGAGAAACATTCTATGAGTGTTTTGCATTCCAATATACCAAGAAGATTGAGACAACACCATCAATCATTAAATCTAGTACAAATCGAAATGACTCACAAACACTATCAATGCCATAAAAATAAGGAAACAAAAAATTTTGTAAATAAATAATTAACTTGCTATGGCTTAATGAGACAAGTTTATTGATGTTTGTTTCATCTTTATTAAATATTGTTGGGAATTAGTTTGAACTAACAAAAACAATAGTGTTAAATAATGATAAATTGGGGTTTTAATGTTTTGTAATTATTTATTAGAGAAAAAAATGAGATTAATTGACGTAATATTAAATAACTAAATTAAAGTGATTTAAAGACCACAAAATATAGATTTTGAGTTTCATAGCAATATACCAAAATTAAAGCAATCAATTCAAGACATTAGATTAATTGTATAGGACTACCAAATTGAAGCATTCTAAAGAGGATCAGAGTATCATCATCAATAATGAAATCTTGTATGATTTAAGATAACTTGTTAAGCATAACAATGCCATAGAAAAAAAATTATTTAAAACACAAAAAATAAATATTTAATTTGATAGAGCTCTTCAAGATGAGTCAAAGGATGACTATTTGTCTCGATTGTACCTAATTTGGAATTGTTTGAATTTACAAAATGTAAGTAAATATAAGTAGTAATAAATTATTAATTTAATGTTATGTGATTATATATTAATGTATAAATTAGATAAATTAATAAAATGTAACTAATAAAATAAAGTAATATGAAGGTCACAGAGGGTTGAATTATAGTTTTATTATGACATAACTAAATTAAAGTTAATAATTTGAAGAAATAAATTGAGTTATATGAAAAGTATATTTTTTGTAAGATACTAAGGAAAATAAAGTAACACCTTTGATCATCAAATTAAGTAAGATTTGAAGCATTTTGTGAAAAAACTAAATATATAGAAAATAAAATTATTATAGAATATAAACTGAATATTTAATTGTATATAACTTATTAGGCATGTGCAATAACTTTTTTTCATCTCAAGCTCACATTGTTTGTAATTAATATAAGTTCACAAATAAATAAGCATAAATAATAATAAATTATTATTTTTATATTAATTAAATATATAATAAGCTAAGACAATATAAAGTAAACTAGTGTAAAAAATGCATGTGTGGTTAATTAAAGTCTTATTATAATATAATCAAATCAAACAAACACATTTGAATAAATATCATCTATTTTAAATGTAAGATTCATTTTAAGGATATAAGGAGATCAAGTGTAACATCCTCGATGAAACGAAGAAAAAATCAAAATGTCTCATAAATCATAAAACAACCATAGAGCCTTTCGAGGTCAGTTAGCTATCTTTGTCATTTCAATAATAATTCACTAAGAATTATTGCAGATAACAAAAGTAAATAAGCATAAAAAAGGAAAAATTAATAATTTAATTTTAAGTAAATATATACTATAGTTGAAAGAAGATAAACTAAAGCGATATTATATGAGTAAATCAAAGTGATGTATAGGTCACATAAGATAAAAGTTAGACTTATATACTTCTATAACCAAATCAAAGGGAAAACTTTCATGAATTAGGTAAATCTCAAGAGGAAGTTACATTCGAGAGATCAAATGTAGCATCCCCGATTATAAAATAAGGATTAAATTGAAAAGTCCAATAAAGTATGTCAAAACACTAAAATAAAATGTTTTAAAACGTTAAAAAGAATTTAATTGGACAAAGCTCTCGAAAATGTTTCCAAATACGTCTATTTTGTCCTGATCAAACCAAGCCAAGAAGTTTTGTAAATAACCGAAGTTAATAATCATAAATTTTATTAAATTTGTATTTTAATATTATGTAAACTTATATTAAAGTGGAGAAGAGAATATGTGATGCAATGTAACATAACTTAATAAAAAATCATGTGGAGGTCAGACAATAATAGATTTAAAGCTAAGTTGGGATAAAGTCAAATCAAAGGAAAATAACTTAAAGAATTTAAAAACAATTATGAGTAATGTTGCATACTAGGATACAAAAAGGTTTGAGTGTAAAGCAAGTGAAATCCTATGAAATAAAATATCTTAAATAAATTAATATTTAATTGAATGAGGCAACTTGATGAGCATAACAAAGCTCCTTTTGACTCAATTAGACATAATTTTGAATTACTAAAAATTTTCATGACGAATAAGCACAAATAAAAGTATTTTTTTAATATTATGTAAATAAATAATACCTTTGAAATGTGATCAATTATGGAAGTATAATATAAGCTAAGCGTACAGGTCACAAGAGAGTATAATTATAATATAATTGTAAAATATAAAAAAAAAGCAAAATGTAGAAAAAAATTAAGAAAAACTTTATGTGAAAGTTGCATCGCAGATACTAAAGAAATGGAGGGTAACATAATCATTTGTCAAATCATGTACTAATTAAAATCCCTTAAGATATTCTAAATCACTAAAAAATAAAATATTTAAATATATAATTAATTGAATATCTAATTGAATAGATCTCATCAAGATAAATCCAACGATATTTAGTTTGTCTCAATTGAATCTCAATTCAAATTATTATGAGTTATCAAAGTAAATAAGAATAAATAATAATAAATCATATCATATCATTAAATACATATATATTTATGTTAAATAAGATAAATTACAAAAAATTAATATTAAAAATAGGTCATATAACAAAAGAAAAAAATTAATATTACAAATAAGCATATAACAATAATAAGTTTTTATATTAATTCTCAATTAAGTGTTTAATAATATAAACATTAGATAAATTCAAGCAATGTTATACTTCTTATTTATAGTGATGTGAAGGAAACGTGAGAGGAGATTTAGAGTTTAAATTCCCTTAAGAAATTAAGGCTAACCTCCATGATCATTAATTATGTAACAAATTAAAATAACTCATAAGGAATGATAAAACACAAAAAAATAAAATTTATAAAAATATGAAAATGAATATTTAATAGGATAAAGCTCAACGATATAAGTCTAACGACATTTGCATTACCTTTATCAGGCCTCGTTAGGAATTCTATCCATTACTAAAAAGCTACCATAATATATAATGATAAAATAATAATTTAATAGAAAGTTAATATATGAAAAAGCTAAACTTAGACAAATTGAAATAATATAATATAACCTAATGGAAGCAATGGAAAGACAACATTATAAGACAATTAGAGTTTCATAGTAATAAAACATAATGAAAACAAAACATTAAAAAATGAGATAAATTGTACATAAAAGTTACATTAATGATAATATGGAGATCAATTATAATGCATTCAATCATCAATCAAAATGAAATAAAGTTTCTTAAAAATTGTGAAAAGCCCTAAAAAGTAAAAAAAAATTTAAAATAGAAAATGAATTTAGATATGGCCCTTATTGATGAGAGTCTCTTGTTTCATTTTAATTGGACTACCCTTGGAATTTTTGCTAATTATAAATTAAGTGATTATAAAAAATAGTAAAATCATTATTTAAACATTAAAAAGTATAAATTAAAGCTAAAATGTCATAAATTTATGCAAGACAATATAACAAAATTAAAAAGATGTAATTATCACACGAGATAAGATTTACAATAACATTTTAATAAAACCTTATCAAAATGAAAAATTGGAACTCACATAAATCATATAAGAAAATTGCATTATAAGATACTTGGGAGATTTAGAACAATATCCTTAATCTCTAAATATGACATGAATCAAAATATCTAATATAATATACCAAAACATTAGAAAATAAGATATTTAAAAAAACTAAAAATGTTAACTTGATAGAGCTTACTAAGATGATTCTAAATTAATGTTTTTCATCTCAATTGGACTTGCTTTATAATTATTATGTATTTTCAAAATAAACTAGCCTAAATAATAATAAATTATTATTTTAATATTATTTAAATATAACTTAAAGTTAAAATGACATAAGTTGAAACAATGTAATGTAATAAAAATGATATTTAAATGTTATATGAGTAAAGATTTAGAGTTAAGAAGAAATATAACAAAATCAAATGAGAGAAGCTATAGTGAATGTTGTTTTCTGAGATGCTAAATAAATTGAGTGTAACATCCTTGATTTTTAAATTAGGTACGAGTCAAAATATCATCTGAAGCATACAAAAATACTTTAAACTAAGTTGTTTTGAAACATAAAATTATATATTTAATTGGATAGGGGTCATCGAGACGAGCTCTGCAACAGGTGTTTCATCTCAATCAGACATCATTCGTCACTATGGAAATTACCAAAATTATGCATAATTAAAAAATATTTGTTTAAAGTTAAATAAATGTATGTTAATGCTAAAATAAGATAAGTTGAAACAATGAAATGTATTTAAATGAAAGTGATATAAGAGCCACACAAATGAGAAATTCATGTAACATAGCAATATAACAAAACTAAAGTGAAGCATTTGAAAAAATGGGATAAAATATATGAAAAATTGCATTTTGATAGCAGTCCAACAATGTTTGTTTTGCCATGATTAGGCATCGCTTGGAATTACTAAGAATTACTAAATTAAATAAGTAAAAACAATAATAAATTATTTTTTAAAATATTAAGAATATATATGTGTGTGTGTGTGTGTGAAAATAAGATAAATAAAATAAGTATAATATAACCAAGTCAAATCATTATAAAGGTCATATAATTAGAGTTTATGTGTAATATAGTAATCTAATCGAATCATTACAAAATATTTAAAGAAATGTTAGTAAATTTATGGGATTTCTATTCTACAATATTAACAAGTTTGGGTGTAACCTACTTAATCACTAAATCATGTACAAATAAAAATGACTTATAAAGCATGCCAAAACCTTAGAACATAAAATATCTAGAAGTATTAAAAATAAATATTTAATTGCATGGAGCTCATGAAGATAAGTCCAATGACATATATTTCATCTTTATCAAACATGATTTGAAATTATTATAAATTACTAATGAAAATAAGCATAAATAATAATAAATTTTTATTTTAATATTAAGTATATTTTAATGTTGAAATGAGTAATGTTGAAGTAATGTAACATAACAAAATCGAAGCAATGAATAAGTAACACGATGTGATATTTAGAGTTAGATAGTGATCTAAACAAATTAAAACAATAACTTTGAAGTACTAAAATAAACTATGCAAGAAAGTTGCATTCCAAGATACTCAGGAGATCACATGTAATATACTTAATAGTCAAATCTAATAAGACTCAAAATGGCACTAAAGCATGAAAATACCCTAGAAAATGAAATATTTATAAATTCAATAATTAATATAAAACTTGTTAAAGCACATCAAGATGACTGAAAAGATGCTTATTTCTTCCTAATCAATGGTCCTTTGGAATTACTACAAATTATCAAAGTAAAGAAATTAAAAAATAAATAATATCTAAATATTTTGTAAATATATGATGAAGTTGAAATGAAATAAATTAAAGAAACCTAATAAAACCACATCAAAGTGATTTAAAGATGTCATTCATGAATATTTATATTTTTTATTATTACAAGACAACCAAAGATAAAAATTTTAAGAAATAGGATAAATTATATTATGAAGTTGCATTCCTTGACACTAAGGTGATCAATTTTAACATCCATGATCATCGATTCAAGTGTCAATCAAAATGTATCAAAAAGCATAAAAAATTAAATTATTTTTTTAAAAATATACAAATTAGTATTTATTTTGTTTGACCTCATCAAGATGTGTTCAATGACATTTATTTCATCTTTAATATATCTGATTTGATTAAAGCTAATTAAAACAAGCACAATGATTTATATTTTGTTCCCAAAAAAATATTTGGAATAACTATGAGTTTTCTAAATAAATAAACATAAAAAATAATAAATTATTAGTTTAATATAAGAAATCATACATTAAAAAAAATGAGATGAAAAAATTGAAGCATTGTAATATAAACAAATCATAATGACAAAGCCAACACTTGAGGAGAATGAAAGTTTCATAATAATATATCAAAATTGATGCAAAACATTTGTTGAAATATGGCAAACTACATGGCATTCCAAGATACTAAGGAGTTTAAGGGTAACATCATGAGTTGTCTAATCATGTATAAATCAAACTATCTTACAAAATATCCTTAAATCTTGGAAAACAAAGTAATTAAAAATATAAAATTGAATATTTAATTTGATAATACTAATCTAGAAGGATCCAATAATGTTTGTTTTATCTTTATCAAAACTTATTTTGGTTTATAGCGCATTAATAAATTTAACAAAAAAATAAATAAATTATTATTTAAAATTAAAAAATTAAGGTTAATGAAAAAATGAAATAAATTAAAAATAATATAATATAACATAATCAATAACCTATAAATTAAAATAAGAGAAGATTCAGAGTTACAACAAACATAAGAACATCAAAGAAAAATAGATAACGTTTTGGGAAAGTTGTTGTCTAAGTTACAAAGTAGATCGAGAATGTTCTTTTTCTTCAAATAAAGTATGAATCAAAATGTCCTGTAATGTAAGCCAAATACTTATAAAATAATAAATTAAATACAAAAATAATAGCATAATTTGGTAGCTCTCATCAAGTTGAGTCCAAAAAAATTTGTATCATCTGACTCGAACTTTGCATATGGTACTACACAAAAATATAACAACGATAAAATGAGATAAACTCCTGAATTAAATTTAAAAAATTCTCGTTATTTTAAGCTCACCCAACATGAGATTTTTTTTCATAGTAATGCATTAAAATTAAAATGAAAGTATTTTATAAATTATGCTAATTGCATGGGAAATTTTTAATCAAAGATACTAAGGATAATAAGTGTAACATTGTCGATTGTTAAGTACAAAGAAAAAAGCCTAATAAAACATGAAAAAATACTAAAAAATATATAAAAATTTTTAAATTGATATTTAATGAGATACAACTCAAAGTGATATGTCAAAAAAGATTTGTTAACCTTTATCAAACCTTGTTCGTAATAGCTACAAATTACAAAACTAAATAAGAAAAAATAATATTAAACTATTTCTTTAATATAGAGAAAAATAATATTAAAATTTTAAATGAATTGAAACACAATTATAATTATTTAAAGGTCATTTTAGAGTAAATTTGAAGTTACATAACAATATCACAAAATAAAAAAAATTGAAGAAATTAGATGAATTGTTATGAAAATTTATATTCCAAGATAATAAGGGGATCAAGCAAAGCATCTGTGATCATCAAATCAGGCAAGAAACTAAATGTCTAGTCAAGTATGTCAAAATCCAAAAAAAAAGAAAATATTTAAAATAATAAAAATTAATAGATAATTGGTGGAGCTCATTTTGATAAGTTTAATGTCCATTTTCTTTAATTAGAGCTCATCTAGAATTTCTTCCAAATACCAAAGTTAAAAGGCCATAATTAATAAAAAATTATTTTTTAATATTACAAAAAGATATATTAAATTTTAAATTAAATTAATTGAAGTAATGTAATATAACAAAATCAAAAAAATGTAATAGTCTTAAAAGAGAAGAATTAGAACTTCATAATCATATGAACAAATCAAAGAAAAAAATTTCAAGGAATAATGTAAATTGTATAAGAAAGTTACAGTCCAAGATACTGAGGAGATCGAGTATAATATTATTAATCAATAAGTTAGTTTTGAAAAAATTATCTCATATAGAGTACCAATACCATAGAAAATAAAATATTTAATAATATATATATATATATATATATATATATATATATATATATATATATATATATATATATATATATATATATATATATATAATTTGATCGTATAAACCTTGACGAGATAAGTCCATGACATTCATTTTATATTGACCATATTTATTTTGGAATTATTCGAAATTATAAAAGTTAATAAGCATAAATAATAACATTGTATTAATTAAATATTAAATTAATATATTTTAAAGGTCAAATAAGATAAATTAAGGAAATGCAATATAACAAAACTATAAACATATATGGGTGCTGCAACAAATGATTTAGAATTAGAATGAAATATAAACTTCAAAAAAATTTGAAGAAATGAGAATAATGTCATTTGAAAGTTGCATTCCAAGATACTAATGGGATCAAGTCTAACAATCTCGATCATCAAATCATGTATAAATTGAAATAACTAGTAAAGCATGCGAACACCTTAAAGCTAAATTGTTTAAAAATATAAAAGTATTATTTAACTATATAAAGCTCTTCCATAAAACTTAAAAGGCATTTGTTTCATCTCAAGTTAAACTCTATTATAATAACTTTAAACTAGAATAGTAAAGAACATAAATAATAATAAAATAGTATTTTAATGTTAAAAAAATAATATTACTAAAATGAGAAAAATAGAAATAATATATTATAATCGAATAATGGTGATGTAAAAGTCATTAGAGAGGATGTTTGGATTTATATTATAATATAAGCAAATCAAAGCAAAAACCTTAATGAAATATGATAAATTGATTGAAAAATTTGGATTTTATGACACCAAGGAGATCAAGCGTAATATTGTTTATCAACAAATAATGTATAAATTAAGTCATCCTAGAAATCATGTCAAAACATTTTTAAATAAAATATTTAAAATTATAAAAATAAATGTTTATTTGATGGAGCTCATCTAGACGAGTCCTTTGATCCTTCTTTTATCCTTATTAAATCACATTTGGAATTATTATGGCATAGATTTTAAAATAAAATAAATGATAATAAATTATTAACTTAAGATTTAGTAAAAATATATTAAAACTAAAAAGTGATAAATTAAAATAATATAGCCAAAGAAAAGAGATATAAATGAAACATGATAAAAGATATATCATTTTATAGTAATATAATCAAATAAAAAAAATATTTTAAGAAATGAGATAAATTATGTTTAAAAAATACATTGCTAGAAATATGAACAATGAGTATAACATAATTAATCATCAAATCAAGCACATGTCTAAATGACTCATAAAACATGACAAAATCTCAAAAAACAAATATTAAAAAAATTTGGAAAAAAATAACATAGTTTGATAGATCTCGTCAAGATTAGTTAAATGACATATTTTTTTCCCGTCACATCTCATTTAGAAATACAAAAAATCACTAAAGTAAATAATAAAAAATTAGTATTTTCGTATTAAGTTAATGTATATTAAATTTAAAAAAAGATAAATTAAAACAATATAATATAACAAAATTAAAGGAATCTAAATAATATTAATAAAACAAAAGGAAAGAAAACATTTCAAAACTTGACATAAGTTCTATGGTGAAGTTTCATTGCTAGATATTAAGGATATTGAGCATAACAATTTTGATTAGCATGTCATACACAAATTTAATTGACTCATAAAAGTTGAAAAACCCTTACAGTAAAATATTTAAATAAATAATTTGATAGAAATCATTGAGAAAATTCTAACAATATTTGTTTCATTTCAATCAAATTTTAGAAAGACTTTTTCCTAAAAAACCTAAAAGGACATATATATTATAAAATATTTTAATATTAAGAAAATATTTATTAAAGTTAAAATGTGATGAATTGAGGTTATCTAATTAAATTATCCAAGTGTAAGTGATATAAATGTAAAAAGAAAGGTGAATTAGAGTTTCATAGTAATAATCAAATCAAAGTAAAATATTTGAAAACATATGATAAATTGTGAGGAAAAGATGCTTTGTAAGATACAAAGAAGATTAAGAGAAATGTTGATGATAAAAAAATAAGAAAACAAATTGAAATATCTTTAAAAGAATGCCAAAATTTTAGAAAATAAAAAATTAAAAGAATATTTAAAACATAATATCTAATTTAATAGAACTCATTGAGATGAGTCAATGACCGTTTTTTTCTCTTAATTGGACCTTGCATAGAATATGTATCAATTACTATAATAAATAAGCATAAATAATAAAAAAATATTATTTTGATATTAAAGTAATATACACTAATACTAAAATGTGATAAATAGGAACAATGTAGTTAACCAAACCAAAGCGATGTAATTGTCTCATGAGAAGAAATATAGAATTAGAAAATAACAAAATTAAAGCCAAACAATTTTTGAGTTAAGATAATTTTTTTGAGAAAGTTGCATTCAAAAGAGTCTAAGGAGATTGAGTGTACTACCATTTATTTGCAAATTTGTTACAAATCAAAATGTCTCACGAAGCTACAAAGGTTTTAGTAAATAAAGTATTTATAAAAATGAAATGAATTTTTAATTTAATAAAGCTCATTAAGATGTGTCCAAGAATGTTTATTTCATCTTGAACTTGACTCATTTTTAATAACTATGAATTACAAAAGCAAATAAGAAAAATGTATTAATTTTTTTTTAATATTAAAATAATATATATTAAAGCTAAAATAAGATAAATTGAAGTGGTGTAATGTAACCAAATCAAAAGATGTTATGGTCATACTAAATGAGAATTTGAGTTTCATCAAAATATAACCAAATCAATAAAAAAAATTATGGAAATATGATAAATTAAATAAGAAAGTCACATTCCAATATATTAAGAAGATGATGTGTAACATCTTCGATTGCCAAATCATGTATAAATAATAATGAAAAAAAATGCATGAAAAAACACCAAAAAGTGTTTATAAATATAGAATGAATTTTTAGTTTTAAAAAGTTCATTAAATAAAGTTAAACAATGATAGTTACACTTCTATCTAATCTCATTTGGAATGCAACTCTTGATCTTAATGATTTGATGATCAAGAAGATTACACTTGATCTTTCTATCATCTTGGAATGCAACTCTTCAATATAATTTATCACATTACATAAATGTTTTATTTTGATTTGATTATATTACTTTTTAACTCAAATTCTCCTCTAATATTAAAAAGGAAATTCTTTTGATTTGGATATATTATAATGCAAAAATTTATCTTAGTTTAGCTTAATATATAATTACTTAACATTACTATAATAATTTATTGTTATTTATGTTTAATTACTTTTTCTATTATAGTAATTCCAAATGAGGAGTGATACAGATGAAAGAAAGAACATTTAACATGTCTTAATGAGATCTATCAAATTAAATACTTATTTTTTATATTTTTTAACTTTTTATTTTCTTGTATTTTAGGACATTTTAGAGGACAATATCATTCACACATGATATAAATATTAATGGTGTTATAGTCGATCTCCTCAGCATCTTAGAAAAGAACTTTGTGATCTAATTGATTTTTTTCTTCAAATGTTTTAAATTTATTTGTTTATATTACAATTAAAAACTAATTCACCATGCTATGATTTTGTTATTTCTTGTACTTCATTTTATATCATTTAAAGTATAAAATATGTTCATTTTATATTTAAATAATAATTTATTATTAGTTATGGCTATTTATTTTTATAAGTTACCATAATTCCAAATGAGGTTTAATGGTATCAAAATAAACATCATCGAACACATTAAAATGAGCTATATCTAATTAAATATATTTTTTTATATTTTGAAATACTTTATTTTATTTTTTTTACCATTAACAAGACATTTCATTTTGTACATGGTTTGATCATCAAGGATATGACCCTCTATCTTTTTAGCATCATAGAATGATAATTTACCATACAATTTACCTCACTTCTTCAACTTTTTGTATTTGATTTGGATACATTATGATAAAGCTCTATTTCTCATTTTATGTGACCTTTAATTTACCATAATTTTGTTACATAGGATTAGACTAACTAACCTTTTTTTGCTTTAACATATAATTGTCTAATATTTAAATAACAATTTGTTATTAATCATAACAATTTTCTTTTATATGTCACAATTATTCAAAATAAAGTTCTATCAAGACGAAACAAGCATTGTTGGACTCACCACATCAAGCTCTATATTAAATATTCATTTTTTATTTTTAAATATTTTACCTTCTAAAAGTTTGTTGCCTTATTCAAGATATTTAGATTCATGCCAATTTTGACCATCAATTTTTCTAATTAAATTTTTGGTTTTATATTTTTAATACTATGATTTAACATCACTTATAAAATATTTTGGTTTGCACCTAATTTAACATCCAAGACTATTACAATCAATATTCATTATTGATCTCATTTTTAAACAATTTTTACTTTTCTAGGAATATATTAACATCATTCTCTTATTATACTCTTGTATGACATTTACATGAGTTTTATTTGGTTATATTTTATTGTTTTAATCTATCTCTTTTCATTTTAAAGTATATTTAGTTAATTTTAAAATAATATTTATTTATATTTTAAGTCTAGTTACTTTAGCATTTCATAGTAATTCTATTTGACGTCCAAATAAGACAAAACAAATATCATTCTACTCTTCTTGATGGTTTCAATCCTATTAATATTCAATTGTATAGTTGCAAACATTTTACTTTCTAAGCTTTTGGAATATTTTATGAGATATTTTAATTCAAATCTAATATTATGATTAATGATGTTATACTCGATATCTAAAGTATTTTCGGAATTTAACTTATATTTTTAAATTTTTTTATTTGATTTTTCATTTGAGGTTATTATAGCTTATCACCTTAATATCATTGTGTGGACCATTTAAGTTCAATTTATCTCATTTTTTCAAACTTTTTCGTTTTAGATTTTGTTTTTTCATATTATTTTGCTTCAATTTATCTTATTTAATATTTAATTTATGTATACTTAATTTGAAAATAGTAATATATAATTATTTATTCTTGTTTAATTTTTAAATTTGTAGTAACTCAAAATGTTGTCCATTTGATTAAAAAAATTATCCTTGGGCACACTCTAATGAGCTTAATATAACTAAATGATATTTGTTTTAAGTTTTGAAGTATTATATTTCTTATGAGTTTGGTGTGCTTTATGTATGTTTAATTTGATGTTGGAGAATGCTAGACTTATTTTCTATAGTGATTAGATGCAACATTCTATTACATCTATCTCAATATTCTAATTTTTCACGTTGATGTTGTCATATTATAATGTAACCATAAATCACCTCTCCTATGAACTTTATATTACATTGATAATGTTATGTTACATTATTCTAATTTATTTCATTTCAACTTAAATATAAGTTTACTTAATATTAAAAAATAACAATTCATTATTATTTATATTTATATTATTTTGAAATGGTTTAAGGATCTCTACATAATTAAATACTAATTTTTAATATTTTCAATATGTTTTTTATGGTTTTGATCTTTTAAGTATCATGGAATGTAACTTTCTTTTATGATGTATCAAATTTCTTGAAATGACTTTGTTAGATTTAATGATATTATTATGAAACTCTAATTCACTTCTCATGTGACTTTAACATTCTACTAATTAGACTATGTCTATTTCTATAATTTATCTCATTTATTCTTTGCTAAGTATTTTTTAATACTAAATTAGCAATTTATTATTATTTATGCCTAATTAATTTGCAATTTAAAGTAATTTTAAATAAGGTTGATGGGGACAAAATAGATTTCAATCAAGCCATGTAGTTAAACTTTATCTTGAGAAATATTCATTTTAATATTATTAAATATTTTTTTCTAAGGGTTTGGAAAACTTTGTAAAACATTTAAATTATTACCTTATTTGAAGTTCAGGGATGTTATGCTCAATATCGATAGCGTCTTGTAATTGAAATTTCTCATACAATTTATCTCACTTTTGAAAATTTCACTCTATTACGTTTTATTACTATGTCACTCTGAAATTTCTATCATGCATGATTTACATGTTTTTGATTTTTTATGTTACATTAGTTTAATCTATCTTATTTTTGTTTAAATTCGATATCTGGGCTTATCTTTTTGGAAATTATTTCTAATTTAAAATGTTGGTTGATTGAGTTAAACAAACATCAATGGAGTAATCCCAACAAACTTTATCTAATTAAATATTAATTTTTACATTTTGCAAATAGATTCTTTTCTTGATTTTTTTCCATACTTCAAACGAAATTTTGATTTATAGATCATTTTACCATATAGATGAACAAACAATTGGTTTCCCTTATATCTTAGAATAGAAATTTCTTATATAATTTATATCACTTTTTAATGTTTTGGTGCAACTTTTTTAATTAGTTTGATGCACTAAATCACATCTCTTATGCATTTTGTTGTAGTTACATTACATTTCTTTTATTTCACTAATTTCAATTTTAATATTTAGTTATGTAATATTAAAGTAATAATGTATTACTATTTGTACTAGTTTTGTTTGGTTATTCATAGAAATTCCAAAGGTGGTTTGATTAAGATAAAATTAAATTTCATTAGACACATCTCAATGAACTTTATCTATTCAAATATTAACTTTTGCATTTATAAATATCTTTATCCATAAATTTGGCATGCTTTAGGGGTAGTTAGATTGATACATGATTTAACCATGAGTAGTGTTTAAGTCAAATATTGTTATCAACTTAGATTGAAAAATTATCACATTATTTACATCATTTATTGATTTGTTTCCATTGGGTCTGCTATATTAATATGGAATGCTAATTCTCTTTTTGTGTGATGCTTGCAATTAATTTTTTTACTATATTACTTAAATTTATTACTCATCAACATTGATTTATACTCAAAATTAAACAACCATTTAGTTATTATATACACTTTTTTAATTTGATAAAAATAGTAACTCCAAATGAGATTTTATCAAGACAAAATAAACATTTTAATTTCAAATATTGATTTTAATATTTTCAAATATTTAAATTTCGAATTTTTTAGCACATAACATAAGACATTTTAATTTGTATTTAACTTGATTATCAGAGATCTTGAAGGAAATCCCTTAAGTTTTATGGAGCACAACTTTCTGGCAACATTTATAATTTTTTTTTTCAAATTGTTTGCTTTAATAAATCTATTTTATAATGAAACTCAAATTCTCATCTATTGTGACTTTCACATCCTTTGATTTTGTAACATTAGCTTGCATCAATTTTTTTAACATTAGTTTTATTATAAATTTATCTATTATAAAATTATTCATTATTATTTATACTTATTTACTCTCGATGAGCTATATCTAATGAAATGTTTTTTTTACATTTTTAAACGTCTTATTTTTTAGGGTTTTGCAATATTTCTTGAAACATTTCTTTTTTTTATTTGATTTGATGCCCAAGGATTTTATTCTCAATCTTTTATTATCTTGGAATGCATATTTCCTAAATAATTTACCTTATATCTTCAAATTGCTTCCTAATGTGTTATCCTTCACGTGTTACCATTGCATCATTTTTATTTTGTTATACTCAATTACTTTAATTTAGCTCATTTTAGCTTTACTATATGATTACATAATGTAAAAATAATAATTTATTATTATTTATACTTATTTAATTTTGTTACTTAGCAAATACAATTGAGGTGAGACTATGATGAAACAAATATTATTGGTCTCATCTTGATGAGCTCTATTAAATAAAATATATTTATATTTTTTAAAAATATTTTTTTATGATTTTTAAATTTTTTATCATGTATTTCCATTTATAGTTTCTTTTATAATAAATGAAGTTACACTTAATCTTCTTAGTTGTTACTTGCTATATGAAACATATTTATTAATACTAGATTTAATAGTTGATGATATTATATACAACTCCATGCTATCTTAGAAGACAATATTCTTAAACAATTTATCTCAAATCTTTAAATGTCTCATTTCTATATTGTTTATTAATATATATCTCTAAATCTCTTATAATGTGACCTTTACATCACTTTGATTTTTATTATTCTATATTTCCTTTATTATCTTATTCTAATTTTAAAGCAAGTTTATTTCATATTGAAGTAATTATTCATTACTATTTATACTTAATTTAATTAGCAATTCCTTTTAATTACTAATGAAGAGAAAAGTAGATGATACACACATCATTGGACACATTATGACCACCATTTTTCTATTAGATAAATATTTTACACTTAAAGAATATTTTTTAGGGATTATGGTGCACTTGCTAGAAATTTAGGTTCACAAAATTGTCACAATAGTACATGTTACAGTCAAACTCTGTCGTATCTTTTAATGTAACTTCCCCAAACAATTTTTGACATTTTTTGAAATTTTTTTATTTCTTAATAGGACAACTTAACTCAAACTCTTATCTCATGTGACCTTTACACTACATTTATCTTACTATATAACATATATTTTCTTAATATTCAACTATAATTTGTTATTATTTATTTTTTAATTTCTTTTATAACTCATAGTAATTCTAAAAAACATTGAATCGATACAAAACAAACATCACTACACTCAGCTCGACAAATTTTATTACAACATATTAATTTTTTATGGTTAAATATCTTATTATATTTGGGTTTGGTATGGTTTTTGAGATATTTTTGTTTGTTGTTGATTTTATCATCAAGGATGTCACATTGAAACTCTTTTATATCTTCGAATGTATTTTCACCAATTTTTGTCTCATTTATTAAAATATTTCATTATCATTTGGCTATATTTCAAAGACACTCTAATTCTCTCTTTCTTTTGTTTATGTCACTTAGATTTGGAATTATTATATATTCCTTTACTTAATCACTTTTTAGCTTTACTTTTTTTAACAAATATTAAAATAATAACTTTTTATTATTTATGCTTGTTTATTCCTTTACTTAATCTCATTTAATGTTTACATAACTTTTATTTAGTTATATTATGCTATTTAAGTTTATCCCATTTTAGAATTAATGTGTATATGTATAATTGGTATTTAAGAAATAATTTTTTATTATTAATTTTTAATATATTTTCCAATAAACAATAATTTTTTATGCAAAAAATTAAAGGTGAATTAAACACTATTAGACTAATATGATCAAGTTATATCCAACTAAATAATTATTTTTATATTTTTAAATATTTTATATTCTATAGTTTTGGTGCTCTTTGCATGACATTTTGATTCATACCTAATTTTAAGGTTAGAGATGTTACACTTCATCTCATTAGCATCTTGAAATGTAACACTCTTGTAAAATTTATCTCATTTCTTTAAAGGTTTTGTGTTGACTTGGTTATTTTACTTCATAAGTCTAAACGTCTTTTTGTGTTACCTTTCCATATCTTTGATTTGGTTATATTATTTTTCTAATTAATCTAATTTAATGTTTAGCTTTTATATTCACTTAATTTTAAAAAATAATTTATTGTCATGTATCCTAAAATATTGTGGTAATTTGAAATAATTTAAAACAACTTTGTTTGGTTTGAAGCAAACTTTGATATTCTCATCTCAATTAGCTCAATATAATTAAATATATATTTCAAAATTCTTAAAAAATTTATTTTTTTGGAGTTTTGGTTTGCTTCACGAGACATTTACATTCTTGTCAAGTATGATGATTAGGCATATTATGCTCATTCTGCTTTGTATGTTTTAGTGTTTTGCTTTCTCATTTCTTCCAAGTTTTTACATTGATTATGTTATATTAATATGTATCTCTAAATCTCTTTTTATGTGATTTCCATATCATTTTGACTTGAGCATATTAGATTTTTTTAATTTGTCGTATTTTAAGTTTCATGAATATATATTAATTAATTATTTAAATAATAATTTATTATTCTAAATGCTTATTTAATTTTGTAATTCATGGTAACTCTAAATGAAGTCTACTTGAGATGAAATAAATGTCGTTAGATATATTGAAATGAGTTCTATCCAATTAAATAATATTTATTATATTTCAAAGAAATTACATTTCTTTTTTTGGCAATCTTTATGTTATTGTTGAATGTTTAGTGTTTTGGAAAAATTTTTCCCATATAATTTATCACATCTCTTAGCATATTTCACTTTGATTGGCAATTTTACAATAAAACTCCAAGTCTCCTTTCTCGTTATCTTTACAATAAATTGATTTGATTAAATTTCATTGCTTCAATTAATATTATTCCTGCATTAACACAAATTTATTGAACATTAAAATTATAATATATTAAGATTTATACTCAATCAGTTTACTAATTAGTAGTAATTCTAAAGAAGGTTTGATCAAGTTTTGAACAAACATCAATGGACTCATCTCATGAGCTCTATAAATATAAATATTATTTTTATGTTTTTAATTATTTTGTTTTCATTTGTTTTTGTGCACTTTAGAAGTTATGTTGATTCGTAGCTAACTTGAGAGCCAAGGTTGTTATACATGATATCCTATATATCTTGGAAAACAATATTCTCATATAATTTTTCATTTCTAAAAATATTTTTATATGGTTTGGTCTTATTTTTTTAAAAGAATTTCCCCTATTATGGCATTTACATAGTATTGACTTGCTTATATTACATTACTTCAAATTTTCTAATTTTATTTTTTAATATTTAGTTAATTAATATTAATATAATTATTTATTTTTATTTACATTTTGGAAGCCATTGGAATTATGATGTAGTCTTATTAAGCTTAGGCATTCATTTTAAGACTTACAATGACAAGATGAAGCCAATTAAATATTTATTTTTATACTATTAAATGTTTTAATTCCTTCGGTTCTAGAGCACTTTACATGTTATTTCAAATTATATTTAATTTGGCTATAAGCCATGTCACACTTGATATCTTAATTATTTTGGAAAGTAACTTTCTCATAAAAACTAGTCTAATTTCTAAAATGTTTTATTTGATTTGGTTATATTACTATAAAACTCTAATTATCTTAACTCGTGACCTTTGGACCATACTTACTTAGATACATTATGTTACTTAAATTTATCTCATTCTAGCATTAATATACATTTAATTAATATGAAAAAATAAATTTGGTGTTATTTATTTTGAACTATTTTTGTAATTTGTAGTAATTACAAATGAAGTTCCATTTGTTGAAGAAATGTCATTAGGCTTGTTTTATAGAGCTCTAACAAATTAAATATTTATTTAATATTATGAAATATTTATTTTTTTGTTTTTTACACACTTGAAGAGTCTCTATTCATACCTTAATTAACAATCACGGATTTTATTGTCAATTTTTGATGTATTTTTTAGTGTAAATTTGATATATAATTCACCTCATTAATACTATATAACTCTTGCTCTATCTCAAGTGATGAATATGCCATTTTGATTGTTTTATATTATATTATGTTGAAGTCTCATTTTACTTGTAATAAAAATTTGCTTAAAATTAAAAATAATAACTTATTGCAATTTATGTTTATGTTCTTCATAATTTTGTATAATTCTAAATGAGATTCAAGACAGACAAAACAAATGTGGTTGGGCTAGATTCAACGAGTTGAAACCTATTAAACATTTATTTTATTATTTTTAAAATTTTTATTTTCTAGACTTTTGATATTCTTTTCATGTTAATTTTATTTGTACCATATTTGAGGATTAAGAATTTTTCATTCAATCTCTAAGCTTTTATGGAATTTAAAATTCTCTTGTAATTTATCTCATTCCATCAAATTTTTTTTAATTTGGTTATTTCTATGAAACACTAATTCACCTTTGTGATGTCCATCAAATGATTTTCATTTGTTTACATTATATTCATTGAAATTTACTTATTTACAGTTCAATATATATTTTTATTGTAATGTAAATAATATTGATAATTTATTATTTATGTTTAATTATTTTGGGAATTACTAGTAATTCTGAAAGAGCTTTAATTGAGATGAAACAAACAACGTTGCACTTATCTTGATATGAAATATGTCTATTTAGTTATTCTTTTTATGTTAATCGAAATTTTATTTTTCTTAATCATTTGATATATATTATGGTACATTTTAGTTTTTACTTGATTTGATGAGAGAGGATGTTACACTCTATTTCTTAGTGACTTGGAATAAAATTTTCTAATAAAAATTATCTCTTTTTATCTAAAATTCAGCTTGATTGGGTTATATTATTATTAAACTCAAATTAACCTCTCATGTGTCCTTTACATCATTTTGATTTGGTTATATTATAATGTTTTAATTTATTGTATTTAATGTTTAATATATATTTACTTAAAATCAAAATAACAATTTATTAATATTTTTAATTTATTTTGAAATTAATAATAATTATGATCAAAGTTTGATGAAGATGAGACAAATGTTATTTCAAAAGTCTTGTCTAGTACTATCAAGTTAAATATTAGTTTTTATTTTCTTAAATATTTCTTTTTCCATGTTTTTAAAATATTTTTCAAGATATTTTGATTCATGCTTAACTTGGCAATTAGCGATGTTACACTTTATCTACTAAATATGATGGAATTATTTATGTTTATTTATTCTTGAAATTTATAGTATTTGCAAAAGATGTCAGCTAAAGATGAATGAAATGTCATTAAGCTTCTTGAGATAAAGAAAATCTAATTAAAAAGTTATTTTTATGTATTCAAATTTTCTTATCTAACCATTTAATATTCTATATGAGGTATTTTAATTCATAACATTTTTCATGATGAAGGGTAATATACTCGATCAGCTTAGCATCTTGGTGTGCAAACTTCTTATATAATTTATCTGATTTCTTGAAATCTTTTGTAAAAAATTATATATACTACTTTGTAACCCTAATTATCATCTCATATGACCTTTAAATCACTTTTATATGGTTATATTACATTGCTTTCTTTTATTTCATTTATTTTTATTGTGTACTTTATTAATATTAAATAAAAAAATTAATATTATCTATGCTTAATAAATATGGTAATTGGTTGTAACTGCAAATGAGGCTTGATCATGTTGGAGTAAATTTTAGTTGGACTCGTTTGCATGAGATGTAACATATTTAATATAATTTTTATACTTTTAGTTATTTTATTTTCTAGGACTTTTGCAAACTTATAGGATATTTTGATTTGAACATGTGGTCATGAAAAAGGATGTTACATGTAATAGCTTTAGTACCATGGAAAAAAGCTATCTGATAAATTATCTTATTTTTCCAAATGTTTTGATTTAATTATGTTAGATTACTATGAAGCTCTTATTCTCCGATGTTGTGACCATTATTTTGCATTTGTTTGGGTTTTTTTATATTTTCTTGATTCATATCAATTTAGCTTTAAACACATCTACTTAATATTACTATAATAATTTATTGCCTTTTATGTTTAATTATTTATGTAGTTAATAGAAATTCTAAATGATATCCTATAGAGAAGAAACAAATGTCATTGGTCTCTTCCTGATGAGCTTTATGCAATTAAGAATTCATTTTAATGTTTTAAAATATTTATTTTAAAAGGTTTTTATGTATTTCATGAGTCATTTTAATTTATGCTTTATTTTACAATCAAAGATGTCGTACATGATCTTTTTTCATATATCAATACAACTTTCTCATACAATTTATTTGATTTCTCAAAAATTTTCATTTCAATTTTGTTATATTACTTGGAAAATCTTTTTGTTCCTTCATATGAAATTTCCATCACTATTATTTGGTTGACTTATATTTCTTCAATATGACTCATTTCTAATTTAATATAATTTTACTTAAGATTATAATAATAATTTATTATTATTTATTTATTTTACGTTAGTAATTTATAGTAATTCCAAATGTTATCCAATTGAGATGTAAAATACATCAATTAACTATTCTAAAAAACTTCTCTCAAAATAAAAATCCATTTTTTAAAATATTATTCTTTTAAATGGTTTTTGTACGTTTTAAGGGGCATTTTTATTCATATCTATTCTTGAAATTGAGTGCAATACATTTCACCTCCTCATTGTCTTTAAAAGTATATTTCTTATATAATTTGCATCATTTTTTTAGGTGTTCCACTTTAATTTATTTATATTCATATGTAGTCGTGTTTCTTGTTTTATGTCACATACAAAACACATTCAGTTCATTGTACTACATTGCATAAATTTATCTTCTTTCAATTTTAATATTTATTTATCTAATATTTAAGAAAATTATTTTTCATTATACATGTTTAATTACTATGGTAATTCAAATTCACTCCAATTGAGGTGTGATCAATAGCAAGTAGACAACATTGGGCTGATGTCAATCAGCTCCATTTAATAAAATATTTATTTTTTAAAATATTTTAATTTCACTTTTTTGAGTGCTTTATGGGACTTTCTAGTTTTGGTTGATATGTTTATCAATGATGTACACTTGATCCACATAATATATTGGAGAATAGCTTTTAGAAAAATTTATTTAATTTTTGAATATTTTTTGCATTATTTATGTTATGTTACTATCAAACTCTTTTCTCTTATATTGTGATCTTTACATCACCTTGATTTAGATGTATAACATGACTTTGATTTATCTTGCTTTTTATTTAATAAATATAAGATAGTATTTAAAGAATAATTTGTTAATATTTATACTTAGTTACCTTTGTACTTAACAATCATTAGAAAGAGGAACTAAACTATATGAAAAACTTTTTGATGGACTGCTATGAATGAGCTTTAACAAATTTAAAATTTATTTTTATTTTTTAATATTTTTATATTTACAAATTTTTAAAATTCTAAATATCTATTGTTTTAGGTTTTTAGCACACTTCATTATACTTTCAATTCATACCTTATCTCACGATTAAGGAACTTGCAGTAGATCTCCTAAGTATCATGGAATTTTACATTCATAAACAATTTATCACATATGTTCCAAATTGTCACTTTGATTTGCTCATATTACTATTAAACTCTAACTATCAGCTCAAGTGACCTTTACATAATTTGGATTTGCTTATGTTGTGTTATAATAATTTATCTTATTTTAAGTTTTATATAAATTTACTTCATATTAAAAACAATAATTTATTTTATTTAAGTTTAATTACTTTAGTAATTTATTATAATTCTAAACAAGATCTGAATGAGAGAAAACAAGTACTTTTGGACAGATCTTGATGAGCTCTAACTAATTAAATATTCATATTTATAATTTTGAAGGTTTTAGTTTTTAGTGCTTTGAGATGATTTGTGAATATTTTGTTTTGTATTATAATTTGATGATTGAAGATGTTATAGTCGATCTCCTACATATCTTTGAATTTTATATTCCAAAATAATTTTTCTAATTTTTTTAAATTTTTTGCTTTGTTTTGGTAATATTATTTTTAAACACTAGTTTTAATCTTTTGAGCCCATTACATTGCTTTGAAATAGTTATATTATTTTTGCTTAAATTTAACACATTCATCTTTAATATATAATTACTTGCTATTATAATTTTAATAGTAATTTATTATTAATAATTTTTTCATTATTTTAGTAATACGAAAAAATTTCGAATGATGAGTGATAGAGGTGAAACAAATGTTTTATGTCCTTATCTCCTTGTGCTCCATCGAAGTATCTGATTTTTTGACTTTTTGAAAATTTTATCTTCTCATGTTTTGGGATGTGTTGTAGAGGACCTCACACATTCTCATTGGTACTTTCAAATGAAATTTTCTGATATAGTTTATCCACTTTTATCAAATTATTTAATTTGATTTGCTATATCACTATGGAACTCAAATTCCCTTATTATTTGATCTTTAAATCATTTTAAATTTTTTATATTACAATTCATAAATTTTTCTAATTTTAGGTTGAGCATATGTTTACTTAGTTTTTAAATCTTATTAATATTTATGTTTATCTAGTTTTTTACTTCATAATAATTCATTGGATAAGTCTCACCATGCCCCATCCAATTATATATATATATATATATATATATATATCTTAAATTTGTTATTTTCCATGATTTGTTTTTATATATAAGACACTTAGATTCATATTATATTTTACAATTGAGCATATTTTCACTCGAATTCATTAGCATTTTCTTATGGAATTTTGTGATACAGTTTATTTCAATTTTTGATATTTTCATTTTTATTTTGTTGTATAACTAAAAAACTCTAAACCTCCTCTCATGCTATTTTTGCATCATTTTGATTTAGTTATATTTTTTTTGTCAATTTCTCCTTTTTATGCTTGGACATATATTTGTTTAAAATTGTCAAATAATTTACTATTATTTCGGCTTATTTATTTTTGTAATTTAAAATAATTTTGAAGCAGTTCTAACATAGATGAAAAGATTTCATGGGACACACATTTTTGAGTTCTATCTAACAAAATTTTCTCTTTTTTATTTTTAAATGTTTATTTTTTATTTTTTTTTTGTGTTGTTTATGAAACATTTTGATTTACACCTGAATTATAGATCAAGGATGTTACAAACATTCTCTTTATCATCTTGGAATACAACATTTCTGTATAGCTTAACCTATTTTTTCAAGTTTTTTGCTTCGTTATATTTATATTACTTTGTAACTCTAGATCTTATCACTTTTGACCATTACAAGTCATTGATTTGTATATGTTAAGTTATATTAATATATAACACTTCAAAATTAATACATATTAGCTTAAAATTAATTAATATCTTATTATTATTATCAGTATTTTATTTTGTAATTCATTGTATTTTTACACCATGCATCATGGAGATGAAACTAATAAACTAGAGTGATCTCAATGAGCTTTATCAAGTAAAATATTAATTTAGACATATAGTTTTTAAAGCAGTTGTTTTATTATATTTTGAGTTATTTTATAAAAATTTCAATTCATACTTAGTTTGAAATTCAAAGATGTTACACTAAAACCCCTTAATATCAATAAATGTTTTTGCATAATTTATCTTATTTCTCCAAGGTTTTCACTTTGAATCTATCTTATTACTAGTTGTGTTTGAATCTCATTTCATGTGACATTTACATAGTTTCACTTGGAGTTGTTAATTCCTTGAATTTATCTTATTTAGGTTTAATATAAATTTATTTAATATTAAATGATGGATTTTCTATTAATTATACTTGTTTTCATTAATGATTAGCATTAATTTCTAACTAGTCTAAATGCAAACAAAACAAATGTTGTTAGACTCATAAAGTTGATCTCAATATAATTCAATATTTTTTGTCATTATAAATTGTTTTTAGGGTTTTATTTATGAACATTTAGATTTGTATTAAATTTTATGGTTGAGATTGTTGCATTTCATTTCCATGGCAAATTAGAATACAATTTTCCCAAATAAATTATCCCTTTTGTTCAAAATATTTGTCGTGATACGATGTATTACTATAAATAACTAATTCTCCTCTCTTATGACCTTTGCATCAACGTGCTTTTTGCTTTATCGCAAAGCTAACTTCACCATTTTTCATCATTAATCTAAATCTACATAACATTACAAGAATAATTTATTATAATTTGTGATTATTTTTGTAATTCACATTAATTCATAATAAGGTCCAATGGAAATTAAACTAAACTAATGAGATTCATCTATATGAGCTATAGAAAATTAAAATCAATTTTTGAACATTATAAATACCTTATTTTTTATTTTTTAAGTAAGTTTTATTAAAAATTTAGATTAGATATTTTTTACATTTTAAGATGTTATACACAATCTTGATCATATCTTAAAATCAATGTTTTTAAAATGTTACCCTATTTCATCTATTTTTTTGTTTTGATTTTTTTATTTTACAATGCAAATGTAAACTGCTCTCGTGCAAACTTCACATCATATTGCTCCAATTTATTTTGTATCAACTTCAATAACTATTTATTTTGCTCCAATTTATTTTATATGAAAGGTTATTTAGTACATACTTTGACGATCAAGGATGTCACATTTGTTCTCCTTAGTGCCCTGGAATATAACATTCCTCTGTAGTTTCTCTCACTTCAGTAACTTATTTATTTTGTTTTTGTTATATTACTATTTAGCTCTAAATCTCCTCTAATTTGACCATTATATAATTGATTTGGTTATAGTACAATGTAACCATCATGATTTATTATTATTTAAGTAATTCGTTGTAATTCCAAATGATGTTCATTTAAGACAAAGCAATTATAATTTGAGTTATCTTAATGACTTATGTCTAATTAAATATTCATTTTAATGTTTCAAAATATATATTTTTTCAATTCATAAGTAATTTTACAACAATTGAAGTACCACTTAATCTTCTTACTAACGTGAATGCAACTTTGTCATACAATTTGTCCCACTTCATCAAAATGTTTTTTTTATTTTGTTAATGTTTTATGAAACTGTAATTCTCAAATCATGTGGCATTTTAAATCTCTTTGATTTAGATATTCCACATTGCTTAAATCTAACATATTTTAGGATTAATATGTTTACTTAATATTTAAAAATATATTATTTTTTTTCTTTAAGTATTTTATAATAAAAAGTAATTTTTAATTTTGTTTAAAATATATGAAATAATAGTCGATGAACATATCTCAACAAGCTTCATTGATTTAAAAAGTAACTTTATAGCTTTTTAATATTTTTTCTAGACAATTAGGATACTTTATAGGTCATTTTGATTCGTATCAAATTTAATGACTATGGACATTATATCAATAACCTTGGCATCTTAGTTGCAACCATTCGATAAACTTTTTTCATCTTTATAATTTTTTCTTTTCATTCCTTGCCATGTTATTTTAAATCTCCCATCATGTATACTTCGCATCCCTTTGATTTTGTTATATTACATTGTTGAAATTTTTCTTTTTTTCGAATTAGTATATATTTATTTAATATTGAATAATAACTTGTTATTATTTTTTATTATTTTATTTTGTAATTTAATAATTTCCAATTAAATCTTCTTCAAGAAAAATAAACTTCATTTGAGTCAATCTTATTATGCTCTATCATACGATATGTTCATTTTAATATTTTTAGATCTTTTATTTCCAAGAAATTTTTTATCCTTTATAAGATATTTAGATTAGAACTAATGCTGAATTGATGGTATCATCAACTTCCCCATCTAATTTATGACCTTTACAACTATTTTTCCTTTAGTTTACAGATATTGTAGTGAAACTATTATTCTCTTAACATTTTTCTATTAAATTGCTTTGATTTGGTTTTATTATTGTGTCAATTAATCTTTTTTTTCAATTTTAATATACATATATATATATATATATTAAATTAATATTAAAATAATAATTTATTGTTATTTATTCTTATTTAATTGAATACTTTGTGAAAATTTTAATGAGCAATACCAAATTAATATTCAATTTCATATTTTAAAATATTTTATTTTATTTTCCTTACATTTAATATTATTTAAACTTATTCATCTTGGTAATTCACTATAGTTCCATACAACATCTAATTGAGAACAAATAAAGGTTATTACACTTATCTTAATACATTCTATTTAATTAAATAATCATTTTGATATTTTATATTTTTTCTTCTATGCTTTTGGAAAAACATTTCTTGATTTGTGGTTAATTTATTGATTTAGGACATTACACTTGACCTCCAGTTTTTTCATGGAACAACACATTTACATATAATTTACCTAATTTCCTAAAATTCTCTTTTTATTTTTCTTATTGTACTACTTAACCCTAGATCTTTCCTCATGTGACCTTTTCATCACATTGATTTCATTGTATCACTCTACATTAAGTTATATCATTTCTACTATAATATATCTCTTACATAGAATTAAAATAGTGATTTCTTTTTATTTGTACTTACATTTTTCAGAAATTCAATGTAATTCAAAATGATAATTGATTAAGATGAAATAATGCTTATGCTTATACCAAAAGAGCAAATATAATTATAATAGAAATAAATTATGTTTAAATTAGTTATTATTTATGTTCTAAAAATAATTTCTAATTATTTATGCTTATGGTAATTGAGACCCAAAAATGTCTTGATCAAGGTGAAATAGATGTCATTTGACTCAACTCAATGCCTTCATGTAATTAAATAAATTTTTGTATTTTTTAATATTTTATGTTATTTGGCATTTGTAAGGTGCAATAGTTTGTTGTTTCTACCTATTTCAATCACCATGTTCTTACACTTTACCTCTTTTCTATGATGGAGTGCAAGTTTCCCTTAATATTTATCACATTTCTTCAACTTCATTTTTTATTTAGTAATATTACAAAAAATTCTACTCATATGACCTTTACTTCTGTTTGGTATTATTGTGTTATATTGTTTAAATTTATCTCATTTTATTATTGTATATATTTATTTAATATTGAAATAATGTTTTATTTATTGTGCTAATTCGCAGAAGTTCCAAAGAAGGTCATGTTGATACCATATAAAGGTGCTTAAACTTTTCTTAACGAGCCTTAACAAATTAAATATATGTTTTTATATTTTTAAAAATTTTATTTTGTATTGCTTTGGTATGTTTTATAAGATATGTTTATTGTAATTAATTTTCAATTCGACTAAGTTGCAATTGATCTACTGTACATCACAGAGTATAATTTTTCAAAACAATTAATTTCATTTTTTTCGAAGTTTTTCTTTGATTAGGTTACATTAATATGTTACTCTAAATCTCATATCATGGGACCCTAACATCATATGGATATGGTTAAAATAAAAATGGATTATTTATGAAGTTTACTTATTTTGGTACTTCATCTTAATTCCTAATGAGGTATGACCAAGAGAAAATAAAATATCATTAGACTCATCTAAACGAGCTTTTTCCAATTTGATATTTATTTTTCTAGGTTTAGATATTTTGGTGTTCAAAGATGTTTTATTTGATGACCTTAGTACATCGAACTACAACTCTATCATACAATTTGCATCATTTCTTCATTTTTTTTCTTTAATTTGTTTTGTTAATATGTATCAATAATTCTCTTATCATGTGACCTTAATATCACTTTCATTTAGTTATATTATATTGCTTTAATTTAACTCTCATTTTTGTTATAATAAATTTTTAATTAGTAATAGCTTAATTTAGTATTATATTTATGCTTATTTTATTCAATAATTCAAAAAATCCAAATGATGTCTAATCAAAATGAAAAAATAAACTTATATTATCCTTAACTAGCTTTATCAAATTTTTTATTATCTAATATTTTAGGACACTTTGTTAGGCATTTCAATCAACACTTAATTTGATGATAGAAGGCAGTACACATGATCTTGTCATTATCATAAAATACTTCTTTCATTAATAACTTACATTATTTCTTCAATTTTTTCATTTTTCATAGTTATATTACTGTGAATCTCTAACTCTCATCATATGTTACCTTTGCATCAATTTCATTTAGTCATATTACATTGCTTCGATATCTCAATTAAATTTTATTTAATATCTATTTAATGTATAAAAAGTTATTTATTATTTTTTATGTTTATTTAATTTAGTAATTTATAGAAATTCAAGGTTCGATCGAGATAAAACAAATGTTATTGCACTCGTCTTGATGAGCTCAACCAAATCAAAATTTTCCTTTTTGTTATTTTAAATATTTTATTATTTATGGAGTTTGCACTTTTTGTGAGGGATTATGATTTATATTAATTTTATGATGGAGGACATTATGTTGAATGCCATTAATATATATTATTGTGCTAGATTTCCAAATGATTTATCTAGACTTTGTTCAAATCTTCTTCTTTAAATTTGTTATATTACTATGCAAAACTAAGACTCTCTTTTTGTGAACCAAACAAAGCTTTAATTTGGTCATCATAAATTATTTTGTTATAACTCATACTAGCAATAATTTCGTTTTTCTTAATATTAAATTATTATTTTTTTCAAAAGGGTCGAGTCAAGTCAAAATCGACATTGTTCAACCCTCTCTAAAAGATCTCAAAATTTAGGTAATCTTTTTTAAATTTTTATATATTTATTTTTTTAGTTTTATATTGTTTTATGAGACAATTTGAATAGTAACACATCTAATTATCAAGGATGTTGCATTTCATTTCTTTAACATAATGGAAAGTAATTTTCCTAATAAATTTATGAAATTTCCTCAAATGTTTTGCATTCATTTTGTTATATTAAGAAATAACTCTAAATCTTCTTTGGTGTTACATTTACATAATATTAATTTTGTTGTATTACATAGCTCCAATTTCTCAAATTTTAACTTTAATGTATGTGTAACTTAAATTATTGTAATAATTTATTATTATTTACATTTTTTTTGTTTGATAATTTATAGTGAATCTAATCATGGTATAAGATAATTGAAACAAAGGTCATTGGACTTGTCTTTATAGGCTCTATATAGTTAAAAAAATTTTTTTATCTTTTAAGTATTTTATATTCTAATGACATAGAACACTTAACAAATTTCTATTAATTATTGTGTTCATAATGAAGAATAATAAACTTGAACCCCCAAAATATCTTGTAATACAAATTTCCTATAGAAAATATCTTATTTCTTCCTTTTTTTTCTTTTATTTCTTACATTACAATGAAACTCAAATTCCTCTCATATTTGAGCCTTATATTGCTTTTATTTGTTTATATTAAATTGCTTCAATTTATCAAATTCAAGCTTTGACATATATTTACTTAATTGTATTTGACAAAATAATTATCGTTGAGCTCATTTTCATGTCCTCTATATAAGTAAATATTTTGTAATATTTCAATATATTTTATTTTATTATTTTTGGCATGTCTTATGAGACATTTTTATGATACCTAATTTGATAATTAAGGATGTTCCACACAAACTTTTTTGTTACTTCAAAAGGCAACTTTGTTGAAAATTTTTTTTGTTCCTTCAATTTTTTTCATTAGGTTATATTTTTATGTATGTCTAAATCCCTATTCTTTTATCCTTTAAAATATATTGATTTTGTTGTATTATATGAATTTTTATATTATTTTTTATCTTTAATATATATATTTACTTTAATATTAAAAATAAAAATTTAGTGTTATTTATTATTATTATAATTTAAAATAAAAAAAAATTGAAATGAATTCTAATCAAGATAAAACAATTGACAAATACACGTACCTCGATAGGCTTTATCCATTTAAATATTTATTTTATAATTATTTTTTAAAATATTTTATGTCATAAAGTTTTCTAATATCTTAAGAGATATATTATTTTATTCCATATTTGAAGATCAAGAATGTTCTACTCGATTTTCTTAGTATCTTTTAATGTGACTTTCTTATACAATTTGTGTCCTTTATTTAAATGCTTTTGCTTGGTTTACTTATGGTACTATGAAATTATAGTGCAGGTCTCATGTAAGCTTATGTTATTTTGATTTTTTATGTTAAATTGTCTTAACTTATCTTGTTTTAACTTTCTTATATATTTAATTAATACCACACTAATAATTTAATGTTTTTATTTCATTAAATTGTTGTTGATAAGCACTATTTAATAGAAATTTTAATCTATATAATAGCTATTATATTTTGATAGCTTTGGGATTTCTCACAAGGCTTTTCGATTCAATATTATTTTGGTGATCAAGGATGTTACACTTAGTGTCCTTTTGTATATTGGCATGTAACTTTTCCCTTTAAACTTCTTCTTTGAATTCGTTATATTATTATGAATACCTAATCATCGACTCATGTGACCTTTATGTTGTCTTTATTTTGTTTCATTGAATTGCTTTTTTATCTCATTTTTTTAATAAATTTTTTTTAATATTAAAACAAAAATTTAACGTTATTATTATTTTTTACATTTATAATTTCTTTTAATTCAAAACTAGTGTTGATCGAGAAGTGACCAACATCATTAAACTTATATTAACAAGCTCTATCAAATTCAATATTCATAATAATATTATAGATATGTTTTTGCTTGTTTTGGTCTTTTTAATTGGACATTTTTATTCCTTACTATATTGATAATCAAGAAGGTTACAATGAATTAGCTTAATAACATGAAATATAAATTTCTTGTACAATTTTTCCCATTTGTGCAAATGTTTGGCTATATTACAATGAAATGTTTATTCCTCTCTCATGTGATCTTTATATTTCGCTATAATATATTACATCAATTTATCTTTGTTTTAGCCATATTATAGATATACTTAATAATAAAATAATAATTTAATAATATTTATGCATAGTAATCTTTGTAATTCACTTTGACTCCAAACTTGATTTGATTAGGATCAATAAATATCATTAGACTCATCAGAACAAGTTCTATCCAATTAAATTTTGATTTCTATATTTTTAAATTTTTTATTTTCCATTGTTTTGGCATGTGTTGCAAGACATTTTGATTCGTACATTTTTTGATGATGAAGGATGCTATATGCAATCTTCTTATTTTCTTTCCTTTATAATTTGTATCATTTTTTGCCAAATGTTTCATGTTCATTTAGTTATATTACCATGAAGTTTAGATTTTTCTCTCATGTGACTGTTATGTCATTTCTATTTGGTTAAATTACATTACTTCAAATTATAAAATTTAAGCTCATTATATATTTACTTAACATTAAAAATATTTTTATTATTATTTGTGATTATTTATTACATTAATTTTTTTAATTGCAAATGAGATCTTATTGAGATGTAGATAAGATTATTAGTTTGGCCATTATGAACTTTATTTTCTTAAATTCAATCCAATATTTATTTTGTATGTCTTCAACATAATTTATAAGATTTTTCAATTATGGCCTCATTTGATAATTAAGAGTGATACAATCAATCTCCTTAATATATCAGAATTCAACTATCTCCTATAAATTATCTCATCTCTTAGACTTTTTTATTTGATTTTCTCATATTACTATACAAATTTAAACCTTCCAATGGGTCACCCGTGCATCTCTTTAATATGATGATGAAAATTTACTTCAATATATCATATTTTAGCTTTAATATATATTTACTAAATATTAAAATAAAAATTTATTTTATTTATGCAGATTTACTTTGATTATTTGTAGTTGGTAGCAATTAGTAAAGTTTTTTATGAAAAGGAAAAACTGATAATTAAATATTTATTTTTATATTTTAAAATATTTTTTCTCTAACAATTATGCATAGTTTATAATAAATTTTAAATCGTAATTGATTTAATGATCGAGAACATAAGACTCGATATCCTTAATACCTTAGAATACAACTATAGTGCATAACTTATCTTATCTTCTTTAATGGTTTGCATTGATTTAGTTATAATATCATGAAATATGAATTCTTCTTTCATTTTAATTTCACATTAATTTAATGGGTTATATTAAATTTATTTTGCTTTTCTCATGAAAACTTTATTTTATATTTACTTAATATTAAAATAATAATTTATTATTATTTATGTTTAGTTACATTTGTAATTCATAATAATCCTAAATTGGTACTGATCAAGATGAAACAGGCATCATTAGGCTCATATCGATGAGCTCTATGTAATAAAATATTTATTTCAATATTTTAAATATCTTACTTTTTATGTTTTTCATTGTTTTCATAAGACATTTCTAATAAAACCTAATTTTTTGTGCAATTTATCTCATTTCCTCAAAAGTTTTGCAATAGTTTGATCATATTTCAATGAAACTTCTATACTACACCTATGTGACATTTAAAGTTTTTTAAATTAATTATAATACATTTCCATAATTTATTTCATTTTTTCTTAGTCGCATATTTATTGAATAATGAATACTAATTTTTTATTATTTTATTATGTTTATTTTTGTAATTCATATAAATTGAAAATGATGTCTCATCGAGATAAAAAAAATTATTGTTGGGCCCATCTCAATGAGTTATATCCAATTAAGTATTCATTTCTATACTTCTAAATATTTGATTTTTTATTGCCTTAGTGTTCCTTATGAAACATTTTGATAAGTACCTTATTGTATGATTAGGGATGTAACAATGATCCCGATAGGATCATACCAACACAATTTATATTAACTCTTCAATTGTCCTATTTTGAATTCGTTATGTTATTATAATGTTCTAATTTTCATCTCGTGTGACATCTACGTCATTTTAATTTTGTTATATAATAATTCTTTAATCTATGAGATTTAATTTTTATTAAATATCTACTTCAAATTAAAAATAGTAATTTGTCATTATGAAAACTTATTATTTATGGTAATTCAACATAATTTGAAACAAGGTTCAATCAATGTGAAACAAATGTCATCAAAATCGACTTAAAGAGCTATATCAGATTAATTAATTATTTAAATATTTTTAAATATACTTTTGCTAAGGCCTTTCCAATCTTTAAAAGATATTTTAATTTGTGTATGATTTGACGATCAAGGATGCCACTCATTATCTCTTTAGTATCCTCGAATGCATTTTCCTCATATAATTTATCTCATAAGTTAATATTTTCTATTTTTGTTGTTGTGTTACCTAGTAACACTAAATATACTCTCATATTATTTTTATATTTCTTTTATTTTAATATAAATCATGCTTTAACTTACATAATTATTTTAGTATATATTTATGTACTATAAAAATAATAATTTGTTATTATTTATTGGTACTTACTGTTTCTAATTTGTAGTTTGATCATTTTCATGATAAATATCGTTGCACTCACCATGATGTAAATATATACTTTTTTCATTTATGTGAATTTAACAAACTTTGCATGAAATATTTATTCGTATATGATTTGATGATTGAGGTTATTGTAATTAATCTAGTTAGTATCTTTGAATGCAATATTCTTTTAAATATTATCTAATTTCTTTAATATTTTTCTTTGATTTTGCTATATTATTATAAAACTTTAGTCTTACTATCGTATGACATTTATATCGCTTTGACTTTGTTATATCACATTATTTTAATTTGTATTGTTTTAGTTTTATTAGATATTTTGAAAATTTTAAATAATAATTTATTTTTATATATGCTTATTTACTTTTGTAATTCTTAGTAATTTTAAGCAAGGAATGATCTAGACAACTTTTTTTATTGGACATGTATTGAGGAGCTCAATTTAATTAAATATGTTTTTCTACATTTTTGAAATATATTATTTTTTGTTATCATGAAACACATTATCAGATATTTTTATTCATATCTACTTTAATGATGTAATATTTCAAACTTGAACCCAATGTATCACATAATAGAACTTATGTGTATAATTGAACTCAATACAAATTTTTTTTCTTTAATTAGCATTTAATACTTTGAATCAATAAATCTTCTATAGGGTGACCTTTACAATATTTTTGATTGGTTATATTAGTTTGTTCAATTTAACTCATTTTTTACTTTAAATGTATTTTTTTAATATTTAAAAAATAATTTACTATTTTCTTTTGCAAATTTATTTTAATGCATTGGAATATTTTTGAACAATGTCCAATCAAGGAAAAAAATTTCATTTAACACATTTCGATTAGCTCTATCAAAGTAGATTTTCTTTTCTAAATTTTTAGATATATTTTTGTTGGGTTTTGAAATTTTTATAAAACATTTTGATTTACACCTTATTTTATGATTGAGAGTGCTACGCTTGATCTTTTTTCCATCTTGAAATGCAAATTTCTTAAGACAATTATGACATATTTTAATGTTATTTCCTCTAATATGGCAATATTATTACGAAACTCTAGCTAAAATCTTGTGTGACCAGTGCATTAATTTAATATGGTTTCCCTACATTGCATTGGTTTATCATATTTAATGATTAATTTATTATTAATTTATTATTAACTCATTATTATTTTATGAATAAGTAATTATATAATATTATTTAATAATATTTATTTTGGTAACTCATAGTATTTCCAAATAATGTCTGATTATGATGATAAAATGTATTTAGATATTAAGGATTTACTTTTCTATTTTAAAATATTTTATTTTCTTATTACTTTGATTTGATTGTATAATATTACTTCAATTTATCTTATTCTAGTTTTAATGTATATTTATATATGATTGAAATAATAATTTTATAGTATTTTGGCTTAATTACATTAGTAATTTGTAATAACTCTAAATAAGATATGATCAAATTGAAATAAACATCTGTTGGATCATCTAAATAAGCCTTATCTAATTTGTTATCGATTTTCATATTTTTAAATTGTTTATTTTTTATGGTTTTTGCTGCTTTTATGTGATAAGTTGATCACCATTGTATCTTGGAATGCCACTTTTTATTTTATCGAATGTGTTCAAATAATTTGCTTTCATTCTCTCAAATTAACACAAAACTATAACTCACTTTTCATGTGGCAATTACAAAACTTTCATGATTCTATATTATGTTGCTTTAATTTATCTTATTTTAATGTTAATATTTATTTACTTAATATTTAAATGATAAATTCTTATTTTTTTTATTGAACACTCACAGTAGTTCTAAAAGTTGTAATCAAGACAAAAACAAATCTTATTGATCTCTTCTTAATGAGGTCTACACAAAATATGTATTGTTGCATTTCAAACATTTTATTTCTATGTTTTTGATAGAATTTAAGAGTATTATTGTTCTAAATATATTTTGTGATTAACGGTGTTACACTTCATCTATTTAGTCTTTTGGAGGGTAACTTTCCCATACAATTTATCTTATTTTCTTCGTAGGCTTTGCTTTAACTTATTTATAATGCAATATAATTATAGATGTCCTCTCATTGACATTAAGAATTTTCTCTTATTTTATTGTATTATATTATGTAAATTGAACTAATTTTACTTTTACTAAATATTTTACATAAAAAAATATAATAATATTAATTTTTAAAATTTATGTCAATTAATTTGATAACTAACAAAAATTTCAAACATTATCTGATTGAGCTAAAACAAATATTGTTGGACTCCCATCAATGAGCTCTATCTTTTTAAATATCTTTTTTAATGTTTTAAATAAGATATTTTCTATCGCCTTTTCCTCTTTAATTTGTCAATACAATTAGTATATATTAGATAAATGAGGATGCCATGCTCAATCTCTTTTGAATCTTTAGTATGTTCTAAAATAATTTTGTAGTACAATATACATCACTTCTTTAATTCTCAATGAGGTTTGATCGATATAAATGAACATCATCCAACTTCGCTTAGTGTGCTTTGCCTATGAAATATTAATTTTTAATTTTCTAAAATTTTCATTTTGTGGTTCTTTTTGCATATTTTATGTGGCATTTTTATTTGTACTAGATTTGATGTTTTATACTCAGTTTTATGATTTTTTGAAATGCATCATTCTAGTAAAATTCATTCCAATATTTCAAATTTTTTCTTTGATGTGTTTATACAACAACGAAAAATGAATTTCATTTCATTTAATAGTTATATCGCTATGATTTGGTTAATTACATTACTTCAATTTATCTCATTTTTTTAACATATATTTAACTTAAAGGAAAAATGTAATTTCTTATTTTTTATGCTTATTTACTATAATAATTAGTAATTATTCTAAACAAGAATTGTTTAATTTTTCTCTTATGTTATGTGACTATTAAACTCAAAATCTCCTCCCAAGCGATATTTAGTTTGCATTGATTTTGTAATATTATAAAGAACAAGTTAATATTTATTTAATAATAAATAATACACTTGTGTTTATCCTTATTCTCTATGGTAATTCACTATAATTCTAAATTTGTTCTAATTAATAGGTTTATATTCAACATTTTAGTTTGTACTTAATTATTTGATTGAGGTTGTTGCACTCGTTCACCTATCTTGGAATGCAACTTTCTTATACAATATTTCACTTTTTTTAATTTTTTAGTTTTTATTTAGTTATTTTATATTATAAATCTATGTCTTCTCTTTTATGAAACAAAAATGTTTTGTTTGGTTATATTACTTTACTTTAAATTATGTTCTGTCAAGTTTAGAATATAATAATTTAATATTAAAATAAGAAAATTACTATTTATCTTTATTTAAAATGGAAATACACAGTATTTCGAAATGGGCTTTGATGAAGACGAATAAAAAATTGTTGGACTCATGTCGTAAGTTTTATCAAATTAAATTTTCACTTTCATATTTTTACAAATTTGAGTCTTTAAATTTTTTCACATTCTTCCTAAGATTTTTCAATTCGTAATGCATTCGTAGATTGAGGTATACTCGATTTACTAAGCTCAATGACCCACTTTCATTTAATATTTGTTTCATTTTTTCAAATTGCTGGCTTTGATTTTATCATGTTAATAAATAACCCTAAATCTCTCCTTATGTGACCTTTTGCATTATTTTGATTTTGTAATCTTACATTGCTTAAGATTTTATCATTTTACCTTTAACAAATATTTGCTGAGCATTAAAGAAAAATAATTACTTATGCATATTTTGTTAGGTAATTTCTACAAATTCCTTCAAATTTTTTTATCTACAAACAAAATTTCAACAGACTCAAGTCAACAAGCTTTATCTAATTAAATATTCAATTTTGTATTTTTAAAAGTGTTATCTTTTCTTTTTTTGGCTTGCTTTATGAGGTTCTTTTATTCATATGTGATTTGATGGTTGACGATTTCATGCACATATCCTAAGTATCCTGGAATACTATCTTCTAGTAAATTGATCACATTTTTTAAAAGTTTAGCATTTCATTTTGTTTTACTACAATGTAACTCTAAATCTCTCTTCATGTCACATTCACAACATTGTAGTTTTTATATGTTACATTCCTTGATTTATCTTTTCTGATTTAAATTATATTTAATTGACATTCAAATAAAAATTTTTATCATCAAATTTTATACATGAGAGATTCATAGTAATTGCAATCAAGATTTGATTGAGACGAAGCAAACATCTTTAGAATAATAAGCTCTGTAGAATTAAATATTAATTTTTTTAAATTTTAAATATTTATTTTTTATTTTTTATGCATTTTACAAGACATTCAATTGGTACTAGATTTGATGATCATAGTTGCCGCACTTATTCGTGTGACTATTTGGAAATACAACATTACCAAAAATTTTATCTCATGTCTTCAAAGTTCTTTTCTTTTATTTTGTTATGTTGTTATGAAACTCTAATTCTTCACTAGTGTATATTTCACTTCAATTTTAATAGTTTTTATTGTATGACCTCAATTTATCTCATTTGGGCTTTAATATTTGTTGATTACAACTAAAATAAAAATTAACATTTTTTTATGTTTAATTTTTTAATCATTTTTTATTATAATCTAGATGAGATTTGATGGAGATTAAAAATATATCATTGGACTTGTTTTGATGAGCATATCTAAATAAATATTTTTCTCAAAACATTCAATATTTTATTTTCTCTAACTTTAGCAAGTTTTACAAGAAACTTTAATTCAAACCTTAATTAATGAAATGTGCACCTAACATTCAATCTCTTTTTTATGTCGAAATGTAACTTTATTGAATAATTTGTCATTTCTTTTATTTACCTAGGAAAATTTTCATATTTCCATATGAACCATAGTCGAGAAAATAGTGGACTTCATTTCACTTGTCTGAATAAATCCTATCTAGTTACACTTCATTTTTGGTATTTTAAAATATCTTATATCCAATATTTTGAGATGTTTATAAGGATTTTTGATTTGTACCAAAATTGATGATTAAGAATGTTACACTAGACCTTCTTAGTATATTAAAATAAAATTTTGTCATGAACTTCATGTAAGCTTTTACAAAACATTTCTTATATTTTATTATATTACATTATTACTCTAAATTTACACTTTTAAGATTTTAAATTGCTTCAATTTATTTATTACATTGCTTCAATTTATTTCCTTTGAACTTTACTATATCTTTAGCTATTATTATAATAATAGTTTACTATTATTTAGGCCTAATCACTTTAGAAATTCCAAGAAATTCCAAATTAGCTGTGTTCAAGTCAAACAAAAACATAGTCAAATTGGGTTCGATGTGCTTTATTCAATTAAATATTCCTTTTTTTATTTTACAAAATAATTTAATTTTTAATGTTTTAGTATGCTTTATAGGTTAGTTTGATTTGCACCTTATTTTACTTGTAAGAATGTTACTCTTGACTTTTTTAATACCTTTGAAAGAAAATTTATTGTAATTTATCTCCTTTCTTCAAATGTTTTCCTTATATTTGGATATTTTTTTTAACTCTAATTGTCATTTTTTATTTTCTATGATAAAATACAATAAAATATGACAAAATTTATCATAAAAATCTGTTTACGTAGTTATTTACGTAAGAATATACACATTGGCTCACATAAGTATAAGAATAAACCTAAGATACCAAAATGAGCCTTTGGTATAGGTTCAAATCCTATTGGACAACTTGTTTGACCTTATTCACTACTTTGATTACAATATAATACATTTGTTTAATTTATATCATTTTAACTTTAATATATTTCTACGAACTATTGTTATAATAATTTTTTTTTGTTTTGCTTATTTTTTTACAATACTCAATTAGAAGGAAATGAATGTTATTATAGTTGTCTTTAAGACCTCCATCTAAATAACTATTGATTTTATATTTTAAAATATTTTTTCTAATATTTTGATATGCTTTGCAAATATTTTGAATTATACTTAATTTGATGAATAAGGTTGTTATAATCAATCTTTCTAATATAATGGATTGAAACTTACCTTTACAATTTAATTATTTTAAGAATCATTTTGATTTGAATTTTTTTGTATTACAGTGTAAGTCTAAATATCTGCTTGTTAAATTTTTAAATTGCTTCAGTTTTGCTGTTAAAAATTTGTTTAATTTATCTCATTTTAGTTTTAATATATATTAACATTACATTAAATTAGTAATTTATTATTTTTATGTTTTTTTAATTTGGTGATTTTTAGAAGTCGCAAATGAATTTATATTGGGATGAAACAAGAGTCATTACAAAAGTCTCAACTAGCATTATCCAAATAAATATATATTTTTAATATCTTTAAACATCTTTCTTTCTGAGGTGTTTATATGCTTTTTGAGAAATTATCATTTATACATTATTTGAAAATTATGAATGTTAAATTTGATGTTAATAACATCTTCGAATGATATGATTTACTTTCTATATTATTTCTCATGTAATGCGACATTTAAATTTCCTTGTTTTGGTTACATTATATTTCCTTTATTTATCTTAAGTTACGTTTAACATATATTTACTTAATTTAAAAAATAATTTATTTTTTTAATGTTTATTTAATTTTGAAATCCTTATTACTTACAAATGATGTTTTATCAAGGCAAAGTAAATGACTTTGTACTTTACTAAAAGAGCTCTAAAAGAATAAATATTCATTTTTTGTTTATAAATTATTTATTTTCTTTAGTTTTTGCTTGTTTAATCTGAAATTCAACTCATACATGATTTGACAATCGAGCATATTATACTCAATCTCCTTAGCATCTTAAAATCTAAATTTCTTATACTTTTAAATTATTTCTAGAAATCATTCATTTTTATTTTTTTATATTTGAGAAATGAAAATTTTTCTCTAATGTGCTCATAGAGACACTTTAGTTTTTGTATATTGTACTATTTTAGTTTGTCTAATTTATTATTTAATATATATTTTCTCAAATATAAAATAAAAACATATTATTAGTTATGTCTAAAAAATTTTGTAATTCCTTGTAATTCTAAAAAAGGTAAAATAAAGAAGAGATAAATATTAATTTATATGTTTTTAAATATTATATTTTCTATTTTTTTAAAAACATTAAGAGATAGTTTAGATCACACCATATTTGATAATTGAGGATGATACACTAAATCTCCTTTGTATGTTGAAAAGCATCACTTTCAAAAAAAGTATCTAATTTTCTCAAATGTTTTCTTCTTGATTTTATTATATTACTATGTAACTCTAAATCTCTTCTCATTTGGCTTCACATTGCTTTGATTTTGCTATATTATAATTCTTCAACTTTTTTTATTTTACATTATTCTAATTTTGCTTAATCCTTATATGATAGTTTTTTGATAGTCTTTACCCAATTAATTTCATATATTACTATATTTCTTAATCTAGTTCAAAAGAGAAAAAGCAAATATTGTTAGACTCATATCAAAAAGCTCTATCAAATTAACAATAAATTATTATATTTCAAAAAATATTTTTCTATTATTCCGACATGCTTTATTAAACATTTTGATGTGTGTCTTATCTAATGATTAAGGATGTGACAATTGATCTACTTATTATATTAAAATCATGTTTCTCTAATAATTTATCTCATTCTCTAAAATTTATTACTATAATTTTCTTATATCAAAACTATAACTCTAAATTTTCACTCTTTTGATGCTTGCATTTATTTATTATAAAATATTGTATAACATTTTTTATATCATTTCAAGATTAATAATTATTTTTTAAACATTAAAATAATAATTTATTATTGCATATTCTTATTTCATTTGAAAAGTCATCCAAATTCTTAATGTGTTTTAATCCATACATGTCAAACATTAAAATTATTTTTATATTTTTCAATGCTTTATTTTCTTTTATAATTGAGTACTTGAATATAAATTTTTATTAGTACTTGATTTGATTGTTAATGGTGTAATCAATCTTCTTAGAGCCATGCAATGCAACATTTTCAAATAGTTTATTTCTTATTTCCCAATAATTTTCATTTTATTTTTTCATATAACTATGTAAAACAAAATCTCTTATTGTGTGACATTTGTATCACTTTTATTTTGCTACATTAAATTTTTCAATATGTATTATTTCATCTTTAACATATATTTACATAAAATTAAAATTAAAATTTATTATTGTTAATGCTTATTTACTTTGGTAATTTGTATTAATTCGAAACAAGGTCTCTTCGAGTGAAGAAAATTTTTCTAAACTGGTCTCAATGATCGCTACCCACTAAAAATTCATTTTGAAAATTTAAAATATTTTCTTTTTTAGAGATCCTTAACACTTTGTGAACTCATCTATAATTATACCTAAATTGATGATTAATTATGTTAGACTTAATCAGTGTAATATCTCAGAATGTTACTTTCCTATATAATTTTTCCAATATTTTTCATTATTTTGCTTTGATTTTGTTATATTGCTTTATAACCATAAATATCTTATTGTTTGACTTATATATCTAATTGATTTTGTTTAATTATATTATTTTTATAAATACTATCTCATCTTTAAAACATATTTACTCCATAGTAAAATAATAGTTTACATTTCTATGTTTAATTAATTTAATAATTTGTTGAAATTCTAAATTTGGACAATTCAAGAAAAAATTGACATCATTGTACTCGACTAAACAAATCAATCCATTTAAATTCCTATATTCATAATTTTAAATTTCTTTTCTGAGTTTTATGATGTTTTGTTCAGAACTTTTATTCGTACAAAATTTTATGGTTAAGGGTAATACATATGTTCTCCTTAGGTGCTATGAATTTATGTTTCTCATGTAATTTATCTCATTTCTTCAAATTTTTTTCTTTGATTTGGTTATACATATGAGTAACTATAAATCTCCTCCTTTGTCAAATTTTTATTACTCGACGTGCCTATATATTTAAATTTTAAATTTTGTATTTTAAAATATTTTGTTTTCCTAGAATCTAGCATACTTTATGAGATATTTTAGTTGGAACAACATTCTACAATCAAGGATATTACACTGGTTCCCCTTATTATCTTGAAATGTAATTTTCTTGTACAGCTTGTCATAATTTTCTAAATGTTTTCTTTGATTTGGTTATATTATTTTGTAAATTTAAATCTTTTCTCTTGTAGCCTTTACATTACATTGATTTGGTTAAATGACATTATTTTAATTAATTTTATTTTCTCTTTTATGTATATTTACTTAATATTGAAACTATAACTTGATGTTATTTATGCTTATTTGCTTTTGCAATATCTAGTAATTAGAAAAGAGAGCATGTCCAAATCAAACAAACATTGTTAGATTCATGTCAAGTGATTCTATCCCAAAACACATTGAATTTTACATTTTATTTATATTTGCACTAACTTTTGCAAGTTATATTGGCATTTAAATTTGTTTTTCATTTGTTTGTTAAAGACCATTCACTCAACCATAGAAGTTTGTTGGAATGAAAAATGTGCCATAAAAAATTTCTTATTTCTTAAAATGTTTATCATTGTTTTAGTTATATTACTATGTGTGCCTGGTTTTTGTATCATATGGCCCTTGGAACACTTTTGATAATTTTATATTGCACTGCTTTGATTTATCCCATTTCAATTTTATATGTATTTATTTGAAATTAAATAGTAATTTCTTATTATTTATGGTTATTTACTTTATAAACTTGGTGTAATTCTAAAAAAAATGGGACAAGAGAAACAAAATATCATAAGACCCACTTGAATGAGATGTCACCAATTAAATAATTACTTTAATTAATTTATACATGATTTAATAATCAAAGATGGTACACTCTCCTTACAATCTTTGTTTTGGATATATTAATATATAAGTGTAAGCCTACACTTACAAACCCTTTATATGACTTTTATATGGCTACATTACAATTCCTCAATTTATATTTTCGCAAATACAATCCATACTTAATTAGAATGTAAAGAACAATTTTTATTGTTGAAGTTTTTTTGCTTTTTTAGTTTTTAAAATCCTATTCCATCTCCAATTGAAAGGAGAAAAGCATCATTGTGCCAGTTTTGATGACTTTTATGAATTAAAAATTCGTTTTCATTATCTAAAACATTTATTTTTTGAGGTTTTGGAACGTTTTAAAAGATAACCTAATTCATACATAATTTGATGAATAAGGTGTTACGCTCGATCCCCTTAGCATCTCATAATGTAACATCCACCATAATTTATTTTTTGTAAAAACCTTTAAGTTGATTTTATTATATTAGTATATAACTATAAATCACTTATAGTGTGTCCTTTACATGAGATTGATCTTTGTAAGTTACATATCTACAATTTATGTTAATTAATGATGAACAAAAATTTTCTTAATGTTACAATAATAAGTATTACTATTTGTGTTCCTAAACTTTGGTAATTCTTGATAATTCTAAACGTCATCAAGTTAGGACAAAGAAAAGATTGTTATTCTTTTCTTGATAAGTCTAATCTAACTAAATGATTTTTTTAATTTCTTAAAGTAGTTTCTCAAGGATTTTGACACATCTTACAATGAAATTTGATTTGTGCCTAAGTTGATGATTGAGGATGTTGTACTTTAACTCTTTAATATCCTTAAGGCAACTTTCTTGAACAATTTTTCTTATCTCCTTAATAATTCTATAACAATTAGGATATATTACTTCATAAATTTAAATATGAACTCATGTGACTATTTCGTCTTTAATATGTATTTGCTTAACAAAAAAATATTTATTTGTAATTGATTATTCTCATTTTCTTATGTAAAAAAAAATTATTTTCCAATATTGTATTCATTATATTTTTAAATAATTTATTTTCTTGAAAGTTGTTAGTCTATTCAATATAAATTAACTCATAGTTATCTTTTCAGTTGAGGATATTACACTTGATAAGCTGAAATCATTAATTGTTCATTCTTATATTTTTAAAAATTTTTATCCTTGAAGGATTATGCTTGCTTTATGGGCATCGTGCTATGTACATCATTTGACAATTAATGATCCTGCACTCTGTCTTCTTAAGATATTGTGTGTAATTTCTTATATAAGTTCTATCATTTTTTATAATTTTATTCTCTGATTTTATCATATTACCATATAACTTTAATTATACAATAATGTGACATTAACATCATTCTAATTTACTAATATTATATTTTTTAACATATTTCATTTCACTTTTAATATATCTTTCCTCAAAATTAAAAAATTATAATTTATTATTATTTGTAATTATTTATTCTGTAAGTCATACTAATTCCAAATAAGGTGTGGTACGGGCAAAACAAATGTAGCTTAACATGTCTCATGGTGCTTCAACTAATAAAATGCTAATTCTTATATTTTTTACTTATTTTATTGGGCTATGTAATTGTTTTTTAGATAATTCCATTGAAACTTACTTTGATGATTGAAGATGTTATAATTAACCTTTCACATAATATTGTAATTTAAGTTTCCAATATAATTTATCTCTTTTTTAAAATGTTTTCACTTTAATTTCATTATATTATAGTATTTTTAAAATTTTCACTCATATTTTTAAAGGAGCTCGAGGGTAACATCCTCGATCGTCAAGTGTAGCATGAATGGAATGTTTAGTAAGGCATTAATAAACCATTAAAAATTTATGAATAATCAAATATTTATTGTAATTTGAATTACTAAAAACATTCAATGTAAACTAGCACAAATAATAATATATTATTACTTTATTATTAAGAAAAATGTGAATGCCAAAAAAAATGTTAATTTAAATAATATAATATGAACAAATAAAAGTGAAGTAGATGTCCCATGAGATGAGGTCAAGTCTTATGTAGAATTATAACCAAATCAAAGCATAAACCTTGAAGAAATTAGATAAACTTAATGAAAAGGTTTCATTATATAGAAAAGAAATAATTTAACATCATCTATCATCAAATAAAAAAATAAAAATAATCTTAAAATATGAAAAAAAATTTAAACATATAAAAATGAATTTCTAATTTGATAATTCTCTTTGAGATGAGTATATATTATTTCATCTCATTCAACACCCATATAGAATAACTACAAAACGTAAAAGTAAATAAACACAACAAAAATAATTTATTAATTTACCATTAAATATTTTTGTGTTATAGTTAGAATTAGGTAAACTAAAGAAATTCATGCTTGCTAAATCAAAGTGGTATAAAGTTCAAATGGCATGCTTCTTGGAGTTACCAAGTAATATAACGAAATACAAGAAAAAGTTTATAATTTGAAATAAATTGTATAGGAAAGTTGATTCCAAGGTACTTGAATGATCAAAAATATCATCCTCAATAATCAAATCTAATGCAAATAAAAATTCCTCATAAAATATGATGAAATCTTAAAAAATAAAATTTCGAAATTATAAAAATATATATTAATTAGATAGAAGTTGTTAAGATGTGCATGACATCCATTGTTTCTTCTCAATCAAATATCATTTGAAATTACTATGATGAACAAAAAGAAATTAGCATAGTTAATAACACATTATTATTTCAAAATTAAGTAAATATATCAAAGCTAGAATGTGAAAAATTGAAGCTATCAAATATATTAAGTTAAAACTATTAAAGGTTACATTAGAGGACAATTTTTATTTTATAGAAATGTGGCCAAATCAAAGTAAAAATTTTAAAAGTTGAGAGAATTTTCTTTTGAAAGTTGCCTTCTAAAATATTAAGGAAATCATTTTTGCACCCTCGATTTTCAATTAGATAAGAATTAAAAGTCTTATAAAGCATAAAAAATAATAAAAAATTTTAAAGATTATTTAATAATGGAAGAAAATAGTATTTAATTTGAATGTGCTGGCCAAGACTTGTTTAACAGTATTTGTTTTGTTAACGAAGTAAAAAACCATATATCATAAAAACCACAATTTTAGTATTAAGAAAAATTTATAACAAAACAAAAATGAGATAAATTTAACCAGTAAATGTCAAATTAGAAGTTATAAAGGTAACATCATAGAAGAATTTGAGATTCATAGTAATGTAAAAAAATCAACGTGAAAAATTCAAAAAAACTATAAAATCTATAGGTCAAAATTGCATTGCAACAAACTAAAGAGTATGAATGTAACTTCCTCAATCATCAAATCAATCATGAATCAAAACGTCTCATAAAATATTATGAAACTCAAAAATAAATTATAAATTAAAAAATGAATATCTAATTACACAATGCTCATTATGACATGTCCAATTACATTTATTTTTTTTAATAAAAACTCATTTGAAAAAAATTGTAAATTATTGAAATGAAGCAATAAAAATGAAAACAAAGTTATTATTTTATTTTTATGTAAGGATATATTAAACTAAAAATGAGGTAAATTTAAGAAATATGATAAAGAAACATTGTAATTTTAACAAAAGATGAGAGTTGGGGTTTGAAAGTATAATAACTAAATCTAATTAAATCATTTGAAGAAGTGATAAAAAGTATAAAGAAGATGTACTTTTGAAGATACAAAGGAGATTTAGTGTAAAAGTATTGATAAACAAGTTATTCATGAATTAAAATGAGTTGCAAGGCCAATGTTTGGAAAATTCAAAAATAAATATTTAATTTGTTGGTACTCATTACGGAACCAAAATAGTTTTTGTTTTCATCTTAATTGATAGTTTTTAAGATTAATATGAATTAACAAAGTTAATAATCATGAATAATAAGAAATTTTATTTTAATAACAATTAAATATGTAATAAAGTTGAAAGAAGATAGATTAAAGTAGTGCAACAAAACAAAATCAAAGGTATGTAATGGACAGACATGAAGAAAAATAGAATTTCATAGTAACTTAAGAAAATCAAATTACAAAATTTAAGAAAATGGGATATATATACATATATATATATAGTAAGGGATAGTTGCGTTCAAAAATATTGAATTCGAATGTGACGTCCTTGATTGAAATTTTAGGCACAAAAAAATAGCTCCTTAAGAATTCTAAAAGGGTAGAAATTGAAAAATAGAGGTTTAATCACATAGAGCTAGTTAACGAAAGTAGAATGACATTTGGAATTATTATGAATTAGAGAACAAAACTGGTGAAAATAATTGTAATATATTATTTTACTATTAAGTAAATACATATTAAAGTTGAAATGAGATAAATTGAATTAATATAACATATCCAAATGAAAGACAAGTGAAGTCCACACAAGAGTAGAAGTAGTGCCCCAAGTAGTATAACCAAAGAAAAGCAAGAACAGCTAAACAAATGTGGTAAATTTTATAATAAATCTACATTCCAATATACTAAGGAGATAGAGTTAACATCCTTGATCATCAAATTAGGTACAAATGAAATTTAAAAATTTAAAATAGAATTTTTATTTGATAACTGATTACTAAGATTAGTCCAATAATTATTGCTTCTTCTTTAGTAAACCTCATATGTAGTTTTTAGAATTTACTAAATTAAATAAAAACATGATAAATTAATATTTTGATATTTAGTAAAAAAATTTAAAGCTAAAATAATACAAATTGAAAAAAATATAATGAAATAAAAATGATGTAAAAGCCACATATAAAAGTTTTAAAATTTCATAGTAAAATAATGAAATCAAGGAGTGTGACTTTAAAAAATGAAATAAGCTGTATAATAAAGCTCCATTCCAAGATATCTAGGAGATCAAGAATTAAATCCTCAATTATCAAATTAAGTATGAGTTAAAAAGATTCATAAAATTAGAAAAAAAAACTGAAAACTTAAATATTTTAAAATGTATAACTAATTATTTAATTTTGTAGTGCTAATAGTCAAGGCATCAGTGATGTTTATTTCATTTTGGTAAAAAACCATTAGGAATTAATATGAATTAACAAGATAAACATAAATTAAAGGAATATATAATTTAAATATTAAATAAATATGTATTAAAGTTGAAATGAGATGAAATGATGTAATGTAATATAACCAAGTCAAAACACATAATTATCACAGGAGAAAGAAAAATATGAGATAAACTATATAAGAAAAAACATTGCAAGATGCCAAGATGAAACATAACATCTTTGATTGCAAAATTGACTACAAATATAATTGTCTAATAACCCAAGAATATATATTATTTTAAAATATAAAAATACATATTTATTTGGATAGAACTCGCTAGGATAAGGTTACAATGTTTGCTTTATCACAATGTCACCTTGCTTAGAAATAATGCTAATTAAAAAATTTAAATAAAATAAAATATTGATAAATTTTATTTAAATGTTGATTAAATAAATATTAATGTGGAAAAAATATTTATTGAAGTAATGTAATTCAACAAAATTGATGTAAAAGTAACACCACAAGAAATTTCGATTAAAATAGTAATAAAAAGAATAAAAAATTTTGAAAAATAATATAAATTGTAAAATAAAGTTGCATTAAAGATACTTTGATGATTGAGACTAACATCCTCAATCATAAAATCTATCATAAATCATAATATCTTTTTATAGCATGCCAAACACTATAAAATAAAATATATAAATATATTGAATTGAAGACATAATTAGGTAGATCCTGTCCAGATGCTTCTACTAAAGTTCTTTTTTCTCTATTTGATCACCTCTGGAATTACAGTAAATTAAAAAAATTAAATAAGCATAAAAAATATATAATTACATAAATATTATGTAAACATATATTTATGTCGAAATGAGATAAACTCATTTAAAGTAACAAAATGAAATGAAAGTGAATTAAAGATCACAATGATTATAAAAACAACCACAAAAATCTAAATTTTAAGTTAAAATGAACAAGATCTTGTACCAATAGAATAGTTTGCATATTACAAGAATTGCTTGAATTATAATTTAAGCTAAAAATGTCCAAAAAGTAATCAAATAAGAGTTTTGCAAATGTCATAGGAAAAGACAATTAGAGTAAGATAGTAATTTAAAGAAATCAAAGCAAAACATTTGAATAAATGATTTAAAATGTGTAGGAATGTTCTATTTAATGTATTGAGGATATTTAGAATTACATCAACAATGGTGTCATGTACTATGTACTGAATTATCTCTAAAGGCATGCAAAACACATAATAACATAAAGTTTGCTAAAAAAAATATAATAAAGAATATTGAACTTGATATAAATTGTTAAGACCTGCCCAATGATGTTTGTTTCATTTCCATTGGACATCATTTTGAAAATTTGAAATTACAAAAAATAAAATAATAAATAATAGAAATTTGTTATTTTTATTATTAAATAATTATATATATTATCTTGAAATAAGACAAGTTGTGCTAATGTAATATAGCTAAAGCATAGATGAGTAAATGTCAAATGAGGGGAGAGTTAGAGTTTCAAAATGATATAACTAAAAAAACTAAAAACATCATTGAAATGAGATAAGTTGTTGGAGAAAACTACATTCGAATATTCTTAAGAGATTGAGGGTAATATCATCAAATATCAAATAAGGTATGAATTGAAATTTCTCATAAAATGTAAAAACCTTAGAGAAAGAGTTTAAAAATATAAAAGTAAATATTTTATTAGATAGAGCATGCCAAGACAAATGAAATACATTTGTTTCTTCCCAATCAAACATTGTTTTGAATTAATGCAATTTACTTAATTAGATAAGATTTACAAATAACTAAATATTACTGCAAAATTACATAAATATATATTTAAAATAAATAATATAAATTGAAGACATTTAAAATATTTAAATAGAAGTGATTTAAAGGTTATATAAGGGAGTTTTAAAGTTACACAATGAAATGTCCAAATCAAAGTAAAAAATTTAAACAAAATAGAGAGCTTGTTTTGAAATTTCTGTTCCAAGGTACTATGGAAATTTTGTAACAACATCGATCATAAATTAAAGCACAAGTCAAAATCCCTCATATTCTTTGCAAAACCTAAAGAAATTAAATATTAAATAATAATATTTAATTTGATTATGTTGTAAAGGTCAAATGAGATGAGACTAATAAGCACATAAATATATAATCAAATCAAAACAAAAAATTTAAACAAATTAGAAAAATTTTATTAGGAAGTTGCAGATTCAAAGTCACTAAAATGATATAATGTAAGATGCTTGATTGTCCAATCCAGGATTAATCAAAAAATATCATAAAGCATAGAAACCAATTGGAAAAGTAAATATTTAAATAGACTAAGCTTTTGAAGTTGAGCTTGATTATGTTTGTTCTATCTAAATAGGCCTCTTGAAAATATTGTGAATTAATAAAGTAAACAAGCATAGGTAATACCAAATTTATATTTTTTAATTTATAGTTGATATATATCAGAGGTTAAAACCTATAATTGTAATAAAAATATTATTACCACATAAAACAAAACTTATGTTTACATGGAAGCAAATTTTTTTTAACATACAATATAACCTATTTGAAAAAAGTTTGAAGTGAGATATACTACATAGGAAAGTTGATTTCAAAGACTTGTCCAAAGATGTTAGTTTCATATTGATTAGACCTTGATTCGAATTATTATGAGTTATCAAACTAAATTAGCATAATTAATGATAGTATATTATGTTAATGATAACTGTATATAAATTAAAAAATAATTGAGTTAAATTAACTCAAAAAAATGTATCTAAAGAGTTGAGATATAAAGTTATAAGAAAAACAAGTGTAAAGATTTGTAAAATAGAAAAATTGCATACAATGTTCTATTCCAATATAATATAGAGATTGAGTGCAGCATTCTTAATCAAACATCAAGTACAAATCAAATATCTCATAAAAATACAAAATTTATAGAAAATAAAATGCCAAAAAATATAAAAATAAATGTTTAATTGCACCAAGCTCATGGAGATGTGTCAAACAATGTTTACTTCATCTTGATAAGGCTTTACTTGGAACTACTAGAGTCATGAAGGTAAATAAGAAAAATAAATAAAAGATAATTATATTAATATTAAGTAAAATGTATTAAAAATTAAATGAAAAAAATTGAGGAAATATAATACAACCAAGAAAACAAAATGTAAAGGTCACAAAATTGGAAATCTTTTATCACATAGTAATACAACAAAGTCAAAGTGAAAAATTTGAAAAAAGCGAGATATATTATATGGGAAAGATGCATTCCAATGTACTAAGGTAACTGAGTGTAACATCATTAATTATCAAATGAGGTAGAAATTAAAATTCCTCATTAAATATTCTAAAACATTACAAGAAATTTTAAAATATATATTTATGAATTGTATTCATTAACCTTTGCCTAATGACAGTTTCGTCTCAATCAGCATTGTTTGGATTTCTGGTAAGTATAAAAAGAAAATAAGGCTAAATAATAGTACATTATTATATAAATTCTCAATGAATATATATTAAAGAAAAATAGATATAAAATAAAGAATTGTAATATATTTAAACAAATTCTGAAGGTCACGTGATATGACATTTAGTGTTGCATAGTATTATAACCAAATCAAAGTAAAAAATTTAAAATATGACATAAATTATATGAAAAAGTTGCATTCGATGAGACTTAGAAGATCAATGGAACCATCCTTGATTGTCAAAATAAGGAAGAATTAAAATATCTCTTAAAGCATGCCAAAATCTTATAAAATATAATTTTTCAAAATACAAAAAAAGTTTAATTGCATAGAGTTCATGGAGTTGAGTCTAATAAAGTTTTTTTCACATTGAGAGGATGTCATTTTGATTTAGGGCAAACTAAATAAATTAATTATCATAAATAGTGATAAATTATTATTTTAATAAATACACATTAATAACAAAATAAGATGACCTGAAGAGATATAGTGAAAGCAAATGAAATTGAAGTTATAGTCATAATAGAGCATGTTTAGAGTTACGTAGTAGTATGACATAATGAAGACACAAAATAAGATTAGATTTGATAAATTGGTTTGGAAGGTTGCATTCAAAATTTTTTAAGATATCAATTGTAACGTCTTCTATCATCAAATTTACGTACAATTAAAATCAATAATAAGTCATACACAATTCATAAAAGATATATATACAATTGAAAAATGAATATTTGAATATCTAAAATTTTTTTGGCCGTGTCCAAGGACATTTTTTTCTTCAACAAATGTAATTTGTAAGTACAATGAGCTAGAAAAAATATGCATCAACAATATAGAATTATTATTTTATGTAAATATTTATAAAATCTAAATGAGTTAAATTTAAGGAATGTAACAGAAGATAATAAGAGTGATAAAATGATCACATGAGAGAAAATTTGAATTTCTATAATAATATAACCACATTAAAGTGAAACATTTGGAGAATCTACATAAAGTATAAGAGCAAGTTTCGTTTTGGTATACTAGTGAGATGGTGTTTGACATGTGTCATCCATAAATCAAGTACAAATTAAATTTTCTCGTTAATCATGCCAAAATCATTGTAAATAAATTATTTAAAAAATCAATATTTAGTACGATGGAGTTCATTAAAATTTGAAAGTAATTTTTTTTACTCTTGATGAAAGTTCATTATACATTATCGCAAATTACATAATTTAATAATAACTAATAATAAGAACTTGTTATTTAAATATTGTATAAATTTATATATAAGTTAAAATAACAAAATTTTGAAATATAGTTATCAAAATCAAATCGATACAAGATGACATGTCAGGAGATTTAGAGTGCCATAGTAATATAACATAATCAAAGAGAAAGATTTATGGAAATGAGATAAATTAGAAAAGAAAATTTTCTTTTAAGGTAAGTAGAAGATTTGGTGTAGCACCCTCGATCATAAAATTAGGCATGATTTGAGACAACTATTAACCATTACAAAAGTAAAGAATAGAAGATTTTAAGAATATATAGATGAATTCCTACTGTGATGAGTTCGGTGATCTTGTTTCACATTGATCGGATATCTTTTCTAATTATAATAAATTACAAAGATAAATAAGATAAATTAATTATAATATATTGAATGAGTTTTAAGTAAATATATAGTTATTTTCAAATGAGTTAAATTAAGGTAATGTAATCTTATCGAGTCAAAGACATATAAGGCTCACTTAAAGAGGAAATTTAGAGCTCTTTGTTATATAACCCAATCACAAGAAAAAAATTTTGAAATAAGATAAATTGTATAAGAATTATATTCAAACATGGTAAGGGTGTTCAGTTTAAAATCATCAATTATCAAATCTTGTGCAAATAAAAATTTCTCTTAAAATAAACCAAAACCCTAAATAATAAAAATTTAAAAATATAAAAATTAATTTTAAGTATGATAGAGCTTGAAGTAATTGGTATAAAGGCTATAATTTTTTCTTAATTAACCTTTTTTTTGTTTAATGACAATTTCCAAATAAAATAAAAAAATAAAAAGTATATGTTTAATAATACATTATTAAATTTTAAAAGTAAAATGAGATAAGTTATATAATTATAATATAATAAAATAAAATTAAAGTTCACATAATATGATAAGAGAATTAGAGTTTCATAGTAATATAACCAAATAAAAGTGCAAAATTTTAACAAATTATAGAAATCACAAAATAATTTCATTTCAAAATGGTAAGAAGATTGAATATAACATCCTCAATTATCAAATCAGGGAAAAATTAAAATATTTCTAAGACATATAGGAATCATAAAAGATAATATATTTGAAATATAAACATGAGTTTACATAAACAAATAAATATTGTTTTGATGAGTCAAATGACTTTGGTTTCCTATCAATCAAGTGTCTTCATTAATTCTTTTAAATTACAAATGTAAATAATCTAAAATAATAATATTTTTTATTAATAAGTAATTATATACTAAAATTGATATAAGAGAAATAGATTCCATACATATAACTTAGTCATTACAAAGTAAAGGTCATAAGTGAGGCGAATGAGATCTTTATAATAATATTAAAAATAATAAAAAAAAAACTATTTGAAAATAAAAGAGATAAATTTCATGAGAAAGTCACATTCCAATTTCCTAAAGAAATATAGTATGGCATCCTCGATCATGAAATTTGGTTTGAATTGAAATGCCTTTTAAAGCATTCGAAAAATATTGAAATATAATTCTTAAGAATGTAAAAATGAATATTTTACTATATAGAACCATTCAAAATGACTCAAACATTATCAATTTCATATTGATCAGAACTCATTTGAAATTATAAAGAATTACCAAAGTAAAAGTTCAAAATATATATTAAATTTTTATTCTAATATTATGAAAATATATGTTGAAGTTGAAATTAATAAAATTGAAGCTCTATAATACCGCAAGACAAAGTTATGTAAGTGTAACAACCTTACTTTTTCTTTATTTTATTTTTGTTGAAAGAGCTCTTTGAGACGAGCCTAACAATGTTTAGTTTGTAATTTTTTGAGTTCTAAGGAATAAATTATGAATTTTTAAAGATTTGGATTGGTTTGTAATATTGAGGATATATTTGTAATTTTGTAAATGTTGGCATAGTTCAAATTCATTTTGGCGAAAGGTATATTTGCAATTTTAAAGTTGTTTGCTGCGATGGGTATATATGCAATTTTTGAAATTTTGGCTATGTTTATTTCTCCGAGTGGAGGATATATGTGCAAATAAGAAATTTGGAAGGGTTAATATGCAAAATGTGGTTTACAAACCGAGGGCTTATCGGTTTCCACCGCGTTTATAAAAGTCGAAACCCTGGTGCGTTTGAAAAGCACAGTTAACTGTGGGGAGGTTGTCGAAGTGCGAGGATGAGATTTTCAACGAATATAGTCGTGCTCAGCGAGGTTCCTACACCCTACCATATTGGTCGACGAAGATTTCTGTAAGGTAAGAAATAATTTCTTTGTCCTCGGGGTTGTGTAAAGCTTTCTGGTAAGCGGGGAAGATCGAGAGGGCAGAGGTGGAGCTCGATTTGACCGATTCAGTGGGTGAAACGGCCGATTTAGTGCAGGCGAAAGGGCTCGGCTTTGCTAGACGTACAGGAGAGAGAGAGAGAGAGAGAAAAATAATAATAATAATAAAATAAATATATCAGAAACTGGTCCAAGCTTTTGGACCGTGTTTATGCTACTGAACCGGGCATGTTGGGAGCGGTCAGTCCACGCGATGGGAATACCAGTGAGAAACAAATAGTGGAAATTAAGAATTTGGATTTTTCATGTTTGGGAAAGCTTTTAAAAAGCCAGAATTTTGGCTATTTGAGATTTTTTAATATTTTGGAAAGCTTTTAAAAAGCAGAATTTTTAACTATTTCAGAATAATTTTTATAAAACAACTTTTGGCTAATAGGTATATTTTAAATTGATTATGCTTTCATTTAACGGCTTGTAGGACATCAAGAAAAGTTAGAAGTGGGCAAGAAAATTTGGTACAACAAATCCTGGTAGATAAATTCCTAATCTTGTGATGTAGTACAATGTTATATGTTTTTACAAGTTTTCTTATTATTATAGTATTTTGATTGTTGCATATGTTGTTTATGACATATCAAGGAACACTACGGTATAGATTACTTATGCATTTGCTTGAAAACTAAAAAGGAAGAAATAACATGGTATGCTAATGAAATAAAAAGGAAGAAATAATATGTAAGGAAAAGTCTCTGATATGGCATAATTGTTTGGAATTATGATTGAAAATGATAGTAAAAATGGATACCCAAAGAGTATTATCCTCACCACTAGGCCCTGCATATATTGTAGGTTATCGATCTTCAGATCAGATATCTACCTAATGTCTACACCAGGCCCAGCGTGTATCGCAGGGTATCGATCTTTGGATCAGATATCTGCTTAGTATTATGTGCTATGACTCCATGATGATTTACACTAGGCCCAGCATGTGTTGCAGGGTATGCGACCACACTTGCCTGGTGGCATTAAGCCCAACACGTGTTGCAGGGTATCGATCTTCGGATCAGATATCTGACTAGTGTTATGTGTTTGGTTGGATGTCGGCTGGAGGTCATTTATTGATGATGATTGGATCGAGAGGATAATGCATCAAAGGGAATTGGACCCGATAATAACACACTATATAAGGAATTAACATTTCTTTATGGTTTTCATTTGGTATTACCTTATATATAAGACGTCTGGTATGATTTTATCTTTATACATATGATTGATATTCAGTGCTCATGGTATTTGATATCTCTTTTTCATACTTGGTTAGTTGTTGTGATTTATCTACTGAGATGTGTAAAATCTCATTTAATGCTTACATCATAGGTCATGAAACTATCATACCAAGAGATGGGGATGTTGCTACTATAGAAGAGCCATTTTCAAGAGATGTGTGAGAGGGAAAGTTTTGGTGTGATTAAATGTTTAAAAACATGCCTTTATATATATACTTTAGATTTTGGACTTGGTGTTTGTCTCCCCGTCGGGTCTCCACTTTTTGTTTTGTTCTTGTCCTCACTTAGATGTTGTATCTCGCGACTCTGATGATAACTTTGTTATATAGTGGTACTTGATATAGGTGGGGGCTTGATAAGGTGGTATCAGAGCTTTGGTTCAGGAATAGGTAGAAAATGTGAGTGAGGGCACCAACACATCATATGCATCTTCATCTTTAGTGATACTTTTTTCTTAAATGCTAGCTATAAAATACCTTACATGGTTTTGAAAGACTATAATATACTGCAAACCATGGAAAGATATGAATTTGGAAATATAGAGAAAGGTGAAGAAAGAGAGCAGTAAGGAGATACGCAACAGGAATTTGTACAAACCTTAGTCTCTTTGTTGCGATGAATTGGAAGCACTACTAGTCATAGAGAAGAGGCATAGATTGACTTGGTAGTTGACCAATTTCAGCGGATGCATCCTCCTTTTGCTGGGGAAGAGGATCCTATGATTGCTGAAAATTGGCTTGAGCAAATGAATATTATCTTTGAAGGGATGTATTGCCCAATGGATAGAAAGGTGGCTTTGGTAGTTTTGGTACTTAAAGATGCTGCTAGATTGTGGTGGAGTTCCCAACATCGGCTTCGATTTTCTAGCCAACCAATGAGAGACATTTTCTCGAAAGACTTCACAAAAGAATTTGAGCAATGGTATATGCCTCTATTAATAAAAGCCAAAATGAGGGAAGAATTAAATTATCTCAGGTAAAAAAATCTATTAGTTACTGCATATGAAATCAAATTCTCACACCTGGCTAAATATGTATCCCAATTAGTAACATCTAAAGAACAACGATGTTAATTGTTTCGACGAGGCGTACGGGCCAAAATTTGGGCAGCTTTAGTAGCCGTTCGAACAACAAACTATGTGGAGTTACTGGAGCATGCCTGTATGGTTGAGCTTGAACTCAGTTTTCTAGTAGTAAGCAAAGAAGAAAAGAAGAAAAGATTTGGCCCACTAAAGTCTTAATTCAGATTTATAAGAAAAAGATGTAATTCTAGTTTTTCAAGAGAAAAAACTTTTCCTCATTCAAGATCTAATAGGTTCAGACCATATGAACTGAGCAATAGCAGAGCTAGTTAGAGTTCAGATGGAAAGAGTAGATGTGAGAAATACGAAAGATGGCATAGAGGAGAATGTAAATCAGAGTCTATCTGAACAATCAAATGCTACCAATGTTAAGGGCTAGGGCATATTGCCCAGAATTGTCCAACATTTGTAGAATTTAAGCCTATTAGTGCTTCAGCTAGTGGAGTTAGAGAGGATGTGAGTCAAGGCAGAGGCCACGAGTCTACGATGACTTTAGGTGCTGCGGTTAGAGGTGGAGAGACAGGAAGGGGAGGTCAGGTGCGTATCTATTCGATCACTCAGGAAAATTCTCTGTACTCTACTGACGTTATTATAGGTATGCTCGTGTTGCACAAATTTTTTATTTCTATACTCTTTGATTTTGGAGCCTAATACTCTAGTAATATTTACTAAGGCACTTTATTGACATCATTATATAGGTATGCTATTGTTTCCAACTTACCTATTTCGATACTTTTTGATTGTGGAGCCTCACATTCTTTTATATCCACTAATGCATCGAGACAAATAAATGCTTTCATACACTCAATGAAAGATCTATTAGTAGTAAAAATGCCAGATGGAAATTGTATCATTGTGGAAAAGTTTATTGAAGATGAGATAAACATCGGACGAAAACAATTCTCAGTATTGCTGCACATCTTACTTATGACAAAATTTAACGTAATCCTTTGCATGGATTGGTTGTCTGAGCATAAAGTAAAAATAGATTGATATGAAAAGAGGATTGAAATCCAAATCCTTGGAGAAAATAAATTAATCTATTTTGGCCAAGGGAGAAAAATTCCTATCATAACTATGCTCAAAGCCCATGATCTACTAAGGAAAGGATGTGATGGATGTTTGGTATCTATTGTGAACTTAGATTGACAATTTTGTCAACCCTCGTAAGTATCGATAGGGAAATGGAATTTGAAATTCAATTTATTCCTGGTGTTGAGCCAATTTCAAAATCTCCTTATTATATGGCTCCTATTGAACTACAAGAAGTCAAAATACAACTACAAGAATTATTAGACAATGGATTTATTTGGCCAAGTGACTCCCCATGGGGAGCACCTATCTTATTTGTGAAAAATAAGGACAGTAGTCTTCGTATGTGCATGGACTATCAAGAAATCAATAAAATCACCATCAAGAACAAATATCCTTTGCCTCAGATTGATGAGTTATTTGATTAGTTACATGGAGCAGTTGTATTTTCAAAACTTTATTTGCGATCTGGATATCATTAGTTAAAAATCAAGCGGGAAGATGTTCCAAAGATAGCTTTCAGAACCAGGTATGGACATTATGAATTCTTAGTACTACACTTTGGGCTAACCAATGCACCAGCAATTTTTATGGATTTAATGAATTGAGTGTTCGAAAAATATTTAGACCATTTTATTATTGTCTTTATTGATGATATCTTAATTTATTCCAAATCTTTGGAGGAACATAGTATACATTTACATTTAATATTACAAACTTTGAGAGAAAACCAATTATATGTCAAATTCTCAAATTGTGAGTTTTGGTTGTCCAAAGTCATTTTCTTGAGAGATGGGGTCAGTGCAAAAGGGATTTCTTTGGATCCACAAAATATTTTGACTAGCATTGATTGGCCAAGACCCACAATAGTGATGTAGGTCAGAAGCTTCTTGGGATTAACTGGATTTTATAGGAAATTTATCAAGGGCTTTTCTCAGATTGTCACACGATTAACCATCTTAACATGAAAGGCAACAAAATTTGAATGGGATGCTGCTTGTGAGAATAGTTTTTAAATACTGAAAGAGAAATTAACTATAGCTCTAATTCTAGCAGTCCAAGAAGGAACAAAAGGTTATTAGATATACAGTGATGCCTCATTGCAAGGGTTAGGTTGTGTATTGATGCAACATCATAAGGTATTGCCTATGCATCTAGACAGCTTAAGACACATGAAAAGAATTATCCTGTGCATGATTTGGAGTTAGCAGCTGTCATTTTTGCCTTAAAAATTTGGAGACATTACTTATATGGAGTTAAATATATGATATTTACTGATCATCAGAGCTTAAAATATGTCTTCACTCAAAAGGAATTAAATTTTAGGCAAAGAAGATGGTTAGAATTTATTAAAGATTATGATGTAGAAATCACATATCTTCCAGGTAAAGCAAATGTGGTGGCAGATGCTCTCAGTGGGAAAGCTAATGTTAATTGCTTATTAACTATCTCAGAAGAAAAGTAATTTATCATTGAGATGGACAAGTTGCAATTGGAATTTGAAATACAAAGAAACACGACGTTACTTGCTCACTTATTTGTAAGCCTAGATTGGTTGATATCTATTAATGAAGACGAGGCTGAAGTCCCAAAACTATAAAAGAAAATCCAAAGGGTTCACAAAGGACATGAATCTAAATATAAATTGGATCAGGTTGGTCTACTTTGATTTTAAGATAGATTATGTATACCAGCACATCAGTAATTTAGAGAAATACTATTAAAAAAAAGCTCACAACTCTTGCTTTTTAGACATTCAGGAGAGAATAAAATGTATCAAGAGCTAAGAAAATACTATTGGTGGCCAAGGTTGAAGAAAGATGTGGCTAATTAGATTCAAAGTTGTTTAATTTGTCAGCAAGTAAAAAAAAACAACAAAAGCCTGGAGGATTACTACAGTCATTATCGATACCAAAATGGAAATGGGAGGAAGTGGCCATGGATTTTGTAGTTGGATTGCCAAGAACACATGTAGGTCATGATGTAATTTGGATAATTATAGATAAGTTGACAAAAACTGCTCATTTTCTTACTATAAAGGTAACTTATTATGTAAAAAAATTAGCTCAAAAATACGTAAAACAAAGTATCAAGTTGCATGGGATACCAAAAGTTATTATCTTTGATAGAGATCCTAAATTCACTTCTTACTTTTGGAAGAGTATACATCAAGCTTTTGGTACAAGTTTAAGGTTCAGTATAGCATTCCATCCTCAAACAGATGGTCAATCAGAAATAACTAAAAAAATTTTGGATAATTTACTATGACTTTGTATTTTATATTTTGGAGAAGATTTGGAAAGTCACTTGGGACTAGTAGAATTTGCTTATAATAACATTTATCAGTCTAGCATTGGAATGGCTCCATATGAAGCACTTTATGGTAGAAAATATCAATGACCTTTATGTTGGAATTAAGGAAAGAAAAGAAGTTTGATGAGTCCTACATTTGTGGAAGAAGTAACCAAAAAGATTAAAACTATTGAAGAAAGAATGAAAGCATCTTAGGACAGACAAAAGAAATACTATGATATCAAACTCTAAATGATCGAATTTCAAGAGTGGGAGCATGTATTTATTAAAGTAAGTCCAACAAAAAGTATCATCAGGTTTGGAAGGCCAGAAAAATTAAAACCTAAATTCATTGGTCCTTTCAAATACTGGAAAGGGTTGGACAAGTGGCATATCAGATAGCTTTACCTCCTAAGTTGGCAGGAGTACGTAATTTCTTTCATGTCTCAGTTTTAAGGAGATACATTCCAGATCCCTCTCATGTGGTGCATTAAGTGGATCCAAGCATCAAAATTCAAAAAGATTTGACTTATCCAGAAACAACAGTAAAAATCCTTGATCGATAAGAGAAAAGGTTAAGAAATAAAGTTATTCCCATGGTTAAAGTCTTATGGCATGGTCAAACAGAAAGAGAAGCTAAATGAGAAGTAGAAGCAGATATGACCACTCGGTACTCATAGCTGTTTTAAACTTTAGGAAAAAAGTTTTTAAAGGAAGATTGTAACAGCATTACTTTTTCTTTATTTTATTTTTGTTGAAAGAGCATTTTGAGACGAGTGTAATAGTGTTTATTTTGTAATATTTTGAGCTATAAGGAATAAATTATGAATTTTTAAAGATTTGGATAGATTTGTAATATTCAGGATATATATGTAATTTTGTAAATGTTGGCATAGTTCAAATTCATTTCGGCGGAAGGTATATTTGTAATTTTAAAGTTATTGGCTGCGATCAGTATATATGAAATTTTAGGAATTTCGCCGCAGGTTTATTCCTCCGGGCGGAGGATATATGTGCAAATAAGAAATTGGGAAGGGTTGATATGCAAAATGTTGTTGACAAACCGAGGGCTTATCGGTTTCGACCGCGTTTATAAAAGTCGAAACCCGGGTGCATTTGAAAAGCACAGTTTACTGTGGGGAGGTTGTCCAAGTGCGAGGACGAGATTTCCAACGACTTTCGCCATACTCAACGAGGTTCCGTCACGCGCTAGTAATGGCCGACGAAGATTTTCGTAAGGTAAGAAATAATTTCTTTTTCGTCGGGGTTGTGTAAAGCTTTCTTGTGAGCGGGGAAGACCTAGAGAGCGAAGGTGGAGCTGGGTTCGACCGATTTAGGCGTGAAACAGTCGATTCAGCGTAAGTGAAAGGGTTCAGCTTCGATGGACATACATGAGAGAGAGAGGGAGAAAATAATAATAATAACCAAAATAAATATAGCAGAAACTGGTCAAGGCTTTTGGACTTGGTTTACACTACTGAACCGGGTGCGTTGCGCATGGTCGGTCCACGCGATGAGAAAACTAGTGAGAAACAAATAGTTGAAATTAAGAATTTGGATTTTTCATGTTTGGGAAAGCTTTTAGAAAGCAAAAATTTTGGCTGTTTGGGAAAAGCTTTTAGAAAGCGATATTTTTGGCTGTTTGCAAAGCTTTTAGAAAGTAGGATTTCTTATTGTTTGGGAAAGCTTTTCAAAACCCAAAATTTTGGCAGTTTGAGATTTTTGGCTGTTTGGGAAAGCTTTTAGAAAGCAGAATTTTTAACTCTTGCAATAATTTTTAGTAAACAAGTTTTGGCAAATATGTATATTTTAAATTGATTTTTTTTTCATTTATGGGATTATAGGACATCACGAAAAATAAGAAGTGGGCAAGAAAATTTGGAACAGTAAATCCAGGTAGATAAATTCATAACGCTGTGATGTAGTACAATATTATAGGTTTTTACATGCTTTTCTTAGTGTTATAGTATTTTGATTGTTGCATATGTTATTTATGGTATAAAAAGGAAGAAACACTATAGTATGGATTACTTATACAATTTCATGAAAATTGAAAAGGAAGAAATAATATAGTATGCTAATGAAATAAAAAGAAGAAACAATATGTAAAGAAAAGTCTTTGTTATGGCATAATTGTTTGGAACTACGATTGAAAAATGATAGTAAAAATGGATTCCCATAGAACATTATCCTCCTTACTAGGTCCAGCATGTGTTGCATGATATCGATATTTGGATCAGATATCTGCCTAGTGTCCACACCAGGCCCAACGTGTGTCGCAGGGTATCGATCTTTGGATCATATATCTGCCTGGAATTATGTGCTATGACTCCATGATGATTTACACCAGGCCCACATGTGTTGCAAGGTATGGTGCCATACCTGCCTAGTGGCACTAGGCCCAGTATGTGTTATAGGGTATCGATATTCGGATCAGATATCTGCCTAGTATTATGTTTTTGGTTGAATGCGTGCTTGAGGTCATTTATAGATGATGATTGTATCCCGAGGATAATGCATCAAAGGGAATTGGGCCTGGTAATAACACACTATATAAGGAAACGACCTTTCTTTATGGTTTTCATTTGGCATTACCTAATATATAACACGTCTGGTATGGTTTTATCCTTATACTTATGATTAATATTCATTGCTCATGGTATTTTGATATCTCTTTTTCATACTTGGTTAGTTGTTGTGATTTATCTACTGAGATGTGTAAAATCTCTTTTAGTGCTTATATCACAGGTCATGAAACCACCGCACTGAGAGATATGAATGATGTTGCAACAAAAGAGCGATTTTCAAGATATGTGTAAGAGAGGAAAAGTTTTGGTATGATTAAATGTTTAAAAACATGCCTTTATATATATACTTTGGATTTTGGACTTGGTGTTTGTCTGACCATCGGGTCTCCACCTTCGGTTTGGTTCTTGTCCTCACTTAGATGTTGTATCTCGCAGCTCTGATGATAACTTTGTTATATGTGGTACTTAATATCGGTGGCGGCTTGATAATATGTTTACAAGGGATAACATTTATGCCTATATAATAATATAGCCATATCAATGCAAAACATTTGATGAAATAACAAATATTATATGGGTATGTTACATTCCCTAATTCCAAGTGGTATAAGTGTGACATCATCGAATCATGAAATTGTGTACTAACAAAAATATCACATTAAGAACGAAACATTGTACCAAAAATTTAGAGATAAAAAAGTAAATATTTAATTAGGTTGAGCTTGCTTAGACAAGTCCAACAATGTTTTTTTCTTAATCAATCTATTGTTGGAAGTATTACAAGTTACAAACATAAATTAGTATAAATAATGATAAATTATTATTATAATTTTATCCACACACACTCACACACATACACACACACACACACACACACACACACACACACACATATATATGGAAAAAGAGAAATTGAAGCAGGGAAACATACAAAAAAAATTAAAATGTAAAAGACACATAAGAGGGGATTTAGATTAATATAATAATAATGGAAAATTAAAGAAAAAAAATTTTATGAAATAGGACAAATTTTATGAGAATGTTACATTCAAAGATGTTGTGCAGAATGATGTAACATTCTCGATGGTCAAGTCAACTACTAATCAAAATATTTATTAAAAATTATTCACTCCTTAAAAAATAAAATATTTTAAAATATAAAAATTAATATTTCATTGATAAAGCTCATAGAGATAAGTCGAACAACATTTTGTTTCATCTTAGTCGAACCTCATTTAGAGTTGTCACAAATTTTAATTGTATCTAAGCATAAAAAATAATAAATAAATTTTTAATATTAAGTAAATACATAATTAATCTCAAATAACAAAAATTAGTTCAATGTGATATTAAAAATCAAAGTGAAATAATAGTCAGAGAGGAAGAGAATTAGAGTTCCATAACAATATAACAAAACTAAAGGAAAAAATTTCAACAATTGAGATAAATTATATTGAAAAGTTTCATTGCAAGATAAATAGAAGATTAAATATAACATCCTTTATTATCAATGAGCTCTGAAACAAAAGAAGCCATAATGTTGCCAAAACTGCAAATAAATGAAATATGTTTAACTATATAAATGAATATTAATTGTAAAAAGCTCATTGAAATAATTACTAATGGAAAAATGCATAAAAATTACTAATCAAATAATAAATAAATACTTATTAAAGTTAAAATTAGATAACTTCAAGTAAAGAAAAATAAATGTTATATAGCAATCATGAAGAAATGATTCATATTTAAATTATAATTTATAAAAAATGACTTGAAAATATTTGAAAAAATGAGATAGTTTTTACTTGAAAGTAAAATTCCATGAAAAGAAGGAAATTAAGTATAACATCCTTTCTTATAAAATAAGAAAATAATAAAAATATCACTTTAAATGAGATTATAATTAAAAATACTTAAGAACAAAAAAATACTATTTAATTTTATATAGCTCGTTAATATGACTGCAATAACGATTGTTTCATCTCCATAACATCTGATTTTGGAATTATTATAGATTGCCATTAAAAATAAGCGTAAATAATAATAAATTGTATTTTTATAATTTAATTAGATATATATTAAAGTGTAAAGTGAATTAATCAAAGCATTGCAATAAAAACTGACAAAATAAATGTGTTGGTAAGGCAAAAGAAGAATTGGAGTTGTGAAGCAATATAGTGAAACTAGAGCAAAACTTTTGAAAAAATGATAAATTTCATGTCAAATTGATATAATAGTGACGAATAGTTGAACCTTTTTACATTTAGCTGGAAGTATGTTCCATGAGCATGATACACCTAAATTCTTTTGGGTACATGCATGCTTATATCTTGCTAGATTACCAAAAAGAATCTTTATAGGCTGATATTTAACAAATCATCATATGCACTAGCACCGATAAAAAGCAAACTATTGCTCATTTACATGTATTTAGTTGAAAATGCTACATTTTAAATAACGAGAAAAGAAATTTACAAAAATTTGATAAAAAAATTAGATGAGGTAATCTTCTTAAGATATGCATTTAATGTTAGTGCTTAGAGAGGTTACAATAAAGTCGATAATCATGTAGAACAACACATACAAATAAATTTTGATGAATGAATGTTAGTAAAATAATATTGTACACATGGATGATGAACTATAGGATTTGAAAAATTAAGATGAAATGAATTAAGTGAGATAATAAAAGGAAAGGAAAAAAATTATAGAAAATAGAATTCTTAAAAGTTTAATAGTTAATAATGATCATACTAAAGATGAAGTAGCGAGTGAAATCATTAATTATGTGAGAACTAAATCTTCTCATAATTTGTCTACTTTTGCAGCAAATTTTGAACTAATCTCAGTAGAAGATGCATTAAGTAATGAATTTTTGATAATAGCCATGAAAAGAGAATACAATAAATTTGAAACACATTGTGTCATCCAGTTAACCCCTAGGCTAATAGATAAATCAATAATTAGAAGAAATTTTGAAACAAACTGGATGTAAATGTAATCAATAATAAAGAAAAATTTGTCATAAAATTTTATTCAAATTGAACATCTTGATATTGGAAAAAATAACCATTACACCTAAGCAAGGCTTGACCTAATAAGAATTTTATCTACTTATGCTTACTACAAAAACTTCCAAATGTACCAAATGGATGTTAAAAGTTCTTTCTTAAATTGTAAATAAATAAAGAAAATCATGTACAACATATCTAAGGATTTGATGTATATTCTAAAATAGATCATGTATATAAATTAACCAAAGATTTATATAGACTTAGGCATGCTTGTGGAGTAGGTATGATAGATTATGTAGTTTTCTAATTTCAACTTGCTTCATAAGAGACAAATAGATAAAACATTATTCATTAAAATTAAAAGAGAAGATCAAGTAATATGTGAAATAAATGTAGTTGATATAGTGTTTATGCTGGTAATGATGAATTGTGTAAGGAATTTTTGAATCTAATGATAAATGAATTTGAAATACAATTAATTGTAGAGTTAGTATTCTTTTAGGTCCTCATGATAAAAACTAAAAAAGTAATTTTCATATCATAACCAAAATATACTTGAGGATTATTAAGAATTTTTTTTTCATGAATGTTAAAGCTAGAAATACACCTATAAGCATTAACACATAAATAAAAATGAAAAAAAAAAACTAATATATGCTCACTTGTATAGTGGTGTAATTGGTTCACTTTTATGCCCTACAACAAATATACCTAATAAAAATTATTCTCTTTGTGTATGTGATAGATTTGAAGCCTATCCCAAGGATTCTCATTTAAGTGTTATGTAACAATATTTTTCAATTAAGAGCACTCATAGATGCAAAATTTTGCAAGAAGTATAATTGATTAAAAAACACAAGTCGTACAGACCAATCTCTAGGAAATTTTCTAATTTGATGGACTAGGATGAATAAAAATTATATTATGCCATATACTATAGAATCGAACTATATTGCTGTCAGTCGTAATATAACATATGTTTTTGGAATCAAAGAAGAAGTAGAGATTATAGTGTATGCAAAGACATATTCATATTTCTTATAATAATTCAAGTGAAATAGCTTTATTTAAAAATATATATAGTTATTTTAGAGAAAAACATATCGATATTGGATATCATTTTAAAAGAGACCATACCAAATTTAATCATGTTTTGTTAGAGAATGTGCCTACTAATATTAAATTGTTTTATATTTTCATAAATCCATTAGGTTATAAATAATTCACAAAGCTCAGATACTATTTGAGTGATAACAAAAGGGTGGAGAGAATAAAATTAAAATAATTTAAATGATAGAAGCTTGAATTATGAGCGAGTCCACTTCTAGTTGCAACACACATAGGGGGAATTTACAATTAATTATGTATATAGCTTATAATTTTATCAATTTTATTAAATGATATTTATACCCAAAGGAGGCAGAAAACTATTTTTTATTAACCCTAAGCCCTAGTACTGTGTTTAATGAGAAGAAACCATAAGTATTCCTAATCATTTTTGTTTAGCAAACTGTGAAATTCTAAACAACTATGTTTGTATTCATTGGAGTGTTTAATATAGATGGGAAAAAGTGAAATATGATGAAAATCATCTTTGCTGGACTGGCAAAACACAAAGAGATTTTTTTTACATTACTTTTAATTAGTTAGTTTTACTTTCATTAAATTGGTTGGAATATTTATTACAAGGCACAAAAATTAAATTAAAATTAAAAAACTTAGAAAACTTTTTAGATTTCTAATATTTTTTTAACTATCTTATCTTTATCATTTCTTTGAAAATTGTAATTAACTTATTACAAAAAATATGTTATGATAGTATCTATTATTTTATTAAATATCAGTTACTAAAATTAAAAATTTTAAAAATTTTAAAAAAATAAATTCATTAAAAGGGTATTATTTGTAAAATAGTTTGTTGTTATAAGTTGGTTAACTATAGTAAATGACTTTAGTTTAACTTATGTATCCTAAACAAGTTCAAGTTAGTAACAACCTCAAGGAAACTTTCTTGAATGTAAGTCATTTTGCTTCTGCTCCAACTCGATAATAGACATTTATTGTGTAGCTGGTTGCATGGGTCGACACCTAAAGAGTTAACTAGGGCCAACCAACCTCAAATAGTCTCACTTAATTAGCTTTGCAAACTTATAAAAACAACATTTTTTAGTTCTGCTTCAACATGTGGGACTAAATCTCCATCTTATTTTTGTGCACATGTCTTCAAACAATGGGAATAAAAGCAATCATTCGATACCTTGTTAAATATCCTTAGATAATTCATGCCATATAGGGATCACATGGTCGATGTTTATTCCATGTGTAATAATTGAAGCCAACAATCTTATGACATTCTTAATGCAACAATCTATTCAAATAAAATTTCTAAGTAGTGCCAAGTGAATCTCATCAATTTGATTGCACAATATTTTGATCAAATTGTATTAGTGGTTTAGCCTAGTAGTCATTTCATGAAAGGTTTATATAGTTTCTTTTCATATTTATTTCATGTTGGTTGACATTACCTTGATTTTAAATTGAGCCACTATGCATGTTTAAAAGTTTTTACCTTATTTTCTTGCAATTTCTCAAAGCCTTATTATTGAGACAAAAATTAAAGAACAAGAAATTTAAAATTTTTATTTTAGTAATTCATCCCCTCTCGTCGAACTACATTTCATTTATACATGATCTTCTTAAATTCATAAAATGTAACTTTCTTGTATAATTTATTTAATTTCTTTAAATTTTCCTTTTTTGCTTTTATTATTTAGTTACGAAACATTGATTCTCTTATTGCCTAACCTTTACAATGCTTTGATTTAGTTGTATTAAATTGCTGCACTTTTCATCAAATGAAGTTTAATTGTGTTGTAATAAACTTTTGGGATCCATTTCAATGAAATCTATTCAATTAAGCTTCTATTTTATATTTTAAAAATCTTACATTTTAGTATTTTATTATTCTTTGATGATAGATGTTGCTATGCTTGATCTCCTTAATAACTTAGAATTTCATTTTTGACACAAGTTTTCTTATTTACTTTATTTTTTCTTTAATTTTGTTATATTAATTTGTAACTATAATTCTTCCATGATGTCACAATAACATGTCTTTGTTTTTTTTATATAACATTGCTTCAATATATCTCATTTTATCTTGAAATGTTTATTTGCTAAATTTTGTAATAAAAACTTCTTTATTTATGCATATTTGTTTTTTTTATTCACAGTAATTCTAAACAATGTCTAATCAAGGCAAAAAACATCACTAAACTCAACTCAAAGAATTCTATCCACTTAAATATTGATTGTTTTTATTTTAAGTATCTTTGATTTGCTATATTACTTTGAAACTATAATTCGCCTCATGTATGACTAAAACATAGTTTTGATTTAGCTATAGTTTATTACTTTCATTTTTCTCAATTCAATATTAATATATTAATATTTATTAATAAAATAATTAATAATTATATTTTTTATTTAATTGCATTGGTGATTCATAAAAATCCGGAAAAAGGTCAATGGAATTGAAACAAATGTTCAAAAAGATTTATCCAAAAAATGGACTTTTAAATTATTTTATTTTCTATGGTTTTGAAAACTTTACTAGGCATTTTGCGTATGACATTTAATGATCAAAGATATTACTCTTAATCCCCTTAACGTCTTTGAATTTTCCATACAATTGACTCCATTCCTTTACATTTTCTATTTTAATTTAGTTACTACAATTCTCTAGTTCTCCTCTTATCCAAACTTCATATGACTTTGATTTTATTATTTTAGATTTCTTTGATGTAAAATATTACAACACTATTATATATTTAAAAATTATAAAAATAGTAATTTTTATCATTTATTCTTATTAAATTTTATCATTAATAGAAATTTCAATTAATGTCCAATATAGAAAAAAACATAATTGGACTAATCTCAATGAGTTTTATCCCATTATATAATAATTTTTATGTTTTTAAATATTTTGTTTCATGGGTTCTAGCACTCTTCGCAAGACATATTGATTTGTAACAAATTTAGCGTTTGTGGATGTCGCGTTGCATCTCCTTAATATATTGGAATGTAATTTTCCAAATAATTTATCTCATTTTTTCAATTCTTTTTTCTTTGATTTCATTACGTTGCTATGTTGTATAACTTCTCTCACAAGTAACCATTGCATGTCTTCGATATTGTTATATTGTACTTTGTCAACACAATTCATTTATCCATAATATATATTTTTTGAACAATTTATTTCATTTCTGCAAATGTTTTGCTTTCATTAAGTTGTATTTCATCTCTTCAATTTTTCTCATTTCAACTTTAATAGACATCTAATAAATTTTTTAATAGTAATTTATTATTATTTTTAATTTACTTTTTAATTTGCAATAACGATAAAAAGTTTCTAATGGGGTTGAAATAAATGCAACAAGATTTGCATTGATGAGCTTTATCAAATTAAATATTTTTTTTATGTTTTAAAGTATTTTAATCCCTAAAATTTTAGAACACTTTATGAGACATTTGGGTACCTAAACTAATATTGGAGGATGTTGCACTTGGTGACTTTAGTATCTTGGAAAGTAACTTTCCCAAAACAATTCTCATTTCTTTCAAATGCATCACATTGATTTGGTTACATTATTATCAAACTCTAATTTACCTCTTATGTGACATTCACATTACATTCATTTCTTTATTTCATATTATTTTAATTTGTGATATTTTTGTTTCAATACACATTTAGTTCACATCATTATTAAAGTTTTTATTTAAATTTATTCTCTTTTGTGACTCTCATTAATTCTAAACCCGATATGATGAAGGTGATACAAATGATGTTTAATTTATCTATATAAGCTATATTCATTTAAAAATTTATTTTTTAAAAAATAATTATTTTAATTTTTTAGTTTTGTCATCATTCAAAAGATAATTCACTTTAATTTTATTGTAGAAGTTTGTTATTCTTCATGATTATTTTCTTTTCTAATTTGTACTAATTCTAAATGAGGATTGATAGTGACGAAACAAATATCATTGGAATCATCGTGGTGTGTTCTATAGAACTAAATATCCATTTTTGTTATTTTAAATATTTTTTTATTCAATTTGGGATATTTTATGAGATATTTTTATTTGTACCCAACTATTTTAGCACTTGTGATGTAGCTTTCCTATACACTTTTGCACAATTCTTAAACTTTTTTTATATTATTTTGTTATGTTTCATGTAAACTCTAATTATCATCCAATGTGACCTTTAAATCATATTGATTTTGTAATATTGCATTTCTTTAATTTATATTATTTTAACATTAATATACATTACATAATATTAAAAATAATGATTTGTTTTTTATGTTTAACAAGTTTTGTAATTTGCAATAACTCTAAACATGGTGAGAATGTGTTGAGATAAATGTCATTAGACTTGGGTAGATTAGCTCAAAAAAATTAATTATTCATTTATATATTTTAAATATTTTATCTATGCTTTTAAATACTTTATGATGCATTTTAATTAGTACCTTATTTGATGGTCAAAGATGATTCACTCATTCTCCTTAGTATCCTGTACCGAAGTTCTTTTCAATTTATCTATTTTCTTGAAAACATTTGCTTTGATAATGTTATATTAATTTGAAACCTATACATGACTTTCACTTGGTTATATTTAATTTCTTCAATTGATTATATTTAAACTTTAATATTTATATACTTATTATTAAATAATAATTTAATATTATTTATGTTTTTTTACACTTGTAATTCGTAGTTTTTCCAAATGAGGCATGATGAAGGCGAAACAACCATCATTGGGCATACTTTAGCTAGCCTAATCCAAATAAATATTCATTTATATATTTTCACTTATCTTTGTTTGCATTTTTGTAAAAGATTTTTTAGATATTTTTATTTGTACATAATTTGATGTCCTCTCTTTACCCCTACTAGCCTCTTGTTGGTTAGAGACATTATAAATCTATATGCTTCTCTTATACTATGATTAATGACTCTTGATGGTTTTAATTTTATACTAACTTGTTCACACATAGATTTCAAGAATAATAAGTAAAATGACATGCTAAAACTTGTAAGAGTTTAAAACAAAATGTTCTTGAACGAAAACTTGGATATTTATTTCATTAAAACGTTGTACACACATAACAAAAAAGACCCTTACAAAAAACCTTTTATACTATTGCATCATTAGAGACAAGATAATTATTATAAAAATAATCACAACAATGGTGTTTTTACAAATAACTCAAAAGAAATCATAAAAATCACCCAAAAAACTATTTTTAATTGAAGATATAAGAAAAAACTTTAGAAAAGTTTTCTATAGGATCAAAACAAATATTTAAAACAAGGTTAAATTTATAACTTGGCTAGTGTCTCTAGCTAAAAAGAAAAATTGTAAAATAATAAAAGTATTAAAAATATAATTGTTTAAATAAATAACAAAACAACCATAGGGAAAAGAGATTAGAATACTTGAAGAATTTGTAGAAGTTCAAAAAATAATAAATTTTTGAAGTTCAAAATATAAATTTAATTCCTATGTAAATGTTATACCTCAAAGGAAAAAAGAATAAAGAAGAAAGATTGATAAAACATTACATTGAACAAGATGTTGCTTGCAAAAAGAATAATTAGATAGTTCACCTACATTAAATAACATCAAAGACATACCAAAAACTCTTAGTTAAAGTATTTCTATTATTTCATATAAGTCTTATTACGGTAGTAGTTAAAGGAATACATAGAAAGGACTAGGTAAAAAATGTTAATAGCCTTACTGGATGCTAGTAATAATAATCTTAGATAGAGTTTATTAAGAAGTTAGAAGTAGAAATGAATGATGCCTCGACAAATATGTTATTCAATGCCAAATTGTACCATTCCTATAAAAAACTTTTATAAACATAAAAAATAGCCAAAAAATAGAAGATATGATACAAATAATAGAAATGTTCTGATTTACAAAACTTTTATTATTAAAGTGTCAAACTCAAAAGAGATTAGTTATAACTTACATCGACAAGATATCTTGGAATTCTTAGCATCACTTGGGGTAAAAAATATCAAATTAAATTGATTAACCAACTTTGAGTAGAATGTGAAATATCTTTTATACAACCAAGTCAAAAATATATCACAAACTAAGTATGTTTTTTTGCCCATTACCAACTCTACAAAGAGAAAATTTAGAAAATGATTAATTTTTTAGGCTCTAAATTTCATACACCTAAGGCTATAGAATTTTTAATATGAATGAATAATTGTTGGAATAAAAAGTTGCTTTACAAGTTGTATTTTTCGATTATAATTGGAGACAAGATTTGAGAACTTGTGTAGAAGTTGACAATGTTAATGTTTTTTAGTTCTATGGTAACCCTAAACCTAAAATCTTAAAATTCTTGAAGCAAGGTGGTGCCTATCTTTGATTCTCATCCTCAACCTCAAATCTAAGAACAAATGTCACCCCTTCTAGGATGTTTATTTTATGAATTAGAATTCTAATGGATCTTCATAGTGAGCTATGCTAGTGTGATAGCAAATTGCACAAGTAATTCATTCTGAATAGCTTCTATTATTTGAACTCCAACAACAATACCAAACTACAACAAGCATAAACTAGGGTATAAATTAATCATTCCACATTAATAAGATGAAAGCAAATGTGGGAAAACAAGAGATACAATTAGAGAGCTATAAAACAACCAAGGACAAATATTACTATTAGAAAGCACCAATCCCCCAAAATGGCCAAAATTATTGGACATGTTAGATGGAGATTCCATAATATAGTATATCACTTTCAAACATGGAAGCCCTATAACATGTCTAATTCATTAAGAATTTACTAGAAGAAATAGCCAAACTATTATTTTATAGTATGAAATTATCATATGCCAAAGATTTCGGCAAAAGTTATAGGCAGAGATAAACCCTATAATACTACTAGCCAAATTGACAAATCATCTTAGACATAGACCCTCATCAAGGACACAGAGTTTTGTAGGATAAAGCTATGCAAGACATAGAATGATTAATAATAATTAGTTTCAATGACATATTACTTTGTAGTGAAGGTCCTTTAAAACTTATAATTTTTAAAAAAGATAAGTATATTGTGATGATGAATTTAAAGATTTTAAAATTAGCAGCAAATAAAGGTGTAATTTTTATAAAAAATATTACATTACAAAACAAAACATGTAGAAAGTGTAACCAAGACTTATGTTGGTTTTGTGCAAAAACATAAGGATATAATATGACACAAAATCCTATAAAACGTTATAAGAAGCTTTAAAAATTTGAAACTAGAGATAAGCATACATCCTAAAATCATTTCAAATTATAGATTAAGATACAAAAGAATATTAGATAGTTTGATATTAGAGTAAAATCCCTATTGTGAGAGCTACCATAATATAAGAATAAAAGAAAAACACCAATCCGAAATAATAATTGCTCAGACTGAGATAAATAATTCTTCGAGAAACAATTTCAAATCCTCGATACACAATATAAATAACTTAATAAACATAATATACACACTTGAATTTAAAGATGTTCACACCATCACATTGGATGACATATTAGATATTGGAGCATCATAAAGTCATGTAGAAATAAGAAAGAATCCATCTCAACATACTAGAATGCCAAAATACCATTGTAAAAAATTAAAGACAACAAGAAATAAATAATAGATTATAAAATTCCAACCCATTACTATATATATTTTACTAACAATAGTATCTTATGCCAATTACTTGGTGAACAAAAATAAATTTTGACAGGTAAAAATAATAATTTTATCAATAACTGGAAAGGTGTTATGACTGTTCAAGGTGTTAGATTCGTAGTTTTCAAAAGATTTGACACAATATTATCTAGTTCTCTAATGGAGTCTGAACACACACTATAAAAACAAAATGATTTTAGTTTTAAAGAAGAAATAGAGGAATGTGATTTTTTAAAAATCTACATAAACTGTAACAAGTTAGGATAATATGGGATAAAAAAATGCAAAATATTGCACAATTTAGATAATTTACAAGTAAATGATTAAAAATCAATTCTAATTTAATCATTATTATCAAGAAAAAAGATTCCAGCCCTCAAGACTTAGAAGAATATTAAATTTATTTTATGATATCATTGAAATTAGGATAAATTAGGGAAAGTAATATTACTCAATAAACTGCTAAATTAATAGTAGAAAACAATCCAAAGTAGTACAAAGTGAAATAAGAATGATATTTTATTATAATTGATGAAATAATAATTTATTAGGTGATAGGAATATTATATCCAGTCAAAAAAATCTATTACAAAGATCTTAGAATAGTATTATTTTTAGTAAATTAGACAAAACATCACGATTGTTGTTTGTAGCAAGGGACAAAGAAATAAAACTATGAACAATAGTACAATTCCCAATGGCATTGTAAATAGTTTGTTATGCCTTTTGGATTAGAAAATGCAACACATATCTAAAAAATGAATATCTTTTAAAAAACAACAAATTCATAGCTCCTTCAAAAGAAGGTCTTGTATTATCAAAATGAAGATGGAAATAAGGAAATGATATATAAAATTTTTGGGATCAAATATTGGGAATTGAAGATGAAAAATATTGGATCATATAAGTTACTCTATCTTAAACATGTTGGATAACATGTTAACACTCAAGGGTATCTTTAGTTTCTCAAAAAAACATAACTATGCATGCTCTTTTATTCCTTATTCAGCTCAACGAATAAGACCCATATTTGCGAAGACCAGGTTGAAGTTAAACTGTGAACAATAGTACAATCCCTAAAGGCATTGTAAACAGTTTGTTATGCCTTCCATATTACGAAATGCATGATATATCTGAAAAATGAATATCTTTAAAAAATAACAACAAATTCATAGCTCCTTGCAATAAGGACTTATGTTGTCAAAAACAAAGATGGAAATAAGGAAATGATATATAAAATTTTTGGGATTAAATATTGGAAATTGAAGATGAAAAATATAGGATCATATAAGTTACTCTATCTTAAACATGCTTGATAACATGTCAACACTAAAGGATATCTATAGTTTCTCAAAAAAAAAAAAACATACTATGCATGTTCTTTTATTACTTACTTAGCTCAACTAATAGGGCCCATATTTGCAATGACCAGGTTTAAAGGTGACAGTGCATCAATGATCAAGTTATCTAGTTGGTAAGAGGGGTAAAACATATTATCAAAGAAATAGCTGCTTCACAATCACCTCCTTTAGATAGTTACTTCATAGTAGAAACAGATGTATATTTTTAAGGTTGGGTAGGTATATTGAAATGGAAATATTCCAAAGAAGCATCCAAAAATGATGAACTTATAAGTAGATAATTTAGTAGAATTTAAAAAAGTTTAAGTAAAAATAATAAATGCTAAAATTTCAGCATGTTCATGCATCTTACAAGCCTTCAAAAGTGTATAAAAAAAGCATATAAAGTTGCCACAAAAGGGTGGTTATTGTTTATGATTTTCGTAATAACAATTGATCTAATATAGTCACTAAATACATAAATAAGTAAGATATAGTTTAGCCCATCACCTCTTTAGTATAATTGTGGAAAAACTAAGAAAAAAAGACACTTAAACTACAAAATAGGTAAACAAATTAAAACTAAAAAAAAGTTAAACTAATATTATAAATTGCCATGAAATGCCTAGAGCTAGCTGTATTAATGGCCACAAAATTCCCAAAACTAGCATGTTTCTTGGGGTATTATATGGAGTTTCACAATGTAAGAATAACTTATTTACTTTGAAATTTCCAACTAAAGGTCTCCTTTTGCAATCAAAATCTCTTTAGGCTTACTACACTCAATAAATTACATTAGAATTAAAATTTAGCATAGATATCTCAACATCCAATTAATACAGTCGATAAGTGCTTGCTCGATCATATGCGGAATACCAAAAAGAACCAAATTTTTGTGTTATATGTCACAGATGCTCTTGGTAGTTAGTTTGCTTACACATAATGTATTAATGGAACATCTTCCTTCACAATAAGACAACTTTTTACCCTAAATCAAGGACTAACAACACTACAAAACTATAATTAGAATGGAAAAACATGTTAAACTCTTAATTCAATGAAAAGAGGTCAAATGTAAACTTGCTTATGAAAAAACAACAAGAGCAAATGGAGGTATATGGTTTTTCGAGAAAGAGGAACAAAGGTTGTAAAATTCCATAGAAGAGGCTACCTGCGTACAATATCTACTAAAATAAATTATATTAGAAAATATTTTTAGTTAGAAGGATTACTAATAGAATTTTAACATACCAAACGTAAAGTTACATTATAATTACTTGAAGTTTATAAGGATTCAATGAAGAGGGCATTTAGTTTGTTTACCCTAGTCTAGACTCATTATCATGGAAATGCTATATGGCCTTTGTTAAAGAACATAATTTTCTAAACATTTAGGAATGGTACTCATTTAAAGGATTATTGTTACAAAACAAGAGCAGGTTAACAAATTATGTTTCCATATTCATGGAAATTGGCACATATATTTTTAGCCATAAGGATAATTTTCCTAGAAAAGGCTTCATTAAGGTCACCATATAATTTTGTGACCAAAGAATGAATCTATGGAATCTTAAAAAATAAGGAAATAAGATCTTAGTCACTACAACAACAAAACATCCAACTACTAAGAAAAATTGTATTCTATGTAGCAAACAACATTATTTATAGTTTAGAAGACCCTAAAAAACAAATACAGTGAAAGACAAGTTATGCATTTGCTATTGTAGTTGATAATTCCTTGTGAAGAAACTAACACCAAAATTTATGGAGACCAATACCATTTTAGAAAATACATTTATGTGGTTTTCTTCATGCATACACCAACACTTCTAATGTTTCAAAGAATTTTGCTAAGCATAATAGAAATTTTGAAATAATATAAGATGAAGACTACAAAATAAAATTTTGGGTTTCTGAAAATGATAATCCTTATAGTAAACCATAATCCCCATGTTTCACAAATCTAAGAGATATCGGAGGCACCAAAAATTTTCATAATATGAAAAATAAAATGGATGTCTAATAGGTTAAGTCATTTTAGATCATTCAGACAGGAGGAGTTAGACTAGCTAAAGGACATAGCTAGAATAAACAAAGTTATATAAGTGGTAAAGGTCAGAGTGCAACATTTAACCCTATATGTTTAATGGTTTTATGTATATTATATCAAGCTCCTTGATTAATCTCCAATGCTTTAGATAGAAGTAGGTTATAAATAACAATGCTCTATACTAGTAATCCACATTTACTACTTAGTGCTTAGGTTTTATTTCTATGGTTATTCATTGTTTTAGCATTTGAAAACATAATGGACACATAAACTTTTGCTCAAGTTTCTTCGCAAAGAATCATGTATCTTTTAGAAAAGGAGTTCATGTTCCTCTAAGTCTTTAAGGATGTCATCTATTTGCTTTCTATTTTTCAAAGAGGATATTGCTCCAATTTGTATCATACCATCAAGTTTTTGTGGCTTAGTTCCATGTACATGTTTGATCTTTGTCTACTTACTTTCCTATATTAGCATTGTCTGCTAAAATGACTTCTGCACCAATAACAACAAATAAAATGCTATTATTTAATTATTTTGTAATTAATAATGGATATAATGTAGTGGATTTACTTTGTGAATGCTTTTCTTAAAAGGAATCATTAATCTTGTCCTAACATCTGGATATAGTGTTAAGTTTAAAGGGATTTTTATTTGTTCAAAATGGCCTTATTATGTTACTGCATAAGGGATTACGAAAAAACCAACTTGGTACAAGAATTATAATAGGGTTAAGAAATATTGATAATATTAATTTGAGATAAAGTTCATTTGATGAAGTTACAATCAATCTCCGTAGTGATTTGGAATGCAACTTTCCTATAACATTTATCTAATTTTTGTAATTATTTTCCTTTAATTATGTTATATTGTTATGGAGCACTAATTCTACTCTCCTATCACATTTATATCTCTTTAAGCTTTTTGGTAATTGTTAGTAGTAGCAAACAAGGCTTTATGATGATCAGAAAAGACCATGGGACTTATCATGATAAACCTTCTCAAGGTAATATTCACTTCTATATTTCAAAGATATGTTTTTTGCTTGTGTTTTGATTTTTTTTGTGAAGCAATTTTGTTTATACTTTGATAATCGATGATGTTGCACCCAATCTTCTTATTTCCTTAGAGTGTAGCATTGCCATTAAATTTGTCTTATTTTTTCAAATCTTTTGCTATGATTTTGTTATGTTATTATTAAACAATATTTTGTTTGTCTTGAGAACCTTACATCACTTTTATTTGGTTATGTTATATTTCCTCATTCTATCACATTTTGGCATTAACATAAAATTTATTTAATATTAAAATAATAATTAATTATTATTTACATTTATTTACCTTTCTAATTCAAAGCATTTCCCATAATGTTCTAACGTTGATGAAATATTTACTTTTACAATTTTTAAACACCTTTTGCTTATAAGGTTTTGCTATTTTACAAGATATTTTGATTTGAATCTGATTTGATAATCGATAATGTTACAGTTAGTCTCCTTAATATCTTAGAAAGTAATATTCTGAATCATTTTATCTTATTTCTTCAAAATTTTTGCATTGGTTTGGATATATCACTATGTAAACCTAAAGATTTTATCATGTGAATTTTGTATGGCAATGATTCTATTATAATAATTTGCTTCTATTTATCACATTTTAGAATTAATGTATATTTTCTTTGTAGTAAAAAATAATTCACCCTTACGTATGATTTTTTATTTTTGTAATTTGAAGTATTACAAATGAAATATATTTTAGATGATCGAAATGTCATAGAGCCATCTACATGAGCTCTTTAAAATTAAATATTTTATTCTCTTTAGTTTTTACACAAAAGTCATTAGACACATCTAGATGTCCTCTATCTATTTTGATATTTATCTTTGTATTTAAAAAAAATATTATAATTTCTATTTTATTGGCATATTTTCTTAGACATTTTATAACATAGGTTTTATGATGATAAAAAATTTTATGCTCAATTCCAACAATATCATAGAATGCAACTTTATCGTATAATTTTGCTTATATGATTTAATTTATTATTTTTTGTAGTATCTATGTTTTACTATAAACCTCACATCATTTAGCCTTTTATATTTAATTAATTTGTTCATATTATTACTTCAATTTATCTCAATTTAGTTTTAATATAAATATATATATTTAAAGACTAAATATTAAAATAGCAATTTTTTATTATATTTGTTCATTTAATTTTGTAATCCGCAATAATTCTAAAAGAATCTCGATGGAAATGGAACACACATTATTGCACCCATCAAATTTAGCTCCATCTAATTAAATATGTTTTACTTTTGAATAATTTATTTTCTAATTTTTAGCTTGTTTTAACAAATATTTTTATTCAATCCTATTGTTGACTCAGAAAGTTAGACTCAATCTTATAGGTAACTTTCTTGGCCACCTTGCAATACAATTTATATCATTTTGTTAAAAGGTTTCACTTTAACATTGTTATATTACTGTGAAACTCAAAATATCCTATATTGTGACTTTTGCATCACTTTATTTTGTCATTTTATGTTACGTTAATTTATCTTAATTCAATTGTAAAATAATCCTACATAAAAATTAAAATGATAATTGATAACTATTTATGGTTATTAACTTGTTTAGTTGTAGCAATACAAAATATGGTTTAGTAGCACTTTTTAATTATATATTTTATAAATATATTTTTTAAAGAGTTCTAACTTATTTTATGAGCTATTCAGATTTTCTTTTTGATAATTGAGGATTATGCCATCAAACTTCTTAGTATCTCAAAATTTTACTTTCTCTTTCAACTTATATTATTTTCTCAATTTTTTTTTATTTTATTTTATTACATTTCTATGTTGATCTAAATTTTTAGTCATTCTACCTTCACATCGCTTCAATTTTGCTATTTACATTGCATATATTTAACTTTTTACATTGCATATATTTAACTTAGTTTAGCATCAATATGTAATTATTTTGTGATAAAATATTAATTTCTTATTATTTACAATTATTTATTAATGTAATTCAAAAACATTCTAAACCAGGATTGATAAAGATGAAAGAAATGTTGTAAGATTTCCCTTGTCTATCGACCCAACTAAATATTTATTTTTATATTTTTAAATAAGGTGTAATTGAAGCTAAATAAATGTTGTAAGACTTGTGTGAATAAGCTCTATATAATTAAATATTTTTAAAATATTATTAACTATATATTTTTGGGCATTTTGACAAGTGTTCTAAGACATTTGGATTCATAGATGAGTATATGATTAAGTATTGTAGATTTCGTCTCCCAATTATAATAGAATGCAACTTTGTTGTAATAGTTAGATCATTTCTTCAAATCTTTTACTTTGATTTGGTTATATTATTATTGAACCATAAATCTGCTCTCATGTGGCCTTCAAATTTTTTGATTTTATTATATTATATTATCTCAATTAATCTCATTTCAAAAGTATAATAACTTTTCTATAAATAAAAATAATAATTTTTTATTATATATGTTTATTTAATTTGATAATTTATTTGAATTTGAAATGAGGTGCAATGGAGACAAAAAAATTATTGTTGGACTCCCCTCAATTTTTTTCAATCAAATTAAATATTTATTTTTAAAAACTATCCATGAATGAAACATTTTCTTCAAATACATAGCTTTGATTTTATTGTATTATTATGAAACTTTATTTGTTCATTCATGTAGCCTTTACATAAATTTGAATTGGTGATATTAATTTGTAACTCTGAATCTCATACCATATGATCTTTATATCACAGTGATTTGGTTATACCACATTGTTAAGTTTATTCAATTTCAACTTTAAAATAAAACTGAATTAATATTAGAAATAACAATTTTTTGTTACATAAGATTATTTAATTTTGTAATTTGTAATAATTCTTAAGAGGATCAATAGAGATGAAATAAACAACTTTGAGCTTATCTCCATGAGCTCTCCGTAGTTAAACATTCATTTATATATTTTTAAATTTTTATATTTTATAATTTTGGTATATTTTATTAGATATATTAATTAGTACATGATTTAAGGATAAGGATGTTTCCTTCAATCTTCTTAGTATCTTCAAGTACAACCTTCTTGTATAATTGACCTAATTTCTTCAACATTTTCTTTTTGAGTTAGATATATTATTATCTAACTTAGAATCTTTTATAATGTGATCTTTAAATTTCCTTGACTTATTTGTACTCCATTGCATCATTTTGTCTTCTTTTAGCTCTAAGAAAAATTTACTTAATATCATAGTAATTTTTTAATTTTTTTCTTGCCTAATATGGTTATTCATTATAATTCCTAATGCGCTCTTATCATGAAAAAAATATTAGTCTTTGGACTTGTCTAGAGAGACCCATCTAATTAAATGTTTATCTTTTATAATATTAAAATTTATATATTTTTATTTTTTTGTGTTGTCTAATAGAAATTTTTATTCGTATAAAATTTAACAATTGATGATTTTACCCTCAATCTCTTCAGTGACTAGGAATTTAAATTTTTTTAACAATTCATCTTATTTAATCAATTATTTCACCTTGATTTTTTTTATATAATTGTGTAACTCTGAATCTCTACACTATCCTTTGGATCATTTTAATTTTTGTGCTACATTTCTTCATTATATTAAATTTTAATATTTACATATAACAACAACAACAACAACAACATAATAATAATAATAATAATAATAAAAATAATAATAATAATATATTAACATTTATCTTTGTTTATGTACTAATTCATTGTAATTCCTAAAGAGGTTATATCAAGTGACTATTTTTAATATTTTTAAATATTTTTATTTTTCTTAGAATGGTTTAAAAGATATTTGAATTTATACCCAATTTGACAATTGAGAATGTAACACTTGATCTGCTTAGTATTTTGGAATGTAACTCCTTAGTACAATTTCTCTCAATTCATATAGTTTTTACTTTTTTAGCCACATTACAATGTACATTAAAACTCATATTCTATGTCATTTTCATTTCTATGATTTTGTTATATTATGTTATCTTAATTTATGTCATTTTAATTTTTGTATAGGTTTATTTAATAATAAAATACTAATTTCATATTATTTATGATTATTTACTTTTTGTATAATAGATCTCATCTTATCGTGTTTTATCCATTTAAATTTTAATTTATAATATTTTAAAATTTTTAATCTTCCATACATTTTTTTATCATTTATGACATATTTAGGTCAAAATAAAATTTCATAATTGAGGACATTACCATAAGCTTCTTTAGCATTTTGCAATATAATTCTCTCCTATAACTTATCTCATTTCTTGAAATTTCTACTTTGACGATGAGGTTGTTTCACAGAATCTTCTTAATATGTTGGATTGAACTTGCCAAATAATTCATCTCATTTTTTCAATTGTTTTAGTTTGATTTGGTTATATTATAAAAAAAATATAATTATACTCATAAGGCCTCTACATTACTTTTATTACTGCAATTTAGCTCATTTAATCTAAAATACATATACTTGGTATTGAAATAAAAATTTATTTTTATACTTTTTATTTAATGTAGAAGTTAGCAATAAATCTAAAAGATGTTAGATGGTGACTAAGCAAATGAGCACTATTGTTATAAATATTTTTTTTTCATTTTTTACATATATTTTACCTTCTAAAGTTTTCACACACTGTATGGGACATTTTGATTCATATGAATTTTTATGATCGAGTTTGTTAAACTCAATCAACTTAGTTTATTTTAAAGCAACTTGTTATCATAATTTTATCTTATTTCTTCTAGTCTTTCAAATTTATTTTGTTATATTAATATGAAACTCTTATTGTCACCTTAGATGACTTTTTTATAATTTTTATTTTAAAATATTCATTGTTTTAATTTACCTTATTTTCAGTTTGTTACATATGTAGTTAACATTTTAAAAAGTATCATTATTTAGGTTTATTTAATTTGAAAAATCATAGTATTTCTAAATGACATATGTTGGAAAGGAAACAATGTCCATTAATCTCACATCATAGGGCTCTATTGAATTAGATATTTTGTTCCATTTATATAAGTATTTATTTTTCTAGGGTTACAACTTACTTTGTGACTTCTTTTGAAACATATCTTATTTTAAGTTTAATAATATTTTACTTAATATCATTGATATCTTTGAGTACAATTATCCCATATAATTTATCTATGATTTTAAAATTGTTTTATTATGATTTAGTTATATTAATTTACTTTAGTATATCTAAATTTTTAATTGAAAGGCCATTTCTTAAACTTAAAATAAAAATTTAATATTATTTCCATTTATTTCTTTAAATCATGTAAAAACTAAATGGTGTTAAACCACAAAGAAACCATTTATTATTAGACTAATTTCACGACATCTTTCTAATTAAATATTTGTCTTTATGGCTTCAAACAATTGTTTTTATGATTTTGAAATATGACTAGACAAATAGGCTTGAACATGTTTTTACCACAGGCAACATTACATGTGATCTCTTCAATCTCTTAAAATATAGCTTTTCTATACAATTTATCTCATTCATTAGATGTTTTGCCTTGATTTTGTTAAATTACTATGAAACTTTATTTTCCATTTACAAGATCATTTTTTTTGGTTATATTAAATTATTTCAATTTTTGTCATTTCAGATTTTAATAAATGTTTACGAAATTTATAAATAATAACTTATTATCATTTATGCTTTTTACTTATTTATTCACAATAATTCCACATGAGTTGCAATCGAGATAGAAAAACATTTTTTGACTCATTTAGAGAAACTCTATCAAATTAAATATTACTTTTTATAATTTTAAATATCTTATCTATAACTTTAGCATACTTTATATGTAATTTTCGTTCATATCTTCTTTGATCATCGAGGTTGTTTTAGTTGATCCCCTTATAGCCTTGAATGGCAAACTTTTGATGCAATTTTTCTTATTCATTCAAAATTTTTTCTTTGATTTTCATATATTTGTGCAAAATAATAGCTATCTTTATTGTGACCTTTGCATCACCTTGATTGCACTTTATTTCATTACTTCAATTCAACTAATTTTTTAACATATTAATTATATTTTAAAATAATAGTTTTTTAATTATTTGAGTATAAAAATATTAATAAAACATTACATTTTAAAAGAAGGATTAGTTTAGATCAAGTAAGCATCATTAGACTCATTTATATGAGCTATATCCAAGTAAGTACTTTAAAACAACTATGAATTATCGAATTTAAAAACTTAATAGTAATAAATAATATTTTAATATAATTTAATATGTTTTATTAATTTAAATGACATAAATTGATTCAACACAATTTAACCTAATAAAAAAATGAGTTAACTTATATTAAAAAAGATGCATTTGAAGATACATTGGAGATGAAGTGTATTATCATTGATTTCTAAATTAGGCACAAATTGGAACGGTTCATGAAGTCCACCAAAATCATAGAAAATAAAATATTTAAAAAAATATAAATGAATTTCCAATTAAATGAAGATCGTGGAGATGACTCCAACAATATTTATTTCATCTCAAATAAACATTCTTTGAAACAATAGCAAATTATCAAAGTAAATAAGTAGAACTCATAATAAATCATTGTCATAACATTTTGTAAATACGTTTTGATGCTTAAAAGAGAAAAATAATGAAAAAAGCATTAAATTACGGTAAACTAAATGCTAAATAGTGAGAGATTTTGAGACACATAATAAGAGAAATAAATCAAAAAAAAGTTTACTAAATGAGATAAATGGTGTGGGAAACAAATAGTCCTCGATACTAAAGAATATTGTGTAGCAAACTAGTTAGCTAAATTATATGCAATTCCAAGTAACTTGTAAGGCAATAAAAGTCCTAAATAATAAATTATTTAACACTTCAAATGAATATCTAATTGGATAAAGCTTTTTAAGATAAGTCCAACAATGATGTTTTTCATCTTGAGTGGACTACACCTAGAATAACAACAAAATATGAATGTAAATAAAAAAAAATAATAAATGATTATTTTAGCAATCCATGAATATATAGAAAAGCTTAAAAAAGGAAAATTGAGGCAATATATTATATAAAAATTATGACAATATGGTGCTCAAATGAGACACAAATTTGAGTTTCATATAAAAGTAACTGCACAAAAGTAAAAACTTTAAAGAAATGAATTAAATTATATAAGAAATGTTCATTCAAAGATAACATATAGATCTAGATAACATTCTTAACCATAAAATCATGAATGATTCAAAATACCTCATAAAATATTCCAAATATTTTTTAAATCAAATGTTAACAAATTTAAACTTAAATACTTAATAAAATAGTGAAAAACCGGATGAGTGCAACAACTTTGTTTTTTCTCAAGTGAATCTTGTTGGAATTAATGAAAATGAAAAAAGTAAATAAGCACGAAAAATTTTATTATTTAAATATATATAAAAATATACAATAAACTTGAAATGACATAAATTGAAAAAAATTTAATACAACTAAATCAAAGTAATGTAAAGGTAATAAGAGAGAATAAATGAAATTTCATTGCAATTTATCAAAATTAGTTAAACAAGTTGATGAAATTAGATCAAGTATATTGCAAAGTTGTCCTAAAAAATACCAAGTAGATTGATTATGATATTCTTCTTTGTCAACTTGCTCAAATTGAAATGTCTCATCAAACATGTCAAAGCCATAAAAATAAAACTATTTAAAATTTTAAAGAAAATACTTAATTTAATAGATATCAAAGATATGACATTAACGACATTTATTTCATTTAAGTTTGAAAATTTTTTAAATTACTATAAATTATGAATTTAAAGAACCATAAATAAAAAAAATTTTATTTTAAAATTATAGAAAAATATATTAATGCTAATAATACTAAAAATAAAATAATGTAATATAACAAAATCAAAATAATTTATAAGTCACATAGGATGAGATTTACATTTACATTCAATATAACAAAATTAAAATAAAAAATATTAAAAAAATATATTAATTGTAAACAAAAATTGCATTCTAAGGTACTATGGAGTTTGGGTGTAGCGTCCACGATGAACAAATCAGGTATGAATGTAAATGTCCAGTTAAGTGTGTTAAACAAAAAACATTAAATATCTAATGAAATTAAAAGAATGTCTAATTGGAGAGACCTCACGAAGACAAGCCAAACGATGTTTGTTAACATATATTAAAAATGAAATGAGATAAATTAATGAATTATAATATTAATAATTAAAAGTGATAAAAAGGCCACATCAATGAGATTTAGAATTACATAGCAATGCAACAAAATCACAGAAATAAGTTGAAAAAAATGAGAAATTATGTGGGAAAGTAACCATCCATGAGAACATCTAGGGTAGAATTCTCACTAGTTAAATGAGGTTCAAATCTAAATGACTCTTAAAAAGTGCCAAAAACATTGAAAATTTGTCGAAAATTATAAAAATGAATATTTAATTAGATAGAGCTCACAATGACTATTTTAGTTATGTTTGTTTATTTTAATTGAAAATCATTTTTAAATTAGTATGAATTTGTGAGATAAGTATTCAAAAGTTAAAAAATTTATAAATTAAGTAATGAGATAATAAAGTTTAAATCACATCAGTTAAGGTGACATAACATAACCGAAGAGAAGTGATCTATGGTTCTCAAAAGAGGATAATTATAGTTTTATAGTAATAAAGCCAAAGCAAAAAGAAAAATTTGAAAAAATAACATAAATTTTGTAGGAAGGTTCCATTCCACAATATAGAGCAGGATGAGCACATCATTCTTAATTATCAAATTAGAAACAAATTAAAATGTCTAATAAACAAGCTAAACCACTACAAGTTATAGTATTTAAATATACATCGAACTAAATATTTATTTGTATTGAGCTTCTTCAGATGAGTCAAATTTCATTTATTTTGACTTAATTGCACAATGTTTGAAATTACAATGATTTAGAAAAATTTAAAAATATATATAATAAAAAATTGTTAAAATAACATTAAGTAAATATATATATATTTAATTTTGAATAACATTACTTGAGACAAAGTAATATAACAAATAAAGACAATTTATAAGTCATACAACAATAGATTTTCAAATTTATTGTAAAGTTAGCAATTGAGACAAAATTTTGAAAAAATAAGACATTTTGTGGGGATGTTGCATTAATAAATAGTAAGGAATTGGAGTGTAATATCTTATATCAACAAATTGTCGTTACAAAAAATATCTCATAAAACATTTAAAAATAATAAAAAATATAACCTATAAAAGAATAAAATGATTTTTTTAATGATATGCAACTTGTCTAAAAACATCTTGATCAGACATCATTTTTTATTGCTTCGAGTTACGATATAATTAGCATTAATAATAAAAAGTTACTAGTTTAACATTAGATAAATATAGAGAAATCTAAAACTATATAAAATGAAGCAATGCAATAAAACCGAAGAAAGCACATTAAAGGTCACATAAAAAAATTTCAAGCTCCAAAGTAGAACGAGTAATTCAGAATGTAAAAATTATGAAGGAAAGTTGCAATAAAAAATACAAAATAGATCAAGTGTAAGATCATTGATCTTTAAATGTGAGATGAATCAAAATTTCACAGTAGACATGTAAAACAAATAGAAAATAAAATATTTAAACAAATTAAAATGATATTGAATTGCATAGTGCACATTGACGCGAGTCCAACAACATTTGTTTAGTCAGCATTAGACCTCATTCAAAATTCCTTTGTATTATAAAATTATTTAATCATAAATAATAACAAATTATTATTTTACTATTAAGTAAATGTATATTAAAGATAAATTAAAATAAATTTGAAACAATGCAACATAAAAAAGATCAAAGCGTAAAGGTCACACTTAATAAGATTTATAGTTACATGGTAATATAACAAATTTTAAAGAAAAATACATTCATTAACTAAGATAAATTTTATGAGAATATTACAATTCATGATACTAAAAAACTTAATTGTAACTTTCGTGGTCGTTTAAAAAGCTATGATTCAGAATTTCTCATAAAGCATACGATACTCTTAGAAAAAAATATATTTTAAAATAATGTAAAGAATATTCAGTTGGAAAGAGGTTATCAACATGATTCAAGCAACATTTTTTTGTTCCTAATTGAAGCTTATTAAAAATTACTATGATTTTAAATATTTAGCATAGATAATACAAAACTGCTATTTTAGCATTAGGTAAACATGTACGAAAGCTCAAATAAGATCTACTAAATAATGTAATATAACAAAATCAAATCTATATGTGGGTTATAGAAGAAGTGACTTAAAGTTACATAGTAGTTTAACCAAATCAAAGCAAAATGAGATAAACTGTTTGAAAAAATTTGATTGCAATACTCTATGGATAAAAATAACAAAAAATAAAATTTTTTAAAAGATTAAAAAGATAACAAAAACTAGAATATCTAAAACAATTAAAAAAAGAGTATTAATTTGGACAGAGCTCATCAAGGCAAGTGTAATGATTTTTATTTCCTCTGAATTGGACACCTTCTAGAAATATAACAAATTATGAACTTAACATGTATAATTTTATGTAAATATCAAATGATATTAGATTTAAAGTTACTAAATAACATAACCAAATCAAATTAAAAAAACATTAATAAATGAGAATTTACAAAAGAAAGTTACATTACAACATACCAAGGGGATCAAGTGCAACTGCCTTCATGATCACACATGTAATGAAGCAAAATGCCTCATAAAGCATCCCAAAAAGATAAATAAAATATTTTTAAAACAAAAAATGAATATTAAATTTTGTAGAACAAGCGAGATGAGTTCAACCAAATTTATTTCGTCTCAACCATACATAATTTGTAATACAATAAATTAACAAAATAGATCAACATTACAAAAATAAATTAGTACTTTATTACTAAATATTGTAAAATGATGCTTAAGTTACATAAATTAAAGCTTTATAACATAAGAAAATAGAAGTAATAAGAAGGTCACATTCGAGTGAATTTATAGTTACTACATTATATAATAAAATCAAAGTAAAACATTTGAAAAAATAAGATAAATTATACCAAAATGTTGCACTCCAAGATAAAAAAATGAGATCACATCTAATAGCGATGATCATTAAACTATGAATAAATAAAAATTCCTTTTTAAAGCATGCAAAAAAAGCAAATAATAAATTATTTTAGAATATAAAAATGATTATTAAATTAGATAGATGTCATATATATATGACACCAATGAAATTTATAAAACTGTAATTGGTTCTTCTATGACATAGTCATAACTTACCAAAGAAACTATGTATAAATTATAATAAATTATCATTATAGCAAAAAATAAATATTTTTTAAAGCCAAAATAAGACAAATTGAAGCAATGCAATGTGTTGAAACCAGAGTGATATAAAGGCATAATGTTAGACAATTGTTTCATAAAAATTCTACAAGCTGATCTAGAGTAAAATTCTCAATCATCGAATTAGGAATAAGTTGAAATGTCAAGTAAAGCATATTAAACCCATAAAAATTTACATATTTTAAAAATGTAAAACTAAATATCAAAATAGATTGAGATACTACTGAGGAATCCAACACCTATTTTGTCCCAATCAGACATCACTTAGAATTGCATCAAGTTAGGGAAAAACAAGCACAAATAACATTAAACTAATATATAAATATTAAGTTATATGTGTGTGTGTGTGTGTGTGTGCGTGCGCGTGTGTGTGTATTTATATAATAAAGTTAAAATGAGATAAAATAGAGCAATATAATACTACAAAATCAAAGATCTATAATGGTCACATGAGATGAGAAGTCGAGTTATATAGTAATATAACTAAATGATAGCAAAACATTCAGAGAAATGAATATTGTATGAAAACTACATTCCATAATACAAACGAGATTTAGAATAACATTAATAGTCATCAAATCAGGAAATGTAACATAAAGCATATAAAAGCCATAAAAATTTAAATATTTAAAAAAATAAAAAAAGAATATCTACATAGATTAAGATAGTGTAGAGGAGTCCACAAAACCTATTTTATTTCAATTAAAAATCTCTTGGAGTTATAAAAAGATAACGAAGAAAATGGGCACAAATAATTCTAAATAAATTTGTAAATGTTAAGTTATATATATATTTATATATTAAAGTTAAAAATTGGATAAATTAAAGCAATATAATATAACAAAATCAAATATTTGTAAATGTCACACGAGATGAGTTTTATAGTTGTATAATAATATAACTAAACGAAACCAAAACATTCAAAAAAAGGATACAAATCACATGAGAAAATTAATTCTAAGATACCAAGTAGATCTTTGATTCATCTTTGATTGTAAAACCTTAGAAATATCAAATATCTAAAAATAAAAAAATTATATTTAATTAGATAAAGCTCATTTATTCGTATTTAATGACGTCTATTTCATCTAATTCATACTTCATTTGGAATTACTGTTAGTTACCAAAAACATTAGAACAAATATTTCTAATTTATTATTTCAATATTGAGTAAATATATGTTAAAATTGAAATGAGATAAATTGGAGCTTTCTAATATAACCAAATCTATTCATTGTTAAGGACATATCATAAGAGGTTAGAGTTATATTGCATTATGAGCAAATAGATAAGAAAAATATTAAAAAATGAAATAAATAATATACGACAGTTATGTTTCAAAATGCTAAGTAGATGTAGAGTAGAAATCTTCATCATCAAATTCTGGTAAAAATTAAAATACCTCACAAAATAATATAAAGCTATAGAAAATCAAATATTTTATATTCAAAAAAATGAATAATTAACTCAATTGAGTGCCTCCGTATAAGACCAATAATATCACTTCCATCTTGATTAGATGTCATTTGAAATTACCACGAGTTACAAAAATAAATTATCATAAGTGATGAAAAATAAAAAATTTAATGAATTGAAGCATGTAATGTAGCACAATCAAAGTAATATGAGGTTAAAGAGGAAAAGCTTTATTTCAAAGGAATTTAAAAAATTAAAGAAAATTTTTTGAATAAATAAGAAAATTTGTCCAAGAAAGTGTCATTTTAATATTTTAATGATATGGATCATAATGCCGCTGAATATCAAATTAGTTATAATTTTAAATTTTTAAAATAAGAAAAATTGAAGCAATGAAATACAACTGAACGAAACTAGAGTATATGTCACATTAGAGGAGATTTAGAGTTGCCTAAAAAATAACAAAATAAACAAATTGAAAAAATGAAAGAAAATGAAAAGAAACATTGTATTTCATGATACTTAGGGGATCAAGGATAGCATCGATCTTTATTAAATCATGTATGAATTCAAATGCTTAAAAATTTTGCAAATATAATAAAAAATAATATTTTCAAAATTATAAAATAAAAATTAAATTAGATAGAGTAAATAAGCACAATTTGAAAAGATTATTATTGATTTGGCTTATTTAAAATTTTTTAAACTATCAAATTAAATAAACATAATCAATAAAAAATATTTTTTTTAATATTATAAGAACAAAAGTTCAAATTGTATGAGTTAAAGGGAGGCTATATTACTATATAACAATTATGTAAAGGACACATAAGAAGAGAATAAAAGATTTATTGTAATACAACACAATGAAAGAAGATATTTAGAAAATCGAGTGTAAAATCTTAAACCATCTAATTAGTTATGAATAGAATGTTTAATGAGATTTGTTTCATCACGAGGGAGCCTTGTTGTGAGTAAATGAATATTATTGTTCAAACGAGATAAATTGAGGCAAAATCTAATAACTAATCAAAGTAATTCAATGGTCAAATGACAGAATATTTAACGTTACCTGGCAATAAAATGAAATCAGAAAGAAAAAATCTTAAAAAAGGCGATAGGTTGTTTGAAAATACTACACTCCAAGATACTAAGGAAATAGAGAATAATATAATTGTTCATCAAATAAATTAAAAAATAAATATTTAATTTGCTAAAGTTTATCAAGACTAGTCTTATGTTGTTTATTTAACTACTCATCCCACCTCGCTTGGAATTACTATGAAATACCATAGATAATAAGCATAATAAAATATTATTATTATTATATTAAGTAAATATATATTAAACCTTAAAAGAGATAAATTTATAATATATAATATAAAAAATAAGACAATGTACAGGTGACATGAGCAAACATATAGTATTTCATATTAATATAATCAACACAAAGAAAAATATAGAAGAAATAAGATAAATTATATAGCAAAGTTGTATTTTTTGACATCAAAGGAAACATTTGTCGTATCAATGATTGTCAAGTTTGATGCAAATCTAAATGACTAATAAAATATGTCAAAAACATAAAAAATTACAAAAAAGTTACAAATGGATATGTAATTTGATTGAACCTAGCGAGATTGGTTGAATGATCATTGTAACATCATAATCAGATCATTTACAAAAGTGTTGTGAACTACAAAAATAAATAATAATAAATATTTAAAAAATATATGATATTAACATTAAGTAAATATATATTAAAATAGGAAAGGTAAACTCCTGTAATGTAATGTAAGAAAATAAAAGCAATGCAAAGGAGACATAAGAGGGGATTTAGAGTTTCTAAACAATGTAGCTAAATCAAAAAATAATTTTAAAGAAAAGAGATAAATTGCATGATAAAATAGCATTCCAAAATACAAAGGATATAGAGTGTGACATCCTTGAACATTAAATCAAGTAAAAATTTAAATGTCCCATTAAGCAAGAAAAAGACAATGAAAATAAAGTATTAATTTAAATGTCCCATTAAGCAATGAAAACTAATACTATAATACTTACATTACTTGGTTATAGTTTATGTTGAACCCTTCATGTTGACAACAAAGTGCTTTTAGATCTTGGAGATTTAACATCAACAAAGTTGAACCAGCGAGAGTGCTTGATCACATTACTCAAATAGCATAATGGTGATGTTTTTTTTGGTGTTAACTATAATTGGCATCAAGAGAAACATAAGCTTTAGTAACTCTTAATGAAGATCCCGATTGAGATAAATTTATTAGCATTAACATGTTAGACATATTAAAAATTGTGCAAGAAATTAGACATTTATAATGTGGAGTGCAAGTGTTAATTATTTTAAAATCATCTTTTCACTCATATAGCTATTATTAAAGCATGCTTCTTTTTCTACATCTATTTACATATAAATATGCCTTAGAATTCTATACATTTAATATAGTTCTCAACTAAGTATTACCTTATCAAGTAAGAATGAAAAGTTAGAAGTAAATAATAAAAAAATGTTAAATTTTCTTACATGATGAGTTCATCCGTCAATATGAATTGTTGACCATGACATCAGACAAAGAGTCAAAAAAAGGTTACCTTAGGTTAACCTAATTAAATATGATTTATACATGTACTATGCCAACACCATATATGTGTGGCTAAACTTCTAAAGTTGGTAAGTGGACATAAAGAGCTATTATGGATTGTAAAATTCAATTTCCTTGTCATACTTGTATGATCATTTTGATTAATAGGAATAGAAAAGATGTTTACACTAAGTGATGATGCATGTGTTATTGTTTGTCTTGTCTTATATGTACCATATATCATAATAATATGATAAACTTTTTAGAGACATGACATATGTGACTTCAGCATTAAGCAAAGTCAATTGCATTCACTAGTATGATTCCACTATCACATGCAAGTGATGCTTTATTTATAGTTGGACTACTACACATGAATGTCTCTAAACTTGTACAACAATTGTTATCTTATTATATCACCTTCTAAAAATTTGAAAAATGGAAAAAATTTTTGGTTGTATTTTTATTTAAGATTAAACATTGATTGGCTTAGGAATTCGGAGTAATAACTAATTTGAATAGAATTTAAAGAATTGATTATTTGTATTGGAGGATTGTTTGTTGCCGTTAGAGAATATTATATGTTAATTTCCATATCTATCTTGCATTACATTAATAAAATTTTTGTATGCAAATTACATTAATTTATTTTGTTCTTGACAACTTTTATTTGAGATTAATACTAGATATCTTTGTCATACTACTCATACTCTGAATTTTCTCTTTGTATTGGTCCTCTAGCAAGTTGTATTATTTTTTGAACTTCTCATTTTTTTTGTCTTTCTTCTTAAACTTTTTTCATGACTTGTGCTCATAATTTGTAGGGTCTTTTTTCCTAGTGTTGTAGGATTTTAAATGTCAGTGTGTTGTGTTTTTGTTTAGGTGATTGTAGAAGCTTTTTGATTAGTGTGTAACATTTTTTAGGCTACAAACTTTTGCGAAATGTAATTGAAATTTCCCTAATGCATTGATTTAAGTTTGAATTGAACAACATAAAAAGATTTTGCATTTCTTTTTTTAAGGCTCTCTTAGTAGAAGTTTTGAATTTTAATAATGAGCTATAAAAAGATTTTTAGGAGGAATTATATTTTAGACAATTCAAGTTTATGATTTTCACAATTATTACTTTAATAGGATGGACGTCTTGCTCCTTCATTCCTAACTTTTCCCTCACTCAATAGTCCACTAAATATTCATATTAAAATTGTATTGCTTATTAATGAGGTTCCTTTAGTTTTGTTTGCACTTTATCGTTTCATTTTATCACTACCATATTTATTAGTCTTATCTTACAAGAAAAGCTTTTGTTGTCCTGTTATGCAAATATTGTTAAATATTAAATATGATTTATTTTTAATTATTTTTAAAGATTTATATCTTTTAATATATTCTATTTATAATAGAGAATTTTCAATGAAATGCAAAACATATGAATTTACTTAATTAAAATGCTATTTTTCAAATTAATTTTTTTTTACCATTACATTAAATGTTTGTGTACAATAACAAGTTTTGAATGTATAACTTTATAACAAACTTTTCCTTTGACAACCTATTTTTAAACAATTAATTTTTTTTATAACTTTTGCACATGTTGGATTTCTTAGCATATTTTAATTATTAAGATAAATTCAAGTTAAAAAAAGCAAAACAACAAAAACTTCAATTATATAATTATAAATAAATCTTAAATTTTTTAATTTTTTTTTAATTTTTATGTATAGAATAAATTATTTTTACATTAGATTTCAAAAACAGTTGTCTACTATGGTGAATTAGATATATTATGATAATCTTAAAAGTTTTTTGTCCTATTCTTTTTTTAGTTTTGTAGGAATTTTTCTGCATAATTTATTTCACTAAACTAACAAATCAAATATTTTTAGTAATTTTTATGTCATGGCCTTAATAAGTTTGCTTTAGTTATCACTAAATAATTTTTTTTTCTTTTATTTTTTATGTTTTGCAAAAGCATTCACATTGCATTTGTTTTTACCATTAGTATTTCATTCATATTGTTGAATGCTTTTCTATTCAATTATTTTATCCCACTTCATTTTTAATAGAAGTTTGATTATTTAACATAAGAATAAAGTTTTGTGATAGTTTTTGGCAAACTTTTCTATCACTATAAATGTTCTATTAGGCTTGTTATGCTTTCATAGGGAAAGTTAAAATCTATGTCCCACATTTGCAACTTTTTAACAACCTTACAACTTGCATCATCTCATCATATAAATCTCTAAAATGAGAAATTCATCACTTACAACCAATATAGCTAGAACACTTGGAAACTACAAGTTAACAACTTAGTTCTCTAAGGGACAAATAACCCACAAACAAATTCATATATCCCCTTCTTGTCAAAAGAAAGAATATTGCTCAATTTAGCCACCTCCTAAATTAAATTAATACAAAGAAGGGAAGGCTGATGAAAATGGTATTCAATATATGGCATAGACATACTCTAGGTAGGCATGTAAATGTCTAGATACTTATCTTCACCTTGAATGATTTACATTTTGTGACTTAGAAAATATCATAACACCATAGGACAAATTCAAGAAAGTTTTTCATTCCAACCAAAGAAATTCTCATTTGGCTAAGTCTGCATTCTAAACAAAACTCAATTAGAAATTGCAAAAAAAATTCACTATAGCCAAGTAAAATGAAGGAACAATATCTGATATCAAGAAACATACACAACATATCTAACTCCTTGAAGCACATGAAAAGAAAAAATTAGATGGTTTATGAACTAATAAAGGCTACTACACAACTAAAAATAGCATTTGAAGGCACTCAACTAATGGAAACTTCAACATTTGGTAAGACTAAGAAGCAACTAGTAGAAAAATTCTAATATTGAATTTTTAGTAGAAGATTTATAATTTTTAAATATGCATTTAGGCTACCATTTCTATTGTGACATGTTTTAACTGTATTCTACAATTCTTTAATATAAGAAACATCAACTTTGAGAAGGATTTAAAGTACCCACACAACTCTAATGGAATCTCCAATGGGCTATGATAGTTTATATTGATGAAGGTGTAGTCTATCCTTACCAACATACTATGAAATAAAAAAGTGGAAACAACTAGAATGATCAATCAAACATCTCCTAAATAGATGTAAGGAAATAGCCGCATTGGTTGAAGAGAAGGCATTAAGATTGATCATCTCATTATTTTGTGAAACATATGGTAAGATAATAACCCAAAAATTAATGAGAAAGTTAATCATCCTATAAACACCACTAATAATAGTCTCATATTGAAGTGCTACAATAATGTAGGCAACATTACCACCCTACAAATAACTAAGGAGAATCATTAAGTGGCTCAACTTAGTTTACTCCATAATCATTTGTGAGGTACAAAAGTTGTCAAGTTGTGATTTGGTGCTCCATATGCAAAATCTGTATTCTAAATGTTGATGGTTTTGTAAATAATAATAATGGGCATGTTGGTTTTGTTCAAATTATACGTGATCTCAAAAGACAAAAAATGGGATCCATTTCTTCCATTGTGGGGAACAAATAAATATTAAAAAAAGAAGGATTATTTGCATTCATTGCACTTTTTTTGAGTAATAAATGGAGCATACATAAGTTAGTCATTAAAGTACATAAATACTACAAGATCCAATGAACATTCTTTGGGGGCTAACAAACATTATTTAACAAATCAAGTAGAAGGCCAATGCAATAATAGTTCATTAGAATTGCGTTCACAAAGAAGTAATTAGAGTGGTAAATTACCTCATAGATATAGTAGTATGATCAACAAAGCTAAAAAATTTTGATATGAAAAACATTCCACAAATAAGATAATCTATTGGTTGATTAGATAAATTTCAAATCTTGTACATTCATACTTCTTACATGGTATGAAAAATCACCTTAGCAAATTAGTTCCAATATGATATATTTTTTTCTACTTCATGTGTAGTTATCTTGCATGATGTGATATTCACCATCATACTATACAATGAATACAGTGGATACTCAATACAAGAACCATAACAATATGCTTTTCCTTTACTTAGTTGTGCTATTTATTATTTATAGACATACATGAGTAGAAATCATATCATCTTAAAGTAAGAATTTCAAATCAAAAGTAATGGAAACAGAAGCTAAGCCATCATTCACAATGTTTATATTTGGAGATCATCATACCTTTAGTATGCATTAAACATAAATGTAACAAAAAATCCAGTTATCATAATATCAAAAGCACATGCAATTTATAATATAATAACTTCAAAAATACTATCTTGCCAAGAATCAAAACAATTCTTTTCGTGCTTAAGACAAAATCATAAATAATATATGAACAAAATTAATAAACCCTTTAAGTCTACTCCATTCCAAGGCATAACCATCCAAACTACAAGAATTAATAAAAAACTTAGTGAGAGACTACCAAGCAAATTATAAGAGTCCACTGTCTATTAAAAAATAACTAATGACACAAAATATCAAATCTACAATTTTTTAAGATAAGTGATCCAATAGATCTACTCATTTTGATAATCTCTAGCTTGATTTTTCTTGAACCAGTTTGCTTCAAGTCTTACAAAAATATAAACTGATAAAGTTATAGTCTTAAAAGGAAAATCTTGTGTCATGTTATAAAACAAGTACATTGTAGTTCAGAAGTTTCTTAGTAACAATTGATTAAATCATGCTTGCAAAAAGCATTAGTTTTGAACTACCACAACAACATCACCACCAACCAGTTAAGTCAATATATATAGGTAAATGTTTATATATATATGTTCTTCATATTATGGCTTTATGTCTCTTATCTGATCTACAGTACTCTATAAACCATGAGAGTCATGATAGGACTTGGCAGCCTTATCACATGATTTATTCTAGCACTCCACAAAGGAGAGTCGATCAAATTTGCCAATCCCATATGATTCAAGAAGCCCTCAGCAACCACATCTATTCTCTTTAAAAAAGGTTATCATGCGATTCTCCATGGGATTAAATGAGCAATAGTTCCTTATTAAGGCTAGTTTTGGAATGACATTTTGCTGATCCTACATATTCTTCCATTTTGTTATAGCACTTCTTTTATAATCACAACCAACCATGTGAACTACCTCCTTGCCAACAAACAAAGTAGGTTAAATCAACATGCATGATCAAAGCCCCATTACATGTGATCCTCACTTGATCAAAGTAATGACATTAAAGTGTAGAACCCTATCTTCTTGCTTTTATTCTTGCCCTTATTTTGACTAACACCATTTCTTATCTAGGCTAATCATAATGTTCACAAAGCCGTTACATTTAGTTTAGGTACATATATAGTTGGTTGCCATTACAAATGAGCTTATGCTTAGAAAGGTATTACTAATGACCCATGAGGCCCAAATGCAAAATTTAGTCACTATACCTATCTAATATCTTTCCTAAACTATCACATGTCCCTAAGGTCTCCAACTCGGGTGCCTTCATAAACCTTAAGAGATTAAATAAGGCTACTCATGTTCTTACAAAAAAGGCCAAGTGAAACGAAGGGTCTAGCTAGCATTTTAACCTTATTTATTGCTTTAATTTATCTCATTTCAACTATACTATTAATGTACTTAATATTAATTAATATTTTTTTATAGTTCATATTAAGTGAATACAGATTTGAAGGAGATGAAACATATTTCAATGGAACAAATTTAGTGTGCATTTTTTAAATGTTCTTTTTTTAATTTTCTTTTAAAAGAGTTTTGTTTATAGCATTTTGGCACCATTATGTGACATTTTTGTTCCTACTAGATTTTGTGTTTTGAAGTTGTCAGAGTTGATCTCCTTAAAATATTTGAATGTAACTTTATAGTAAAACTTAGCCATTTTTTGAAATGTTTTGCTTTAATTTTTTAGTAATACTACATTATTTAATGTCTTTTTTTGTGACTTTTAAATGCCTTTTGCATGGTCATATTGCATTGCTTCAATTTATCATATTTGAACTTCAACATATATTTATTTAATTATAAAATAATAATTTATTATTATTTACGCTTTTTTACTTTAGCTATTCACATTAATTCAAAAAAGGATTGATTGATATAAAAAATTATTATTAGACTCATTTTTTTGTATTTTGGCATATGGTACGAGGCACTTTGATTCGTACATGATTTGATAATCGAGAATGCTACACTCAGTCTCTTTAATATTTTAGAATGTAACTTTCTAATATAATATCTGTTATTTCTTCAAAGTTTTTTCTTAATTTAGCTATATTACTATGAAAATCTAAATCTAGTCTCATGTAAATTTTATATCACTTTGATTTGGTGCTATTAAATTATTTTAGGTTATCTCATTTTAGGTTTAATATATATTTAATTAATATTAATATAGTTAATTTTTATTATTTATTATTATTTACCTTGTTAATTCATAAAAAATTTAAGCTTGTTCCAATCGTCATAATGCAAACATTGTTGGACTCTCGATAAGTAATAACCCAATTATATATTTGTTATATATATTTCTACTAATTACATTTTTTATGGTTTGACATGCTTTATGAGGCATTTTGAGTTGTGATTTTTTTGATGAATGATTATTTTACCTTAAACTACTTAGTACTTTTGAATGTAACTTTTGTGTGGTATTAAACTAATTTCTCTAACATTTTCACTTTCATTTGGTTATGTTACCATGTAAGTCTACCTGATTTCTTGATTTGGTTAAATAACTTTTTAATATTTTTTTTTGATATTAACATGGATTTACTTAATATGAGAGTTATAATATATTATTTGTGTTTTTGATTTCCTCTAATTTAATCGAGATGAAAAAATAATTATTGGATTCATCTCATTGACCTCCACCAAATAGATATTTATTTTATTAAATTTAAATGTTTTTACATTCTATGGTAATCACATTCCCTATAAGGCAATTTAATTCAGACTTGATTTAACAGTCAAGAATGTCATACTCAATCACCCTAATGTTTAGGACTGTAATTTTCCTAAATACTTTGACATTTTTTCATCTATTTTGTTGTACTATATTACATAAATCTATATTTTAAATTTTATATATTTTCATTTAGTATTGAATTAATAATTTATCCAAATGAGGTTCTATTGAGATGAATCATATGCCATTATGTATGTTTCAGAGAGTTCTATGAAATTATATATTCCTTTTTTCTTATTGTATATATTTAATGTTTTTTGTTTTAACAAGCATTTTTAGATTTTTTACTTGTACCACATATGACAATTGAAAATGTCCCACATAATCTATTTAGTACTTTAGAATGCAACTTTCTCATATAACTAATCTCTTCTCTTGAAACGTCTTCTCTTTCATTTGTTATTATTACTACAAGACCCCAATTCTCTTCATGTGAACATTGTATCACTTTTGTTTTGCTAGATTACAATGCTTCAACTTTATAACTCATTTTAGCTTTAAGATATATTTACTTAATGTTGAAACAGTAATTTATATTTTCTTATTCATATATATTTTTTTAGTTTGTTGTAGTTCCACATGAGGTCTAATCTAGTTGAAGTAAACAATATCAAACACATCTAAATGAGCTCTACCATATTATTTATGCTTATTTTTGTTAATAATTCGTTGTAATTCCAAACAAGTTCTGATTGAGATGAAACAAATAGCTTTGTAACCTTAATAAGCTTTATCTTATTGAATATTATTTTTTATATATTTAAATACTTTCTTTTTTAAGGTTCTGAAAAGCTTTATGAGATATTTTAATTTGTAATAGATTTGATGATCAAGTCTGTTATTCTTGACTTCCTTTGTACATTGCAATGCAATCTTTATCATATTATTTATCTCCTTTCTTCGATTTTCTCACTTTGATTTAGTTATATTATTATGTAACTCCAATAGTTCTCTCAAGTAACCCATTCATCAATAAGGTTTTTTTATGTTATAGGTTTTAGATTTATCACATTATAGCTTCAATATATACTCACTTAACATTAAAAATAGAATTTGATATTATTTATGCTTATTTACATTTATATTTCACAATATCATATTTAATAAGGACAAACTAAGCATCTCTTGACTCACCTTGCAAATCTATATCTCATTTAATATTTATTTTTTTATCTTAAAAATTATTGAAGTATTTTGATTTTGTTATGAGTTTTTTGTTCTCACCTCAGTTGGGGTTCTAGGATGTTATGCATGGTATTATTTATATCTTGGAAGAAAGTTTAAATCTTTTCTAATGTGATCTTTATATTTCTTTAATTCCATATTTTTACATTGCATCAATTTATGTAGGTTTAATATATATTTTCAATGTTATCCATAACTAGGTCCATTAAGATGATGCAAATGTTGTTTGACTAATAATGATTAGCTCTAACAAATTAAATATTTATTTTTTACATGTTTTAAAATATTTTATTTTCTAACATTTTTACATTTACGATCAAGGATGTTATGCTCAAACATTTTAGTATCATAGAATTCAACTTTCCTATACAATTTATCTTATTTATTTAATTTTTAAACTTCTATTTGGTAATATTAGTTTGTCACTCTTAATCATCTTTCATGTGGACTTTATAGGTTATCGATTTCATTTTTTTAAATTAGTTGAAGTTATCTTGTTTAATCATCAACATTTGTTAAATTAATTTTTAATATAATAATTTATTAATAATTTAACCTATGTACATTGGTAATAATTCATTATAATTGCAAACAAGTTATGATCAAGTCAAAGGAACCATCGTTGGCCTAGTAAACACTAGCTTTATCAAAGTAAACGTTTATGTTTTATTTTTAAATAATTTACTTTCCATAATGTTCGCATGCTTTATGAGAAATTTTAATACATACCATATTTGACTATCAATAATGTTATACAATATCTCCTTAGTAACATATAAGGCAACATTTTCTTACAAATTATCCCATTAATTTAATGTTTTCATTTTATTTTTTAAGATTATTATGTAACTCTAAATCTAATCTCATGTCACTTTTAAATGTCTTTAATTATATTATATCATTTAATTTTTCCCATTTTAGTTTTAATATTTATATACTTATTATATAAAAAATAATTATTATTGTTTATATTTAATTACTTTTCAAGCTCATAATATTTTTGATAGGGTCTGACCATGAGAAACAAACATCGATGAAAATCGTCTTGATGACTTCCATCTAATTAAGTATTCTTTCCATTATTTTTTAATATTCTAATATCTTCCAGTTAGGAATGCATTGTGGAGCACTATAATTTCTTTCTTACTTTAATATTCAATGATGTTGCAACTGATTTTTTGAACAACTTCGAAAGTACTTTTACTAAAAATTTTCTCTCAATTTGTTTAAAAGTTTACTTTGATCCGATTATATTAATTTTATGCTCTTGTTCTCCACTTATGTGGCCTTTATGTACATTGATTTAAATAAAGTACATTTGTTCTATTTTTCTAATTTCATCTTTTATATTTATTTACATAATAGTTAATTAATAATTTATTGTTTTTATTTATTATTTTTATTTATTATTTATTATTGTGCTCTACTATAGTTTCAAATGTTGTCCAATTAAAAAAATATTTATTTTTCTATAATTTTATACATTTATTTTACTTAACTTTATCCAGTTTTAGGTTCAATATATATTTGTTTAATTTTAAAATAATAAAGAATTATTATATATGCTTATTTATTTTGATAATTTATAGTAATTCACAACTAGGACCATCAAGATTATGTAAATGTTGTTTGACTCATCATGGCTGGCTCTAACAAATTAATTATTTGATTGCTGCATTTATTAAAATATGTTCTTTCTAATGTTTTTGCCTTTATGTTATGAATGTTCTGCTTATTTTCTTAATTTGTTTAGTATCATGGAATTCAACTTTCTTGTACAATTTATCTTATTTATTTAATTTTTTTATCTTTGGTTTGGTGATATTTGTTTCTAACTCTAAATCATCTTTCATGTGGTCTCTAAGTATTCAATTTGGTTATTTTAAATTATCCCATTTAATCTTAAACATGTGTTTAGTTAATTTTAATTTAATAGTTTATTATTGCTTTTGTTTATGTACATTGGTAATTCATTATAATTACAACCAATTTTTAATTGAGTCAAAGAAAGCATCATTGGCCTAGCATTGGCCAGCTCAACCTAATTAAACTTTTATTTTTTTTATTTATAAATAATTTGTTCTGTATAATTTTTGCATGCTTTATGAGATGCCTTGATATGTACCATATTTGAAGATTATTGATGTTATACTGGATCTCCTTAGTAACATGGAAGGCAATGTTCTCTTACAAATTATGTCATTAATTCAAAGTTTTCCCTTTTTTTGTTGGGCTATTATATTATTCTAAATCTAATCTCATGTTGTTGTTAAATGTCTTCAACTATATTATGTCTTTTAATTTTTCCCATTTTAGCTTTTATATTTTTTACTTATTGTTAAAAATTAATTTATAAATATTTATTCTTTTTTACTTTGGTAATTTATTATATTTTGGATATGGTTTGATGATGAGAAATAAACATCATTGAAATTGTCTTCATGAGTTCTATCAAATTAAGTATTCTTTTCATTTTTTTTTCATTCTAGTATCTTTTATTTTGAAATTCTTTATGGGGCATTTTTAATTCTTCCTTATTTTGATAATCGGTGATGTTGCAATTGATCTTCTAAATAGCTTGGAAAGTGTTTTTTCTAAAAATTTTCTCTCATTTCATCAAAATTTTTACTTTGATTTGGTTATATTATTTTGAAGCTCTTGTTCTCCACTTGTGTGTTGTTTATGTCACATCGATTTAAATGAATTACATTTTTTAATTATTTCATTTAAATAATTATATTTATTTACATAATTTTAAATTAATAATTTACTAATTTTATTTATTATTTAGTATTATGCACTGTTATAGCTCCAAATGCTGTCCAATTGAAATAAATATTTTTTTAATAATTTAATACTTTTACATTGCTTAGATTTATGTAGTTTTAGATTTAGTATATATTTTCTTAATATTAAAATAGTAATGTATTATTACATATGCTTACTTATTTTGATAGTTTATAGTAATTCACGACTAGGTCCATCAAGAATAGGTAAATGTTGTTTGACTCTTCATGACTAGCTCTAAAAAATTCAATGCTTATTTGGTACATTTTATAAAATATTATATTTTCTTGAAATTTTTGCCTTTATAATAAAGGTTATTATGCACAATCATTCCAGTATCATGGAATTAAACTTCCCACACAATAGATCTTATTTATTAAATTTTTTATCTTTTATTTGGTAATATTAGTTTGTAACTCTAAATCATCATTCATGTGGCCTATATAGGTTTTCAATTTGGTTATTTTAGATTTTTTGAAATTATCTCTTTTAATCCTCAACATGTTTTTAATTGATTTTTAATATAATAACTTATTTTTATTTTTTCTTATGTAAAATGGTAATTTATTATAATTGAAAAAAGGTGTAGTCGATATGGAAGCAACATTGGCATAGTATTGACTTGATATTTCTAAGTAAACATTTATTTATTTATTTTTAGATATTTATTTTCTATAATTTTTACATTTTTTATTTTTAGATACTTTAATTCATGCCCCATTTGACGATTAATGATGCTATACTAGATCTCCTTAGTAACATGGAAGGCAACATTCTCTTACAATATGTCGTTGATTCAAAGTTTTCATTTTATTTTGTAAGACTATTAGTAACTCTAAATCTAATCTCATGTCACTTTTCAATGTCTGTAATTATATGTTGCCCTTTAATTTTTCCCATTTCAACTTTAATATTTATTTAGTTTTTGTTAAAAATTAATTTTTTATTATTTATACATATTTACTTCGTTAATTCATAATATTTTTGATGAGGTTTGACCATGAGAAATAAACGTCACTGAAATTGCCTTGGTGAGTTATATCCAATTAAGTATTCTTTTCATTTTTCCTATTTTCGTTTCTTTCATTCAGGAATGCTACATAGGGCATTTTAATTTCTTCCATATTTCGACAATCATTGATGTTGCAATTGTTCCTTTGAATAGCTTGCAAAGTACTTTTCTTAAGATTTTTCTCTCATTTCGTCAAAATTTTTACTTTGATTCGGTTATGTTATTTTTATGCCCTTGCAAAGCTCTTTTATTTAGATAAATTACATTTCTTCCATTTATCCCATTTCAACTTTTATACTTATTTGCATAATATTTAATTAATAATTTACGATTATTAATTATTTTTTAATATTGTGCTCTGCTATAATTGCAAATGTTTTCCAATTGAAATAAATATTTATTTTTCTATAATTTATACTTTTAAATTGCTTCGATTTATCTTGTTTTAGGCTTGATATATAAATTTTCTTAATTTTAAAAATAATAACGTATTATTACATATGCTTACTTATTTTTGTAATTCGTAGTAATACGCAACTATGTCCATCAAGATGATACAAATAATTTTTTACTTATCAAGACTAGCTCTAACAAATTAAATGTTTATTTGCTACATTTCTTAACATGCTTTACCTTCTAACAATTTTTATTTGATGATTTAGGGTGCTATGCTCAATCATTTTAGTATCGCGGAATTCAACTTTCCCATAAAATTTATCTTTTTTATTTAATTTTTTTTCTTTGATTTGCTAATATTAGTTTGTAACTCTGAATCATCTTTCATGTGGCCTTCATAAGTTTACATTTTATTATTTTTCAATCATTTGAAATTATCTCATTTAATGATCAACATGTGTTTAATTGATTTTAATATAATAATTTATTATTACTTTTTCCTATGTACATTGGTAATTCATTATGATTTCAAATAAGGTCTAATCGAGTCGAAACAAGCATCATTGGCCTAGTGCTGACTAGCTCAATCCAAGTAAACATTTATTTTTTTTAAAGTAATTTACTTTCTATGATTTTTGCATGCTTAATTAGATGTTTTGATACAAACACTATTTGATGATTAATGATGTTATGCTAGATCTCCTCCATAACAAGGAATACAACATTCTCTTACCAATTATATCATTAATTCAAAGGTTTCCTTTTTTTTGTAAGACTATTATGTAACTCTAAATCTAATCTCATGTCATTTTTAATGCCTTTAATTATATTTTCTCCTTCACTTTTTCCCTTTTCATCTTTAATATTTATTTACTTATTGTTAAAAAATATTATATTTTTATTTATACTTATTTACTTTTGTAATTCATAATATTTTATTCTCTTTTTCTATTGTTATTTTAGTTTTTTTAATTTAGGAATGCTTTGTGGTGCATTTTAATTTCTTCCATATTTTGATAATTGATCATCTTGCAATTGATCTTTTGAATAGCATGGAAAGTACTGTTTTTTAAAAATTTTCTCACATTTTGACAAAATTTTTATTTAGTTTTCATTATATTACTTTTAAGCTCTTGTTCTCCACTTGTGTGATGTTTACATCACATTGATTTGAATAAATTATAATTTTTATTTATCCTGTTTCAACTTTTATATTCATTTACATTATATTTAATTAATATTTATTATTATTATTTATTTTGTTGTATTTTTCTCTGCTATTGTTCAAAAGGCTACCCAATTGAAATAAATATTTTTTCCATAATTTTAAACTTTGAAATACACCGATTTATCTTTTTTATTTTTAATATAATTTCTTTTGATATTAAAATAGTATTGTGTTATTGCATATGCTTAATTATTTTGATAATTCATTGTAATTCACAAATAGGTCGATCAAGATGATGCATACATTGTTTGACTAATCATGGCTTGCTTTAACAAAATAAATATTTATTTGCTGCATTTTTTAAAATATTTTATTTTTTTAAAATTTTGGCTTTATGATCAAGGATGTTATGCCAATTATTTTAGTAACATTGAATTTGACTTTTCCATACAATTTATCTTATTTATTTAATTTTTTGTCTTTCATCATTTTGTAAATCTAATTAATCTTTCATGTGGCATTTATAGGTTTCCAAATTGGTTATTTTAAATTTTTTGAAATTTTCTCATTTAATCCTCAACATGTGTTTAATAAATTTTTATATAATAATTTTTTACTACTCGTTTTTATGTACATTGGTAATTCATTATAATTTCAAAAATGGTCCAATCGAGTCAAAGGATGCATCATTGGCATGGTATTTACTAACTCTATCAAAGGTAACAATTATTTTTTAAAAAAAATTATTTTCTATAATTTTTGCATGTTTTATGATATATTTTGACACATACACTATTTAACAATTAATGATGTTACACTAGATCTTCTTACTAACATAATAAACAACACTGTAATACAAATTTTCTCATTAATTCAATGTTTTCATTTTATTTTGCAAGGGTATTATGATACTCTAAATCAAATTTGATGTCACTTTTAAAAGCTTTTAGCTATATTATGTCAATTAATTTTTCCCTATTCAATTTTAATATCTCTTTACTTATTGTTTAAAAAAACTTTATTACTATTAATATTTCTTTACTTTGGTAATTCATAGTATTTTGGATGAGGTGTGACCATAAAAAATAATTGCCATTGAGATCATCTTGATTAATTTTATCTAATTAAGTATTCTTTCAATTAACTTTTAATATTCTAGTTCCTTTGAATTAGCAATGCTTTATAGGGCAATTTAATTTCTTCCTTATTTTGATTATCGATGATGTTAAAGTTGATCTTATTAATATCGTTGAAACTTTATCTAAAAATTTTATTTCATTTAATCAAAAGTTTTACTTTGATTTCGTTATATAAATTTTAAACACTTGTTCTCCACTCGTGTGACCCTTCTCATTTAAAATTTTCTTGTTTTTATAAAATATTTAATTAATAATAATTATTATTATTTATTATTTAGTATGGTGGTTTGCTATAGTTCCAAATGCTATTGAATGGAAATCAATACTTTATTTCCAATAATTTTAATTTTTTTATTTTCTATTATTTTGGAATATTTTGAAAGACAACAATATTTTATTTAATGTGATGATTAATGATACTACACTCAACCTCCTTACTATTATGGAAGATAATTATTTTATATAATTTGTCTCTTTCTTTCAAGCTTTTCATTTTTATTATATTATATTACTTGGAAACTAAAGCACTACACCGTTGTGACATTTACAATGCTTTCTTCGGCTATGTTAGCTTGCCTCAAATAATATTATTTAAAATTTAACATTTATATTTACTTAATATTAAGACAATAATGTATAATTATTTATAATTATATACTTTTGTGAATTAATTTAACTCAAAATGAAGTCCAATGGAGTTGAAAACATTTCACTTAACTTGACTCAATGTGCTCATTTAATAAAATTTTTATTTTTACATTTTATAATATTTTTTCCCTTGGATTTTGGAATAGTTGATGAGGAATTTTCATTCACATCTCATTTGACAATTGACTATGTTACGCAAGGTCTTCTTAGTATCTTGCAATGTAACTTTAATGTAAGATTTTTGTCATTTTTTCAAGTTTTTTCTTTTAATAACTTCGTAATTTTCAGTATCCTCTCATTTGACCTTAACAAGTTTGATTTAGTTATTTTATATTTATTCAAGTTAAGTATGCTAAACATTTTAATAAATGTTTATTTTATTTTAAACAAATTATTTGCTATAGCAAATGTTTATTGATTTGTGTAACTCAGTAATTTTGAATGAGGCATGATTGAGGTAATCAAATGTCATAAGAGTAATCATGACTAATTTCTATCTAATTATGTTGTTATTTTTATAATTTTAAATGTGTTACTTTCAAGGGTTTTTATATCTTTTGTGAGAACTTAAATTCATACTTGTTTTGATTATTCAAGATGTTCCACTCAATATTGTAAGTATCTTGGAGTGAAAAACTTTTAACTAATTAATGTAATTTTTCAAAATTTTCATTTGATTTTGTCTTGTTACGATGAAACTATAATTCTTCTATCGTGTGATTTTCTAAGTTTCCTATATTTAGTTATATAAGACAACTCCAATTTATAAGTTTTAATATTTAATATAAAATTAAAAAGATAATTCCTTTTTATTTTGATGTATATTTAATTAAGTAAAAGCTAGTTATTCTAAATGGGGAGTAATCGAAATGAAATAAGCGTCATTGGATTCACCATGCCGAGATATATCCAGTTAAATGATAGTTCTTATTTTTCTCAATATTTTATTTTCCAGTGTTTTAGAATTATTTTTATGAAATTTTGATTTGTACCTATTTTGATTGTTGAGCTTAATTCACTTGAACTCTTAATTTATTTTTAATGAAATTTTACTTCACCATTTATCTAAATTGTTGAAAATCTTTACTTTCATTTGGATATGTTAGCATGAAAATTTATTTCCCTTCTCATGTCACCTTTATACCACTTTAATTTGCCTATTTTAAATTTCTTGGATTTAATTAATTTCAACATTAATAAAAGTATTTTAGTTATACTAAAGTAATAATGTATAGTTATAGTTTTATATATATATATATATATTGCAAAATCAAAATAATTCCTAGCAATGTGCAATGTATAGTAATAAAAAACAGCTAGGTTTCTCTTAATTAGCAGTATCAATTTAGTAATCATTTTTTAAAATTTTTAGATATTTATTTTCTCAAGTTTTTGTACAATTTGTGAGATTTTTTTAATTTTTGCATATTATGATGGCTAAAGATGTTGCACTTAATCTACTAAGTACCTTATAATGCCACTTTCTGCATAATTTACCCCACATTTGCCAATCTTTCACTTCAATTTGGTATTCTTCTTGGTAGCTCTAAATCTTCTCCAGTCATATCTTTATAATCGTTTCAACTGGAATTATTATGTATCTTAATTTTATCTTTATAAAGCATTAGTATATAATTGCGTAATATTTAAATCATAATTTATTATTATTTATTATTATTTCTTTGGTGATTTACAATAATTGAAAAGATGGTCTAGCTGAAATGAGTCAAACATAATTGCACTTTTCTAGAAAAATTGATTATTTAAAATAATCATTTAATTTTTTTTTAAATAGTTAATTTTAAAGGGTTTTACAATTTTTTAAGAAAATCTTCAATCATACCTAATTTAATGATGGATGATTTTTCTTTATTTTTATGGCATCATTTATATTTGAACAGATTAAAATGCCATAATTTATCTCACTTAGACATTAATATATATTTATAAAATAATAAAATAATAATTTATTGCCATTAATGATTACTTAACTTGGTAACTAAAAATAATTTAAGTAAGGTTTGATTGAGATGAAACAGATGTCATTTGGCTCTTATAAATGAGCATTAGTTAATTAATTGGTTATTCTTTTATTTCGAAAAGATTGATTCTCTTGGTTTTTTATAGCTTTACAAGACATTTTTATTCATATTTCATTTGGTAATCAAGGATGTCACACTCAATCTCCTTAGTATCTTGGAATGCAACCTTCACGCAATTTGTGTCTTTTGTCTTAAATAATTTCATTTTGATTTGTTTGCTTTTCTATATAACTAATTCTCCTCTCATGTGGCCCTTATCTTTTATTTTTTTATTATATTTCTTCAATTAATCTTATATAATGTTTTAATATTTATTTACTAAATATTAAAATAATATTTTGTTATTATTTATACTTTTTACATTCATAATTTTTTGTAATTTCAAAAGAGTTTAGTTTTAGAATAAACAAATGTCATTAGGCTTGCATTTATAGGCCTTAAAAAATTAAATGCCAATACATAAACTTTTTAAAAAACTTAATTTTTTAAAGGTTTGGTATACTTTTAGACAATAAATTTCACATAACAACACTAAAACTCATTAATATCTTTCAATGCAACCTCTTACTACAATTTTTTGATTTATTAAAATTTTCACTATGGTTTAATCATTTTGTTATGTCAATCTAAATCTTCGCTCATGTGGCATTTATATCTCTTTGATTTGTTATGGTATAAATTTCCAATTAATATTTCTTTTTATTTAATAAATATTTATTTAATATTTAAATAATTATTTTGTATTATTAGAGTTTATTTAATTTAAAAATTCATTTCATTCTAAAGGAGATTTGTTTGATACAAAATAAACATCGTTGGACTCATCTTGATGTGTTATATGTAGTTATATATTTATATTTATATATTTAGTTCTTATTAAGTATTTTTGAAGCCCTTAGAAAAATTATTGCCTCATTTGGTGATATAAGAAATTTTATTTTACATCCTTAGTATCTTGGATTTGAAATTCTTTACATTATTTGCTATTTTTGCAAATTTTTCGCTTTGATTTTATTATATTAATCTGTCCTTGAATCTCTTTTCAGGTTAACTTTACATCACTTTAATTCTACTATACTATACTATTTAAATTTAGCTTATTTTATCTTTAATATAAATTTACCTAATATTAAATTATTAATTTATGCTTATTTACTTAAACATCTCTCACTAATTCTATATGGTTTTGGCTAAAATGAAGCATATGTGAACTGCTTCGTCATAGATAACTCTTACATTTTCCTTTCCTTTTTAAAAATATTTTAGTTTTGAATGTTTTGGCACACTTTATAAATGAGGATGTTATGCTCAATCTCCTTAGAATCTTAGAATGCAACTTTCCTAATTAATTTATCTCATTACTTCAAGTATTTACTTTGATTTTTTTGTATTAGTATATAAGCATAATAAACAAACTTATGACCTTTAAATGCCTTTGTTTATGCTATGTTAAATTTCCTTCGATTTGTCTTTTTCGATTACTATTTATTTAACTAAAATTAAGATAACAATTTATCATTATTTAAGTTTATATATTTTTGTAATTTGTCGTAATTTCAAATGAGGTCTAATTGATGTGGCTATACCTTTGTGCTTCAATTTTTCTTACTTTTACTTGTTTATATATTTTCTTAGAATAATATAGCATATTACTATTTTTTTTTGCTGATTTATTTTTTCAACTAATAGCAGTCCCAAACAAGAGCCAATTAACCAGAAATAATAGTAGTTGAACTCAACTCAGCGAGACGATTCTAATTAAATATTAATTTTTAAATTTTTTGAATCAGTTATTTTCTCCTTTATTTACAAAATGTCTTATAGTACATAATTTGATGATTAAGAATGTTATAGTCAACGTCCTTAATAACTGGGAATGCAACATTCTTATGCAATTTTTATTTTATTTGGTCATATTACTTTGAAATCCTAATTCCCATTTTTGACACCCATATATGTTTTGTTTGGTTAAATTATAATGCTTCAAATGATCACATTATTTCTATGATTAAGGTAGTTATTTATTATTATTTAAATTTTTAGTTATGTAATTAATAGTTATATTAAATGAGATCTGATTAAGAAGAAAAAGTGTTAATGGATTTATCGTAAAGAACTTTATAAAATAAATTTTTCGTAATCTTAAATAATATTTTCTATTTGCATGTTTTATAAGATAATTTCACATGAACAAGATGAGATGATTGCAATCACTATAATGGAACTCTTTAGCGTCATAGGATACACTATTTTTCTTACAATTTATTCCATAATTCAAATTATTCACTTTCACTTTGTTTTAATTATGTAAACTCAAAATATATTTTTGCGCAACCATTACATATCTTTTACTCTAAAATTTTACATTGCCTAAGCTTACTCATTTTCACTTTAATATTAATTTATTTTTTTATTAGAATAATAATTAATTTTTATTTATGATTATTTATTATTATGGCTCACTATAATCCAAAAAAGGTCCAACTTAAATGAAAAAATAATCATTAGACCTTGTCCTCTGTCAAATTAAATATTCATTTTTATATTTTTTCCTCAATATTTTATATTTGTGCGCTTTGGAATGATTTGTAAGATGTTTATGTCATACCTCATTTTGATGATGGATCATGTTACAGTCAAGCTCTTTTGCTTATTATAATATAGAATTTCTTTATAATTTATCTTATTTACTAAAACTTTTTCCTTTGGCTTCTTATGTTATTATGAAACTCTAATTTTTTTTCTTATATGAATCCTACTTCCCTTTGATATAGGTATATTGTAACATTTTAAATTATCTTAATTCATATTTAATATATATATTTATTTAATATTACATTAATAATTCATTCTTTTTTATTATTTTATTATCTAATTTGTAATGATTCAAAATAATGTCTATTAATGCTAAAAGAATTGCTAGTGGATTCATCTCAAAAAATACCATCCAATAAGTTATTTATTTTTTTAGCTTTTTGGCATGCATTATGATATTTTCTTTATTAAAAACTTTTTTGTCGAAGGTGGAGTTTGTGCTCGATCTCCATAGAATCATGGAAGGAAATTTTCTTATACAACTCATCCCAATTATTTGAATTTCTCATTTTTATTTTGTTCTATTACCTTTTAATGATAAATCACATCTAATTTGAGATGTCATCGATTTTGTTATATTGTACTATTACAAACTATCTTATATCTATTTTAATACATATTTATCTAATTTTTAAATTATAATTTTTTGCATTCTTTTTTATTTAACTAGATAATTAACAATAATTCCAAAATGGGTCAAATCAAGAGGGAACAAATGTCATTCCATAAAATTTATACAAATGTATATTCAATTTTATAATTTTAAATGCTATATTTTCTGCTATTTTAGTATGCATTATGAGTCACTTATGTATACCAAATTTGATGATCGTTGATATTACTTTTGATATATAGTGTTTTTTTGGAATGCAACTTTCTTGTAATATTTATCTCATTTATTCAAATTTCTTACCTTTATTTTATTGTATTACTCTATCACTATATCTTTCTTATCTAGTTTCCTTTGCATTGCTTAGGTTTTGTTGAATTATATTGCTTCAATTAATGTCATTTCAATTTTAATATGTTTATTTAATTAATCTTAAATTAATAATTTATTATTATTATTTATTATTTAGTTTTATTATTTTTAGTAGTTCTTAATGATGTCAAGATGATACAAAAGTCATTGGATTCATCTTAATGAGCTCTATCAAATTAGAACTTTATTATTCAAAATATTTAATTTTCTAATTTTTTTTGCAATCTTTACTAATTATTGAATAGTACCTTTTTTGTTACAAGATGATGTTATGGTCGACCTCATCAGTATCATGTTATACAACTTTTCCAAACAACTTTTCTCACTTTTGACATATTTCAATCTCATTTGGATATATTACTTTGTAACTATGAATCCCAACTCGTTTTACCTTTAGATTTCTTTTATATTTTATATTATTATTTTTCGAATTATCTTATTTCTATTTCAATATGTATTCACATTGTTTTAAAACAATATACTTTTATATAAGTTTTGTTCATTTACTATGGTAATTTGTAATAACTCCAATTGATGTTCTATTGAGATTGTACAAATGTCATTCGACTTCTCTTAGCAAGCTCTAAATAATTAAATATTTATTTTTACAATATTAAATATTATGTCTATGCATTTGGCTTGCTTTATAAGATATATTTTTTTGCACCCAATTGGATAATGAACGATGTTGCTTTTGTAAATCATGAAAAATTTTTAAAACTTTGAATGCTTGAGTGACATTTTAAGGAAATGGATGGGGAGTTGTTCTTCAAAATTAATAATCAATAGGCTAAAATTTTTTCCCATAAAAATAAAACCTTCTCAATGTTCTTACAAATGTATTCAGTCCATGAAGTTTTTAGAACACTTCAAGATACTTTGAAGACAAGTTTTTCTCCATCTTTAGAATTACATGGCTTCTTCTTTACAAATAAACATTTTTTGCACAAAATTCTAAACATTTGTAGCATGACACACGCAAAACAAGGGTGACTTAATAATCAAATCATTTGAAGATCTATCATTTACAAAATTTTGACGTGTTACGCTATTAAGGTTTGTGTGCTCAACTATAGCTTTTGCTAGACCGAAGGAATGTTCCTTCTAATCTAGGTCAATTAAGAACTTTCTAAAATAATTTCTTAAGGTAGGTATGATCTCTTGACATTGAATGGTTAGAATATAATTCTGCTAAAGCTAGCTTACTCATTGAATTCTTCTATTCTTTATGAACCCTGAGTCATAATCCTAGCTAGCATGAATTCCCTAAAGTTTTTGAAATTAAGGGAAGGTTTTGCAAAAAAGGTGTTAAAATTTAAATTCTTATTCAAACATCACAATTAGTATGTCAATTTGAACGTGCCTTAACCCTAGCCATGAGACCTTGTAGCACATTAAATTAAGAAAGTTATAGTAATTGACCATTTTAAGGATATATGTGGTACTTTTCAAGGGATCTAAATGAATAAAAAAAATAAGGAATGGGGAAACTATAGTTATAAGAGAGGTAATAGACCAACCCCAATCATCAGGAACTAGGGAAGGTAATCATAGCCACGAACAACAACGTAGAGGAGAAGCTTCACTGCCTAAAGTGAAAAAGAAGACTTGTCCATTAAAGAAAAACAAATTTTAAGAGGTGGAATGAACCTCGTCACTATGTGCTTAAACAAATTCCTTGCCACTTTAAAATTTCTTGTTTTGTTGTGGCATGCATGACACTAGATTTTGGTTGTTGTTAAAAGATTTATTGTTATTTTTTTCCACATAAAGTGCAAGCTTTAACAAAAAATGAGATGAATTTATGACTCCATGAATAACATCTAAACGTGATTATTTTTTATCAAGATGAAATCATGTATGAAAAATTGAAATGCTTATTTTTTTTAATCCAGTGGATATCATTATATTGAAAATTGCAATCCAATGCTAGTGTGTTGAATGTGATCTACCTATGGAGATTATGTCATATGCTAACATTTACATAATTTGTTGTGTTACTTTACCAATAAGGATGTGTAATTGATTTATTACATACAACTTTGCATGTCCTGTAACACTTTCCTAATTTGTTGGTCAGAAGAGTTTATTGAATTCAAGTCTAGAGACATATCTTTGTGACCTAACCAAATTGGTTCTATATAAAGGTACTTATCTAATCGATGAGAGAGGTAGTTTGTCTAGCGAGGATGAACACATATACTAAACAGTACCATCTCCATATCAAAGCAACTTGAATTAGTAGTTGCCCATGTCTAAGGATGTGGCATGTTAGATAGAAACACTATTGGCTCTTTTGTTAAGAGAACAATAAAAACCATGCCAATATAATTTAGTTTGCTATACAATGTCATATATTCGAACATATTTATCTAATTGGTGGAGTATGGAAATTTTCATGTGGTGATGCAGCAAAATCAAAACAATGTCAACCCATTTCCTTGAAGAATAAGGAACAAGTAGCTCATGCATGAGTGGCCACCTTTGTTAAAAGTGCCCTATTAGGGTTAGTTGTACCAAAAGAAAATTAGATTCAATGTTTTTTTTATGCAATCAACAATCCTAATTTTCAAAGACCAAAAATGCTAACCAAGTTAATATACCAAATCTTTTTAAATTACATCTTGTGCTTTTTAACTTGTAATTGTAATTTTCTTCTAGTTTTGTTGAACCATGATATATGATTTTCTATAAAAACACTTTATTACATCAAGTAAACCTCATGGCTGGATTTCATTGCCCTTGTGGACTACAAAATTTCTAGGTTGGAAGGTTTGGATTCGTAGATATAGGCCTTAAAAGAAAGAAAAGGATTGATGTAAGCTGTTTTAATTTACATAAAAAAGAAATAATGTTTAGGATCAGTAGCTTTGTTGTAGTTATCTTGAGCTTATAAGTCAGTAATAGACTAATTGAAATCCACAGATTTGGATTTGAAAGTTTAAGAAGCCATGTGTAACTACAAGAATAGAAACCTCTAATTAGGTAGCTCCTATGTAAGAAAAAACATTAAGTTATTGTTACCATTAAGTTTTGTTTATTATCATGCTTAGGATTCAATTTTTGTATGTGAAAACCATAAATAATTATTTAAGGGTACAATTAACAACATTACCACACTTTGGGTCCTTGAGCAAGCTTTAGATGTAACATTTGCTTTGAGAGGAACTTGATTTAGACCTTAGATGATGATTTTGTTTAGAGGATGCTTTTCGTAGCATAAGGATAAGAGCAAATGCTTTGCAAAAAACACAGTTCTTTTCATATGTTTTTACTAATCACTACACATGATTTAAATATATTAGAATGATAATATGTGGTCAATTTAGGCAAATCGACCATATGTTGGACACCTTTGGTTATAGTTTATGGTTGTGGATAGTCCAAGTCTAACAATTAAGAAGAGAATAGAGGCTGAGGTTAGCTTAAAAGGCATGAAGAGTCATTGGTGGCACACTTGTGAATCATGGTTTTACAAAGAATTGCCATTAACTAGACAAATAACTAAGGGTTAAAGCCAAGCCAAAGTATATGAGTAAAATGTTAAGTAGAGTCCCTAACATTCAAATAGATCCTAGTGATTTGACAAACAAAGTATAATGATAAATGCTAGTCATGAGTTTGAAATAGGAGAAGCTCGATAACCCAAAAACTTAGTTGTTTTCTAAGGAAAACATAGCTGCACTTGAGATACATAAATTAACATTTCACAAGTCACCCAAGGTGGTCTTAAATTCTTGTTAGTGTATTTAGACTTTTGCTTAATATATTTGATTGGTTGTGTATTTAGCAACCATCCTCTAAGATTAGTATAAAGAAAAAAATAATAAAATCCTAAGCTAAAATTTGCATGAGTCTATGATGGAATGGACCAAACAATTTAGAATCCCAAGAATTAAGAGACCATTAGGAGCTATTATGGGTGCAATTTTTGTTCATTGCAATTTCAATTCCTAATATTAAACTCCCAAATTGTAGTGTGCTAGATCTCATGGCCATGTACTCCAATCTACTAGCAAATCGATCTCTCATTAAGAATTCCACAAAAAATGAGATAGACTATATTTTGTGATTTGACTCCCTAATTTGTTGTGTTCAAAATTTGTTAATCAATCACTTCTTATTTAGTTAAGTTCCACTAGCTTGATGAAGAAATCATGAGGGCCTATGGAATTATTAGAGTACATAGTGGAGTTTCATACGCTTATTGAGGATAGTTGAGGACCATGGAAGTGTTGTATCATGTAAATGGTCTCCCAGTTATGGAGTACTTAATTACATGATCTTAGAATCCTAGTATGACTAAGGAGTGAAAACGTTTATGCTAAGATTATAAGGGCTAGAGAAAATATTAAATTGATGGTGAGACACAAGTTGATTTCTTTAACTATATCACAAGAACATGACATTGAAAGGGTTAGAGAGCTCATAAAATATATTAAATATGTCATTATATTAATAAATATATAATGAGATGAATGATTACTATATATCTTCTATGGTAGTATTTTAAGTAATGTTTAATTTAGCATAGTAAGATATGACACTCTTATGCAACATTCTAATTTATTATTTATGCTTTTTGGTTATCCTTTTCTTACAACGATTAGCTCTATTTTCATGTTACTATGGATTACATTTATGGAATTACATCACAATTGCTTATTGAGCTTTCCACCACAACATGTCATTATACAAAAGTAAAAAAGTATTAGGAGCTCATATTTGGAGTATGATTTAGGCATAAAAAAATTCAATAAATGTTAGTTGTTTTCTCTCACGATGTCTTAGTCACTATTGTTATGTTTCTTTTAACATACTAACATTTGTTCTTGGAAGATTTCCTTATCATACTAAACATTTTTTTTTACAAACTTGTTTCATGTGGTGTATTTTGGATTGTTGAAGGAATGCTAATCGTGATGGTATATCAGCACCATGGATAATGTAAAAAGTTTATCACAAGTATTTTAATGTTTTGGCTAGTACTACATTCAAATTGATGTTAGTCGATGCACCATTCCAAAACAATTTGAACCCATCCATTAATTTGCTACGTGATTAATTGGTGAAGGATTAATGTTCACTATGCTTAATACACCAAGACTATGATGAACATATTTGAGGATGAGGATGGATAATTTGAACATTAAGAATGAGAAATGAATTGTCGCCAAAAAATAACATTTTTTAGGTGTTGTTGTATCATGGGATACTGAAAGGAAAATGTTGCAAAAAGTATTGGTCTCATAGACTAGACAATAGAATCCATGTTATGTTGGAGGTCATCACTAAGTGTACTAAGATAAATTTTTTGTGAGAAAAGTAAGCCATTTTTTAAAGGAACTAAGTTATAATGTCTAGTAATACTATTACAATTTATAAAGTGCATAGTTTGATTAGGAATTGGCCAATTAGGTTTAGCAAATAAAAAAATGTTTCATATTTCTTTTTGGCTAGGTGCAACTCCATTAAGCATTTGCTTTGATATCTAAGCTATGTACATGGTTGTCTTTGATGGTATGATAGTGATTTTTCTATTTTGTCATGCATTGATTTTACCTCATTAAATGAGATAAATAGATCATCTCAAAGTGGTGGAAATGTTTTTTCTCATTGCCATTGATTTATAGTGTGATAAGTATATTAGATTGTTGACATTCCGTTGAGATGCTTGGAAGATGTATAAGTTAGATGCAATAGGATGAACATTTCAGAAGTATGATTGCACTATATTTGGGTTCACTTATTAGACTTGCCTTATATATAGTTGTGAACCAAATAAAAGCTTGAAGGTGTGCCAAAAAAATATTGCTCACTTTTTGGAGGAATAGATGTGAACTAAAAAAGATCATATAGTTGCCTTTGTACAATAATGCAGTTTAAAATATCATTGAATATTTTCTAATAAAGAGTAAGAAGCCAATTTATTATCATAATGCATCGATGGAAGAACAATACATATTCAATGCAAAACATGAGAGTGTCATGTGTATATGCTGATGTCCAATGAAGAAGTATGTCTGATGGTGAGTTGTATCGATCTATTGCATTTGTTGTAAACTTTATAACTATAATAATTAGGCCATTATTTCAATACAAATAACTATTATTAGATGGGTTTGTCTAATTCATTAGCTAGTTTTTGTTGCAGCATACCATGAGTTATTTGTTGATAATCCCATCATACTTGAAACATAATTAAAAAAAGCTTAGAGCAGTGGCATGATTATTATCTTTTGTACATTTTAAGCGTAATTTGTTAACCACATGCAAAAAGATATGTCACGGTATGAAATTCAAAAATTGCGACTAGTTTTGGCTTTGTAAAGTGTAGTGACAATTGTCTGAATATGTGAAACATTCATGCAGAAATAAAAATCTCCAATTTTGTTGCATTGTATCTGAACTAGTCTTCCTGGATGATGCATCAAACCAAGCATGGAATATGATTGCATGGGAATTGGAGATCATCTAGATTGGCTAGTTCCTTAGATAATTAGGAAATGTTTTGTTGGTCTTAGCTACCTACTTTAATAGATTTTGATTCTATTTTTGCACTATGGTTCACAACTTCGTTGAACTTATTTAGAATGTAACAATGCTATTTCATTACTTACCACATTATTCCTTTCGTGGTTAGTCTATTAATTTGGTTAAATTCTAACACGATACTAATAAATTTTCAAAACAGCAAAGAGAAAAAAATATTTTGTGCTACACACAAAGTACAAAGCACTCCAGCCGACGAAGTACGAGATTGCCAGGGAAGCCTCGAGTTACGAGGCCAAAGAGAATTAAGAAATGTTGAATCAAACATGGTTCATCATGCATTCTTCGACCTCATTTGAGTAAGACAAAAGAAGCATCAAATAAGGCAAGTATCATATTAATTGTGTAACATGTAGGTGAGGACATAAAATATGGCTTCTAATGCTGTAATAATTCTAGTGGACGTAAAGATAAAGTGCAAGTGCACAAGGAGGGAGCCACCCACATTTTTTAAGTAAGATTATAAGCATATGGGACTAAAGACTTTTGCCATTACAGCACCAACACTTACTAGTATTACTAACGTACCATTTTTCACAATTTTGATTATCGACTAGATGGAGGAGATTTCATTTAACATCAGCACTAGATCATGACACAACATTGGATGAACAAGGACATGTTAGACTTAATTAGAAACCTTGAGTGATTCTGCATCTTTTAATAATCTATCCTTAAATTGCATTACATGGTTCTATTCATTTTTCAATCCAACATCTAGAATTTGTTCATATATTTACTCTTGTCATCTAATGAGATTAGATGTGCCTGATTAAATTTGTTTAATCTAATCAAATATAACTCATCTACTTCCTGCTCCTTTCTTCTTCCTTCTTTCTTCTTTTGTCTTTGTTCTTTGTTCTTTCTTTTTTCTTTTTTCTTCTTTATTGTTCTCTATTCTTCTTTCTCTCTTCTTCTTTCTTCTTCTTCTTCTTTTTCTTCTTCTTCTTCTTCTTTCTTCCTCTTCATCTTCTTTTTCTTCTTTCTCTTCTTCTCATTAATCCCTAGTATCTAATCCCTAACCCCTCGCTAATCCCTTAATACCCAATCCATAATCTATAATCTTTTAAATCTCTAAATCCCAAATCCAAAATCATAAACCCTAATCCTTAATCAATAATACTAAACCCTAATCTATAACACATAATCTTTAATACCTAACCCCATCTATATTGAGCTCCTTTGTATATAATTACATAATTACTTCCATTGAGCTAAGAATTTAACTCCATCACATTACTTTAATTGCAATTTGGTGTGCCTTATTTCTATAATTGAATTGGTTTACAAGATTTTTTCATTAAGCTTTATACATGTTTTCATTGCCACATTGTTTTGATAATGTATTGCTCATTGTATTTGTCTTTTACCATAGGGGTTTTGCATGAATATTTGCAAGCACTTATGACAAGTGTTGCAAGCTTTTTTATGGACTATAGAATCCTTTTGCCTTATAATTATAGATTCTTGTTGTCTAGGATGAATAAAGTTTTGGCTTAGTGGTAGGTGTCAACCTATTAGAATTTCCAAAAGAGTTTTATTATTTTTTCCTAGCATTTTTTCTATGAGGAAATGTAAATCTAAGTGAATTAAACAACTTGATATTCATTTCCTGAGGTTTCATTATTGTAGTTCCACATAATGGTTTTCAAAGTTAACAATTGATCTAAAATAAACTATTTTAAAAGCCATTAATAAAGAGGAACATTTTTCATTATAGAATATTTCAAAAGATGTAATTTATAATTTTCATAATTCATTCCCTTTTTAAACACAATCCTTTAGTAAAACAAAAGATTGTCATACTAAAAAAAATTTCTTAATGATGACTTATCCATGTTTATTGTGTATATTCTCATTTGTTAATGTTGCTAACATTTTACAATATTTTGTCAGCAAATTATCTTTTTGCTATCATAATCTATATTGGGTTAAATATTAAAAAAGACTTAAATTTATCACATTATGTTTCTATACCTATGAATATTTTTTAATTTATGTTAGATGTTTCTAATTTATATGTCATGCATATGAATATAAATATGACATTTAGTGGTCATGTGATTGGGTGGGTAGCAAAGAGTTCAAATTTTCTAATGAAAATTTAGTAGCCTCTTATTCATACATTATACGTGTAAGCTCTACATCATCTCATTGTTTTCATTATAGTACATTAGTATGCACAACCTATACAGTGTGAATGTGACCACTATTAAACATACTTTGGGGAAGGAAAACGATTCAACTCTAGTTAGAATCAAACTAATAATAAATTTTAAAGTTGAGATTGAGGATGAAATTCTTAAAATTGTAGCCATATACAACAAACTCTAATTGGGAAATTTTTTCATTGAATTTTATAATCGAAACAATCTATGTAGCTTTTAGTACGGTTATTTTGTGAAGTTTTTGTAATTGGATATCTTGATATCCAACACATCCTAATCACATTTTCTTGGGAGTTGAGCTAATTACATTGCTTTTTTACTTTAGTTGTGGAACAGTGTTCATTTTCAAATGAGAGCCTTCGGGTGGAATTGTGACTTACATTTTAACAATGAACACTGTCTAACTCTAGTGTTAACCTCTTTTAGATCACTACTACTCCAACTCAACAACAAAGTTGCAATCTATGGAACTGCTTCTACAAATGAAGCTTGATTAAAGGTCAAAGAAACTTGTCAAATTATGTGGTTGAGTGTTGCTCTACATTTAAATGAGGTGGATTTATTTAAATATTTTTACACTAGAATAATAAAAAATTATGGAGTTTCAAGTTTCTTCATTCAAATGAAGAAATATGATGACATTCTTAGGTACTATCAAGACCACTATAAAAAAACATAACTTTATAATGCAAACACAACACTGGTGGTACTAAATAATTAATTGGTGGAATTAGAATCTTTTCATGATGGAATTGCATGAGAAGAAAGTATTGCAAAAACAATTGTTCATAATGATGCAATGCAACTCCAAATATAAGGATAAATAAGTAAAGGTGATATAGATAAGATTTTGATATCAACTCTGAGAAAATTTAAAAACGTGCCCAAGAAAAAGCTACATTTTTTTTAAACCAATCTAATAATGAATAATCAATTGTCATTGATTCAAATAGATGCTTCAAGATACATCTAATATCTTAGCCTTCATTGTTTAGTTGTTAAACAAAGTTTTTTTTTCTTCTCAAGGGTCCCTTGTTGTTTGTTTGATTATCCTAAAACTTTTTCAATTTAGTATGCTTAATAATGGACTTCTTATAGGATCAAACCCTAGGCTCCCCCAAATGGTTCTTCAACATTTTGAAGCTTATGGATTACTTATATTGCATTAGAATCTCTCTTCTATAACCTATTTAGAACTATTAACATACTTGACCCTATTCTTTAGATACTCTCAAAGTCTTACCACCCTTCTTGTGCAACCTTTGTTCACATACTTCAAAGTTTCTCTTTATTCTTCATTCTTTCTTAAGTAGCTAGTCAGGTGTTGCTGAATCATTCAAATGATTTGGTAAGGAGCTCCATGTGAAGAGCAAAGTTCCTTTTCTAATTCACTAAAAAGAGGAGGAATCCATTACATTCTAAGAAAGTTTATTACGTGGAATTTTTAAAAAGATAAAGCAAAGTCTAGGACCTCAATTGCATCCCATAAAAGCTCTTACTCCATCAAAATTACAATTTAATTAACAAAACATGAATAAAAGTATAGTAAAGAATATCAAAAGAGTAAGAAATAAAATCTTAGTTTGTTATGTTGAACATCTCTTTAATGTAAAAAAGTTAGGTTTAATTGTGCATTGTTCCTATTTCATAAAATAATATAATAATTTGAGTTGATAAGGAAGTAGCAGTTTTATCATTATTGTTGTAACACTTCTAATAAAATTGGGGTGTCTTTTATGGATGAATTCCATTGTAGAATGATGATTAATAATGAGAAATTAATTCGTTTAGTAATCAAATGGTCAACACGAAATTTATATGTTCATTACTCCTTTATTTAAGCCAAAATCTCTTGCAAGAAACTGAAAGTCTTTCGAGAAGCTCTACAATGTGGTAGTGACTATTTGTAACTCTTTGCTTATGGGAGAAGATTTCAATATATTTGCATCAATGGATGAATACAAAGGGAACTCCTTCGCATGGTTCGAAGAGGTGTAGGACTTCTTAAATTGAGTAAATTAATGTAGACTAAAATAAGTATCGTAGACATGATACATTCATGAAAACTATTGCATGGATTTGGGATTGCATAGGTTTGAAAGCTTTGTCCATTTCGGTAATATTTTTGAGTTTATCAAATACGCTCAAGAAATTTTAAATGTAAACGATGAAAAATCTAAATCTTACAAAAATGGAAGCGTAAGAGATGACCATCTTAAAGGCAATGATTACTTATTAGATGCAACTACTAAAGACAAGTTGTATTGGTTTCAAAAGGCAAAAATGAAATAGCTATATTAGCCCATAATATAGAGCAAAATTTCCATGTTATGAAAGGCCAAAAAAGAACAAGATCTAATATAAATTACATTAAAGATATTTTGAGACTATTCATTTTGTAGGAAGAAAAAGATCAATAAACAACAATTCACCATTATAAGAAATTAATACTTTTTTCAATTGTTTGGACAATAAAATCTTCTCAGATGCATCTCTATAAAAATCATGAGTCAGACAATATGGAGTTAATGATACAGATTATAATTTATTAGATAAAAGAGATTGTTTTAATAACAAAATGTTTCTTTAGATGTTAGGACATCATTACTAAGGATGCAGTACTTGTAATCGAGTTTTAGTTATGAGGCTCACCCATCCTTAATGGAATCATATTTTAGAATTTAGCATTGAATCCAAAAGAAATAGGAATCTAAAATCTTTTAAAGAATATAGGACAATTTGTATGTGTAATTTTAAAAAAAAGAATCACAGATTATTAATACACCCTTTTGCAATTTCTTTGTAAAAACATTTCACTTGAATAAGTATGTTTTATAAAAAGGAGGAGAGATTATTAATAATATTCAATTAGGTCAAGAATTAATTTTGTCATTAAATGTTAAATTAAGAGAGAAGATTGCATGCTAAAGTACATTTAATTAGTGCAAATCATGCTATTGCTTTGGATTTATTAACTAATGTTCTCACAAAATTCAATTTTGCTAAAAATTTATGAATTTGTTGATCTCTATCATCATGGCCCAATGTTTTTTGAATGTTTTAAGTGGGCTTAAGTAATGGAACCAAATTTCTCTATTACTACTTATATTAGCAAAAGATGATTTTTTATAATGTTCTAAATAATCTTCAAAATAATGGAAATCATCTTAAACAAGGCTCAACCAGGGGATTGCAAAACAATTACACATGCAGCAAAAGGCAAGATTCTTTTGAAATGGATAAAAGAATAATATCTAGGATTTAGATTCTATTGTAAGATTATCAAGCAAAACATAGACATCCAATAAATTAATAAAAAGGAAAGTTATTTGTTATAAAAATGTGTAAGGTTGTTTTAAAAGAAATTTACTCAAAAGTATGGCTTTTAGAGAAAAATATCAAAGAGGAAGAATAAGAAATTCTTAATTAGGGGTAGACTTATTTTTATGAAGCATGGACTAGTATTAATCCCCACATACTTTTAATGATACTTAAATTGTCAAGTGACAGCTTCTATGGGTAAAATAAATAAATCTTATGAAGTTGATAAGCACGTAGTGGTTGTATTTTTTGACAAACCATCAATCCATAAATTCCATTTTAAATTCTTAAATTTATCATGCAATTGCAATATTAATGAACATATTGTAATATGTACAACTTTAATACATTATCCATATTTTTTAATTATAGTATTACATGATTGCTTAGATTGTACATGAATGATATAGTTATCTTATTAAGTTTACGCATCTAAGCTAAACAAAAAAATTCCTATAATAAGATAAATAACAACATATCTTATGACAACATTATAAAATTTTATCTTAAATCCTTTCACTTTTTAGTATAGAAGACTAAATGATAGAAGTATGCATAGCACTTTCTTTTGTATGATATAAAAGGTATGTAAAAAATTAGAACAAAATGTGGATTAGCACATATTTTCAATCCAAGTAGTTGATATTGAATAGCTCTCATATTGTAATGTTAACCTTGATGTATAGAAATTAAGGTACAATTATTTAACATGTACACAAGATTGATTACTATAATTTCCATTTACACATAAAAGAAGTGTTTAATAATTCCACTAGTTGTACCACACCAGGACCTTTTTAGCAACACTTTTCCATAAATTCTTCGATGTAGTGGAAGCCATGCTCTGATTGATGTACTTGTGAGTGATCCTCCCCTCAATTTCGTGTTTTCAAAATAGTAGTCATAGTACTCGAATATTGTAATCATTGATAAGTTGTCTAGGCTTGAATGGACCCCATTCTTTTATGGACTAGTCGACTAACTATTCAAACAATGGGATCACCATTCCTATATCTACTAAACATAACTATTTGTACATTTTACTAACGCAATCCTACCAAAACATTTAATAAAATCTATACTCAATAAATAGTGTGAACACATCACTATGAACCACTTAAATGCAAAATATAAAAGATGTGCACAACAAACAATCGAACCTATTAAAACTTTGATACAACAAGGAAACCTTTATACAACGTTTACTATAAAGGAAACATCATCACTAAAACTAATACCTTATGGAATAAAATGCTAAATCATCAACAATGCTATGACAAAACAACTTTGTTAAATTATCACATTAGAGCTTTTTTGCTTTCAAAGTAGAACAAATACAAAAGCTATCATGATATCACAAAAGAGTTGCATTGATCATTGACCTCATTAATGAACAATAAGAGCCTTAACTTATTTAGCATCAATTCCAATCTCTTTAATTGATGTAACCTTCTTATTTAATGACTTAACTAAACATAAGTATGAGTGTCCCACTATCAATTTGGTGTCCCTTGATGCTTAAAAGAATATTTAACACTTAATCATATTCAAAATCTATTTCAAGTAATTAGAGAGTTTAACTGCAATATTTAGTGCCTTAACAGTTCTAAAGGGATATCAACAAAAATGTACACTCCTTCCTAATGTAATCAAGCACATCCATAGTCTCTAAGATGTGATCAATAGCTATGTGGTACTTAGCCATTTGGGAGTATGTAATCAAATGACTAACACTCCATAAACCATGGTGTGTAACGATGCTAAATTGAGCACCTCTTACGTAGTATGAATTGTAAAGGAAATTGACTCCCTGGCAAAACCTAGGAGTATATAATCATTAAATATGGAACATTATCTATGGAGTCTATTGATTGATTATGCTACCTTAATTGTCAAAATTATGCCCATAACAGCAACTAATCTCCTTTTTAGTCTATGGACTCAAAAATGTTTGATGTACTTCATCATAGCTTTATGCTTTAATTTTGGGAATCATTAAAATACTTTATTAAGTTTCTGTTATTGTATTATGTGCATAAGTGCTTCAAGTTTACTACTATAGATGACAACCTATGATAATATATCGAGAACTTCTTTAAAAGCTCCATTACGAACTCTTTGAGGTTTTTTGAGTTACTTCTTAAACCATAATTTTTTATCTTAGGAGATCCTAAGGTTTTGTCAAAACCTTACTTAGCCATTTAGGTTTTCCAAACCACTTAGATTTTACACATATAACTTACTTTTTAGCCTTCCCTATATTTGGATTGTCATTAATGCCATTTTTCTTTTCTAACCTTGCACTTGATCCGTCATTAACACCATAAACTTGGCTTTAAGCTTTAGATACTAATTAAGGGCATAGCCATTCCTTTCAAAACTTTTGTTTTCATAAGTTCTATTAGTAATTCTACATTCCTATTAAGATATCATGAGCCACTACATCATTCCTAATTGTCTCTTCTTTGCTACACATATACAATACCATCTAAGGTGTCAAACACTTGACTTTTGAGTTGTTAGAGCCGTAGGAACTTACTCATTTTTCCAAGGTTTGTCTTGGTAAAACTTTATGTGAATTTCTTTTCTCCTAGGCTAATTCATAGCATCTCTCTTAAGTTTATAACTAAGACAACCCTCAACCTAACAATCATTTGAAGTTAAAAGCAAAAGCCCATAAAAAATAAGGCCAAGCTAATCATTCTCCAATCTTCTCAGATGTGTTTCACATGATTAAGCTGGATCCTAAAATCGTTATAAAAGAAATTGAAAGCTGAACTTGCCTCAATATCCATCATTCGAGAGGTACTCAAACCTAAATTTGTATTGTCATTACTAACTGTGGCAAAATTTTCACTGAAATGTTAATCTAAGAACTCAACAAGACCCATACATTTGTTTTAATGCCAAGGTAAATGTAATTAAGCCCATATACCTAAACTTTGTTGGATTTTAAGAAAATCTAAACCACTCTATTAAATAATCAAGCATTACTAGGACAAGCTTCCATATTGCCAACCCTTGTCTTATCTTAACTCCTAAGAATTCCATATGGGTGAACTGAACATTTTCTTACTTGGCCAACCCAAGTGCTTCATAAATCCATATATTTATATTAATTTTAAACTTTGTTATATTTTGATGTAACTTTAAATCTCCTCACTTGTGATCTTTATATCTCTTGATTTAGTTTTATCATATTACTTAAATTTATTTCATTATTAACATTTTTATATATTTATTTAACATTAAAAAATAATTTATTATAATTTATGCTTTGTCAATTAGGTAATTTATAGTAATGCCAATCAATGTTTGATTAAGGTGAAATAAAAGTCGTTAGACTCATCTTGATGAGCTTTGTTGAATTAAATATTCACTTTCATATCTTAAAAAAATTTATTTTTTAGAGTTTTGTTATGTTTTATGAAATATCAATATACACAAGATTTAATGATTAAAAATGTTACACTTGATCTCTATAATGTTTGGGAATACAACTTTCTAGTATAATTTATCTCAATTTTTCAAATTTTTTTACTTTGAATTAGTCTTATTTATATGTCACTAAAAAGCTCTTATTGTGTGACCTTTACATGTTATAAATTTGGATATATTATTTTATTTTAATTTATATCACTTCTATTGTAATGTATATTAATTTAATCTTAAAAAATTATTTATCACTATTTATGCATGTTAACTTTGTTAATTCACATTAATTCAAAAAGACATTCATTTGAGATGAAACAAAAGTCATTGGACAAATCTTGATGAGCTCTATCCAATTTTGTATCATGTTTTATATTTTCTAATAATTTTATTTTTTATTATTTTTGCACAATTTATTAGACAAAATGATTCATTCCTAATAGGATGATGTAGGATGTCACACTTGATATCATTAGCTCATTGGAAAGAACTATGTGATAATACTTATCTCATTTCTTCTAGTTTTTCCCTTTGACATATTTATATTACTATGTAATTCTAAATCATCTCTGGTGTGATATTTATCACTTTAATTTTGTTATATTATATTGCTTAAATTTATGCTTATTTACTTTATTAATTTGAAATAATTCCAAATCAGGCCTAATCAAGGTGAAACAAATGTCATGAAAGTAGCACGTCAATTTACTTAATTTTAGTTCTTCTATTTATTGATTTGATATTTGAAAAAATTATTGTACTTTATGCTTATTTAATCTTGTAATTTATAGTACTTCAAAACAGGGACATATTAAGATGAAACAAGTGCAGTTGGACTCCACTTATCAAGCTTTGTGCCATTATATATTCACATTTGTATTTTTATTTGTTTTATTTTCTAGGGTTTTTGCATATTTTATAAGACATTTCTATTCATGCATTAGTCGTTGACTAAGGATGTTGTACTTGATCTCCTTAGTATCTTGGAGTGCAGCAATATATTTTAGTTTATCTTATATCATAAAAGTTTTTTTATTTTAGTTGATTATATTTGTAAGTCTAAATCTCGTCACAATTAACCTTTACATGTCTTTGATTATTTTGTATTATATTGCTTCAATTTACAATTTTTTCTTTCAAATATATTAACTTAATATTAAAATATTTATTTATATTTTTTTATTTAATAATTCATAATAATTCCTTGGGACATCTAGTCAAGGTGAAATAAAACTCATTGAACTCACTTGATGAGCTATATGCAACTAAATAGTTAATTTCATACTTTTAAAAATTTTCATTATTGACTTTTTGATAATTTTTTGAATCATTTTTATTTATACCTTAGTAGACAATCTAATATATCAAACTCAATCTCATTTGTTTCTTGGAATTCAACTTTTGTTCTATAATTTATCATATTTCTTTTAATTTTTCTCTTCCATATAGTTCTGTTATTATGAAACTCTAAATATCCTTTTGTGTGATACTTACATAAGTTAGACTTAATTTTATTATATTGTTTTAATATATCTCATCGTAGCTTTACAAAAATTTCACATAAAATTAAAATAATATTTATGTTTTTTATCTTTTAAAGCTTATTTACTTTGCTAATTCACTGTAATTTCAAACAAGTTCTGATTAACACAAGATAAACATTTTTACTCACTCGAAAAAATTTGACCATTTAAAAATTCTTTTTTATATATTTTAATTAAGTCCCCATTCACAACTAGATTTAAACTATTACCAAGCTAAAGCAATACTATATTAGAATCTGAAAGCAAGTGTTAAGTGAAGGAAGCAATACAATGTTTTAATTAAATTTCTATTCACAAATTCATACATATGAGGCCTTATGTCATGGAATGTAGATCAAACATTCTAGTGGTACAATAGATAACTTATCAACTCGAAGATCTACACATATTACCTATCCCTCTTTTCTAGGTGACATAACCATCTTTATAGTGTTAGGAAATTATATTTGAAATAGATTTTTAATACCTAATTCTATAATGCCAGATTAAAGAATTATTCCACAAAAAGGTAGACGATTATGTTAGATAAACCCATCAGCATAAGGTAAACTTAATTAAGACCAAGAAAGGCTTTATGAAATGATCTTCATCTTCGAAAGATCTGCAAATCAAGGTCTTCAATATGAGAAATAAAGCATCAAAGTAATAATGCATCATCAAAAACATATTAAAAATATTTGATTTGATGGAATAACAAACGACTATCAAAAGTTTATTAAATTCTATACCTAATTATCTCTTAATGGTGTTGGTTGCACAAAAATATATTAAAAAATGAGTCAAAATTGTAATGGTAAAATTCTTCTAGAAAAGGCTAAACAAACATAATGGTTTCCATTATAATTTTAGGATGAAGGTATCAATCACATTAAAGAAAAATATCTTTGGTGTTAAAAATATTGACACTAAAATAAGATGTTCTCCTATAGAGTTTGGTTTGGTGATAATTCATCAATTCTAAATGATTGCAGACAACGTTCTTGAAAATAAGGCATAAACACACCATCCAAAATTTGCAAGTTACAATAAGCAAAGCTACCATGAGTTTTTTTCCTTTGTGTACAAAGTAAAGAATGTTCAAGTTATGGACCATCCTAACAAATACAAGTAGGATTATGATTCTAAGAAATAGCATTAAGATCAACAAGAACATCATAATGTGGACTATTCCATGAAGCACAACCAAGATTTGAAAAGTATAATTTAAAGTAGAAGCCTAACTATGATAAGGCTAACTTTAATCTATTTAAAGAGCTCGTTGAGTTTGGTAATAGAATAGTCATTGATTGAAAAAAGGGATTTTGAATATCAAAAGTTGAATAAAAATGTCATAGTTTGATGGGTAACAAACTTCAACCATGATAAGAATGATTCACTAAGAATTTAGGGTAGGATATATAGATTTAAATGTCTCTTAAAAGATGCAAAAAAATTTAAAAATAAAATTCTTAAAATTTTGGAAATGAATATTTAATATTATAGATCTCATAGTGATGAGTCTACTTATATTTATTTCTTCCAGATAGATCTTGTTCAAAATTATTGTGAATTACCAAAGAAAAAAGTGTTAAAAAAATTAATTTCCATTTCAACTTTTGGTGAATATGTATTAAAGTTGAAATGAGATAAAATGAAGGAATTTAACATAACAAAATAAAAGTAATATATAGTTCAAATGGTAGAAGTAGCATTTCATTATAATATAATCAAATAAAAACAAAACATTTAATAAAATGAAGTTTTATGGGAAAGTTGCGCTACAAAATGGTAATGAGACTGAGTGCAACATCTTCTATTATTAAATTAGACGCAAATGGAAACTTCTCATAAACCTTGTGAAAGACATCCTAAAAAAGTTTTTAAATTATAAAAATGAAAATTTAAATGGATATACCACATCGAGATGATGCCCACTACATTTGTTTTTTCTAGATTAAACCTAGTTTGGAATTAGTTCAAGTCACCAAAGTATATATGAGCATAAATGATATAAAATTATTATTTTAGATGATGTAAACATATGGTAAATCTCAAATGACGTAATTTTAAGAAATATAATGTAAGCAAATCAAAGAAATGTGTTGGTCACACTAGAGGAGATTTGGAATTATAAAATAATATATTTAAAACAAGGGAAAAAATTTTGTTTACGAAATTATGATACTTAAAGTAATATAATATTTCTAAATTAAGGAGATCAAAAGGTCACATGGGAGGAGAACTAGAGTTTCTTAGCAATATGACCAAATTAAATTAAACAATTTGAAAAGCTTAGATAAAGTATTTAGGAAAGCTTAATTCAAAGCTACAAAAATGATGGAGTGTAAAATCGTCAATTATGAAAATAAATTATGAATTGAAATGACTCTAAAGATTCAAAATCAAAGAAAACATAAATTAAAAAAATATAAAAAATGAATATTTAATTCAATAGAACCCTTGAAGATGATTCCAAAAATGTTTGTTTCTCTTAATCAGATGTTAATTATCACTTGAATATTAAGAAAATAAATATTAAAGATAAAATGAGATAAATATTTGTAATATATTATAATGAAATCAAAGGAATGAAAGTGTCATACAAGAGGAGATTTAGACTTATTAATATAACAAAATTAAAGAAAAAAATTGAATTAATGAGATAAATTATATAAGATAGTTGAATTCTAAGATACTAAAAATATGGGATATAACATCTATTGCCAAATAAGTTGAAAATTTAAATATCTTGTAAAACATGAAAAAATGTTAAAAATGAGGTATTTAAAATATAATAATAAATATTGAATTAGATAAAGCTCATAATATGAGTCCAAAGAAGTTTTTTGTCCTGACCAAACCACATTTTCAATTACTTCAAATTGCCAAATTAACTAATCATAAATATTAAAAAATTATTATTTTAATATTAATGCAACATGTATCAAAATTAAATTTAGATAAATTGAAGAGATTAAATATTAATAAATCAATGTATGTTGAAAGAGTTAAACAATAGATTTAGTATTACATAAAAATCTAAAAAATCAAAGTGAAAAGATTGAATTATTTAACTATTCTTGTTGAGAAAGTTCAATTCTAAGATACTAAGGAGATAAAAAACAACAAAAATGTCTTGCAAAATATGCAAAAACCTTGAAAACAAATTTTTATGACATAAATATGAATGTTTAGTTGATCAAGCTAATGATGACAAGTCTAATGATATTTGTTTGTTCTCTCTTAACATCTCATATGATTAACATGAATTTTCAAATTAAATAAGTATAAAAATTAACAAATTGTTATTTTAATATTCAATAAATATATGTTAATGTTCAAATAATTTAAATTGAACTAATGTAATACAAGGAATTTAGGGTGATGTAAAGATTATGTGAAAATAGATTTTGTGTTATATGGTACTATAGTCAAATTAAAGAAAACATTTAAAAAGATGAGAAACATTGTATGGGAACGTTAAATTCAATGATAGTAAGGAAACATAATGTAAGATACATGATCGTGAAATCTAGCATGAATAAATATATCTCATAAAGTATACTATAATGATTAAAATGAAATATTTAAAATAAAATAAAAAATGCATATTTAATTGAAATTTTAAATTATTATGAATTGATAAGGTAGAGAAGAATAAATAATAATAATAAATTATAATTTTAATATTAAGTAAATAAATAGTAATATTGAAATGAGAAAATTTGAACCAATGTAATAAAACTAAGTGATGTAAATGTTAAAAAGAGGGTAAATTTGGGGTTATGTACTAATATAAACCACTCATAGAAAAGAATTTTAAATAATAAGACAAATTGTATAGGAAAGTTGAAATCCAAATACTTAGAAGATTAAGCGTAACTTCGTCAATAATAAAATCAAGAATGCATCAAAATATCTTATTAATAATGCCAAAAGTCAAGGAAAATAAAGCCTTGAAAATGTAAAATGACTATTTAATTTGATAGAGCTATTTGATATGAGTCTAATTACATTAGATCTATCTTGACAATAGATTTTTTGGAATTACTTCAAATAACCAAAGTAGATAGAAAAATTAACAATAAATTATCATTGAAATATTAAGCAAATTTATAGTAATATTAAGCTAAGATTAACTGAAGAAATGTAATATAAACAAATTAAAATGATGTATATGCCACACTAGAGGAGATTTAAAATTATAGAATAATTTAACAAAAACGAACAAAAAGTTTTTGAAAAATGAGATAAATTATCCAAAAAACTTTAATTCCATGACAATAAGAACATAAATTGATCCATTCTGGATTATCAAATCAAATACAAATTGAAATATTTTAAAAAGTATGAAAATCCCTAGAAAATAAATTATTTAAAATTATTAAAAATAAATATTTAATTATATAATGCTCGTCAAGGTGAGTGTAATAATGTATGTTTTGTATACACAATACATCATTTAGGATTATTATGACTTAACAAAGTAATTTATAAAAATAATGAATTTTTATTTTAATATTAATTAAATATATATTAAGTCTAAGATCACATAAATTGAAATGAAGCAATATAACCAAATCAAAGCAATAAAAATGTCCCACAAGAGAAGATTTAGAGTTTCATAGTAATTTATCCAAATCTTTATGACAAAATTAAGGTTAAAGATTTGAATCAATTAGATAAATTATATGAAATAGTGTTTTTTCAAGGATAGTAAGGAGATAGAGAAAACATCTTTTTTAAAAATAGGTAAGAATCAAAACGTTCGTTGAAGCACGAAAAAAACTAGGAAAAAATATTTAAAATTTCAAAATGTTTATTTAATTGGACAAAGCTTATTAGGATTAGTCTAATGATTTTTTTGTCTCAATCAAATATTGATTTAATTTTCTATTATTTAAAAATGTAAATAAATATTTTTAGTAATAAATTTTTTCTTTAAAATGAAGTAAAAATGTATTTAAATTGAAATGAAATAATTTCAAAAAATATAATAAGAAAAAAATAATAATATATGGATAAGTCAAATGAGATAAGATTTAGGATTAAATAATAATATAACCAATTCATTCCAAAAAAATTTGTAAAAATGAGTAAAATGTATCTCATAAAGCATGCATATTGAGACAACTTCATTCTTCAAAATAGTTACAAATCAAAATATCTCATCAATCATGCATAAAATAAATTAATTAAATATTAAAAATTATCAAAATATTTATTAGGTGGATAGAGCATATTGCGACAACTTGAACGAAATTTATTTTAGCTCCACTAAATCTTGTTTGAAATTACTATGAATTAGAAATAAATAAAAAAATAAAGATAAATTATTCTTTTAATATTAATTAAAAGTATATCAAAATTAAAATAAGATAAATTGAAGTAATATAATTTAACTAAATCTAAGCTATACAAGATGAGAATTAGAAGTTCAATTATAATATAAAAAACTAAAAGTAATAAATTGGAAGAAATATGATAAATTGTATGAAAAAGTTACATTGAAAGTTATAAAAGTAGATCAAAAGTAGGATCGTCAATCATCAAAATATGTACAAAGGAAAAAGTTTCTCGAAGGAACGCAAAGAAAATGTTAAAAAATAAAAATATAAATTCATTTAGATTTACAATAATTTACAAAATTAAGTAAGAATAAAAAATAATAAAGCTTTTTTCTATTAATAAAATAAATTTTAAAATTCAAATAAAAAATTAAAATAAGGTAATATAAAAAAATGAAAAACATCACCTAATCAAACAACAATAGATTTAGAATTATATAATGTTATAAGTAAATTGAAGAAAAATATTTAAAGAAATGAGATAAATTATGTAACCAAGTTAGATTCCAAGATATTGCGAAGATTGGGTATAACATGCCTAATTATCATGTTAGGTATGAATCTAAATATCTCAAAAAACATTATAATAAACTACAAAATGAAATATTTAAAAATATAAAAGTAAAAATTTAATTGAATGGAGATTATTAAGGTTGGTCCATCGACATTTATTTCAAGTTAGTTGGACCTCATTATGAAACACTATGAACCGCCATAGTAGATAGCAACAATAGCAATAAAAAATTATTATATTAAAGGCATTTATTAAAATTGAAATAAGTTAAGTTGAATCAATGTAATATCACCAAATCAATGACATGCAAAGGTCAAACATGAAGAGATTTCAAGATACATTATAATATAAAATATCAAAGAAAAAAAATTAAATGAATGAGGAAAATTGTAAGGGAAAGTTGTATTCTATGGTACTGAGGAGATGTGATGCAAGGTTACGTAGTTAAATAACCAATTCAAAGTGAAAAAAATTTGAAAAAATGAGTTAAATTTTGCATTGCATATTGTTAAGGAGATGAGGTGTAGTAGTCTCAAAAATCAAATAAATTATAAATTGAAATGTTCTAGAAATCATGCTAAAACCTTATGAAAGAAAGCATTTAAAAATATAGGAATTAACTTTGAAGTTGATAAAGCTCACCAAAATGAGTCGAACAATGGCTATTTCATCTTGAATGGTCCTCATTTTGATATGTTATGAATTACCAAAACAATTAAGCATATAAATTATGATTTTATTGTTGAAGGTGTATTTATTATTACTAAAGTAAGATAAATTGAAACAAAATAACAAAACAAAATTGATGAGAAAACTTTGAAGAAACATTATCAAATATGTGAGAAAATTCATATTCCGAGATACTAAGGAGATCTTATGTTACATCCATGGCCATTAAATTAGATATCAATTAAAATGTTCCATAGACCATACCAAAAACATTAAAAATAAAATATTTAAAAATATTAAATTAAATATTTTGGGCTAGCCCATCTTGAGATAAATCAAAGAATACTTGTTTTTTCAGTCAAACTTTGTTTGGAACATGATATACCAAAGTAAGGAAGCAAAAATAATAAAGAAAATTTGCAATAAGTAAATATATATTAAATTTGAAAATAGATAAATTAACGTAGAGTGAATAATCATAAATCACCACAGACATGGAAAGGTGAAAAGATATGTTTGTTGGTGTTAAATGGCAATATAATAAAATCAAAACAAAATATTTGAAAAAATGAGATACATTATATAAGAATGTAAAATTTTAAGACAATAACGACATATAGTGTAATATCTTAAATAATGGGAAACATACAAATTAAAATTTCTTTTACAGTTGCTAACATTTTTGAAAATAAAATATATAAAAATACTGAAATAAATACATAATTAGAGATTGCTCGATGAGATGTCTAACAAAAGTGTTTATCTCAATTAGAATTTTTATTTCATTGTTAAACAAATAAATGTTATAAATTAAATGAATTAGATATAAATAAATGAAAGTTAAATAAAGGTCACACCAATGGGGAATTAGAATTTCATAGTCATATAAAATGATATGTTCTATGTAGAAATGAGATGAACTGCACATGAAATTTATATTACATGTTACTAAGGTGATGAAGTGTGACATTCTTGATCATTTAATCATGTGTAGATAAAAGAACTAATAAAGCTTCCCAAAACTATAATTAAATATTTAAAAATTTAAAAAATAGATTTTATGTAGAAGGAGCTCATTTAGACGAGTCTAAGAACATTTTCTTGATGTTAACCAGCCATCATTTAAAATTACTAAGATTTTCCATGATAAAAAGTATAAATATGGATAAATTAACATTTTAATATTAAGTGATAATATATTGATAATGATATAAATTCAAGCAACTTAATAAAACAAATTCAACATGATGTGAATTCAGGGTAGAGGGGATTTAGAGTTAGGTTTTAATATAACAAATCTAAAGTGAAAATTTTTAAGAAATGAGATAAATTATAAGAAAAAGTTACATTCGAAGATAAGATGGAGATTTTGGTAAGATCATTGAACATCAAATTAGGTATGAATAAAAATATTCCATAAAAATACAAAAAATTTTGAAAATAAAATATTTTTAAAAATAGAAATGAAAATTTAATTTGATAGAGTTCATTGAGATGAGCTCAACTATATTTGTTTTGTCTCAATCTTGTTGTATTGTTGACCCCTGGTTATGGTCCTTATTTGGTGATAACAAATTCTAAGTATTTCTAATGAATTTGTTTGAAGAACCATTTAGATTTAGGGTAGTGAATGAGTGTGTTTGTTGGAGAACTTAAACAAGAAGATGAGAAAATGTCAAATCACAAAAAGTCATGTTGGTTTCAATGAAAAACTCTAGGAGATATATTTTGAATTTAATTTTAGATATTTCAATTTCAAGTTGATTAAAATGTTATGTTTTGTATAGCTTTTTATTATGAGACCTATTTAAATTAGTAATCTTAGAAAAATATTGGGTTCCAAAAAGTTAGTCCATCCTCCTTGAGAAACTTTAGAATACTTTTTTTAATCAAGTTGCAGTGTTGTCTTAATAACTTTTACCAAAGTACATTATAATTGTAATAATTAATTAATAAAATAATAATAAAAGAATAATTAACTTATTTTGAATAGACACCAAATCCACCAAAAGCACGACAAACACTTGCTATAATTAACTTGTTAGGAACACTAGTCTGCAAATAAGTTGACCTGTTCAAGTATGTCTAAACATCATTGAATAGGTTGTTAGATTAGGTTATTACTTCTATTTTTAGTATTTCAAATTTTTAAAATTATAGAATTACTAATCATCAAATGAGGTACGAACCAAAATGTGTCCTAAAGTGTTCACAAAGCTTATAAAATAAAATATTTTAAAATTCATAAATTAATATTTAATATGGTAAAGCTTATCAAGAAGAGTCAACAAGTCTTATTTCTTCTGTTTCAACTTTGTTTGAAATTTTTTCGAATTACTATAACAAATAATCATAAAGAATAATATGTTTTATTTAAAAATTAAAAAAATATATATTAAAGCTTAAATGGGATAAATTGAATAAATATAACACAACCAGATTAAAATGGTATGATAGTCACATAAGAAGAGATTTAGAGTTATATTGTAAAATATTGAAATAAAAAAATAAAAGAAATGAGATAAATTATACGAGAAAGTTGTGTTAAAAGATAGGAGACATCCTTAATCATCAATAACGTGTGAATTGAAATGTGTCCTAAAGCATGCCAAATAATTATAAAAAATATTTAAAACTATAGAAATCAATAATTAATTTGTTAAAACTCATGATGATGAGTCTAACCATGTTTACTTTGCCATCATCTTCTTATTTTGGATTACAATAAATTTTTATTGTATGTAATCATCAATAATAATAAATTATTCATTTAACATTATATAAATATATAATGAAGTCAAAATTAGTTAAATTGACTCAATGTCAATATAGTGAAATGAGAAGGATTTTGAGTTACATAGAAATCAAACAAAATCAATGGAAAAAATATGAAGAGATATAAATTTTATAAAAAAAGTTGCTATGAAAGATACTAAAGAAAATGAGTACCACATTGTTTATTATGAAATTATAAAGCAATAAAAATTTCTAAATAAGTGCGTTAAAATCATGAAAAAATTTAAAAAATAAAACTTCTTTTTATAAATAGATAGAGCTAGTCTAAGGGTAACATCATTTGTTCCACCTGGATTAGACCTCATTAGGAATTATTTTCAATTATCATAAATATTAACCATAAATTATCATTTTAATACTAAGAAATACATAGAAAAATTTAAATGAGATAAATTCACATACATATCACAATCAAATGAATTTGATGAAAAGGTTACCTGATAGGAGATTTAGAGTTTTAATGTAAAATATCTAATTCAAAGCAACAAATTTTTAAAGAGATAAATTGATGAAAAAGTTGCATTTTATGATACATAGGATATAAAAAAAAGCATCATTGAACATCAAATAATGTACAAATCTAAATGTCCTAGAAAATGAGCCAAAACTTTAGAAAATTAAATCTTTAAAAATATAAAAAGAAATATTTCTTTGGATAAAACTAATCATGAGAAGTATAATGTCATTTATTTTGTCTCGATCATCCCTCCTTTAAAATTACTATAAATTACCATATTAAATTATCATAAATAGTAATAATTAATTATGTTTATATTAATTAATTATATATTTGATCTAAAATTAGAAAAACTAAAACAATATAACATAATTAAATCAAGGTGATGAAAATGTCACATGAGAGAGATTTAGAGCTACAATTAATAAAACTAAATCAAAGAGAAACAATGTTAAAAATGAGATGAAGTTTACAAGAATGATGCTTTCTAACATAAGAGGGCTATCAAGTTTAATATTCTCCATCAATAAATCAAGTACGAATACAAATGTTTATAAAATTTGATATAAAGTATTTAAAAAATTAAAATTCTTAAAACATAAAAACGAATATTTAATAGGGTAGCACTCTTTTAAATGTGTCCAATAATAATTTTTTCATTTCGACAAAACCTCATTTGCCATTACTATAAAATAAAAATGCAAATAAGCATAATAAGTAATAAATTCTTATTTTTATGTAAAATAAATATATATTAAAGTTAAAATAATACTACGTATAAAGTTATAAAATAAATTAAAACCAATTTAAAAGTAACCTAATTGGAGAATTAGATTTTCATGCTCATATAACAAAATCAAAGCAAAAGTCTCAAAAAATTAGATAAGTGTGCTAAAACGTTTCATTCTAAGAAATAAAGGAAATCAAATGTAATATTATCAGTCAAAAAATTTTGTGTAATTTAAATGCCACATAAAGCAAGCCAAAACATCAAAAAATATTTAAAATTGTTGAAATAAACATTTATTGATAACGCTATCGTGATAAGTCCAACAGAATTAGTTTCTTCCTTATTTGAGCCAAATAAAGCAATATAAAAGTTACATGCTAAGAGATATATAATTATATAATATGATATCCAAATCAATGTGAAATATTTTTTAAAAATTGAAAAATTATGCATGAAAGTTGCATTCCAAGATTTAATGGTGATCAAGTGTTCCTGAATTATTATGTCATATTGGAATTGGAAAGTCTTGTAAAGAACAAAAAATCCATAAAAATTAAAAATAATTGAAGTACTACGAAACAAATTTTAAATGGATAGAATTCATCTTGTCCAAAACTCTATTGAAATTACTTAAATCTCCAAAAGTAAATACTCATAAATAGTAATAGATTATTATTTTAATATTTAATAAAAATATATTAAAGCTTAAATAAGATAAATTGATTAATTATAATATAAAAAACAATGTTATTGTCACATGAAAGGTGATTTAAAGATAGTATAATAATGTATTCAAACATAAAAATTTGAAAAAACTAAACAAATTATATGACAAAGCTGTAATCCAAGATACTAAGTAGACTACGTGCAATAGCTTCAACCATAAAATCTCATTTGACACATAATATTACAAAAAGAATTTTAACTACTTAATGAAAAAATATTTAAAATAAAAAACAAATATTTAGTAAGGTAGAACTAATCAAGATGAGCCAAATGATACTTATTTCATCTTGATGAAACATCATTTAGATTTACCATGAATTACAAAATTAAATAAGTAAAAATAATAAAAAATCATTTTTTAAAATTAAGTAAATATGCATTAAAATTTAATGAGATAAATTAATGCAAGAAATTTCAGTAAGTATGATATTATAGATAACGACAATCAATGATACTAAAGAGATTGAGAGAAACATTCTCGTTTATCAAATAAGGTATGAATTCAAAAGTCTCGAAATGTGTACCAAACCCATAAAAAATATTTATAATATGATAATGAATATTTTGTTGGATGTCTTGTAAAGATGAGTTCACTGACATTTGCTTCGTCTTGATCAAATCTCTTTTAGAATTACTATGAATTCAGAAATTTGAAAAGCAAAAAATAATAACAAAAGTATTTTTTTATATTTAATAAACATATGTTGAAGATAAAATTAGATAATTTAAAGAAATGTACATAAAAAAATTAGAGTGAGGTTCTAAACACATAATAATTGTTCTAAAAATACTTAACAAAATAACCACATAAAAACTAAAAGTTTTAAATGAGATAAATTATTTAAGAAAATTACACAACAAGATGCTAAAAGGATCAAGGGTGCTATCCTCTATCATTCAAATAGATTTTAATAAAAAAAATTCTAAAAAACAATACAAAAACTTTAAACAATAAAAATTTTAAAATATAAAAAAAATTTAATTGGATAGAGTTAGTCGAGAAAAATTCGACAACATTTCTTTCTATCCATTGAATCTTCTTTGGAGTTATTATGCATTAACAAACTAAATAAACATAAATAAAAAGTTATTCATTTGTAACATTATCAATAGTAAAATTAAGAAAAAAATAAAAAAATCTCACAAAACATTCCTAAAACATTCAAAATAAAATATTTAGGTATCTATTAAATTAATATTTAATTAGACAAAGGTCACCAACCCAAGCCATACTACATTAATTTTATCTCAATTTGATCTCATTTTAAATTACAATGACTTATGAAATAAGAACAAATAATAATTTTTGAAATATTAAGTTAATTTATTTTAATACTAAAACGAGATAAATTGAAGCAATGTTTTATAATCAAATCATGCTATGTAAAAATCGCATGTGATGAGATGTCGAGTACATAATAATGTAACCAATGGAATGTAAAAAAAGGTTTAACCAAATGAGACTAATTATTTGAAAAACTTGCATTATAAGACACTAACAATATCACACATAACATTCTTGTTAGTCAAATTATGTACGACTAAAGATATCTCAAATAGAATATCAAAACAATAGAAATATAGAAATTAATTCTTAATTGGTGAAACGTTGGTCCTAACGAGTACAATAACATTTTTTTCATACCAATTAGACCTCATTTAAATTTACTACAAAATAAAAATAAATTAATTTTTTAATTTTAGGTATATTTACATAGAAATTAGAAAAATTATGTACGAAAGTTACTTTTCAAGATATTGAATAGATCAACTGCAATATACTTGATCATAAAATTTGGCACAAATTAAATTATCATGTAAAGCATGAGAAAAACTTTGGAAGTAAAATAATTAAAAAATATGAAAATGATTATTGGACTTGATAAAATAGATTAAGATGAGTATACTAGAGCTTTTATTTCTTCGAATGGTCCCCATTTGAAAATACTATAAATAACTTAGTAAATAATTAAAAATATTTCTAAATTTTTTATTTTAATATTTTAAAAAATAAATATTAAAAAAGTAATATAAAGTATGCCAATATAATATAACAAAATCAAAGTGACTAAAAGATTACATGCAAGGAGAATTTAATTTTTATAGTAATACAATAAAATGAAAAAAATTATTAAATTAGTTGACCTGTATGAATGATTAGTAATCCAAGAAACTACAGAGATCAAGTATAACATCCTCGATCATCAAGTAACTTACGAGTCAAGCTTCCTATAAAGTGTGCCAAAAGACTTGTAAATAATAATCCAAAGATATGAAAAAAATTAGATGGGTAGAGCTTAAGGCATATGTCCAATGACATCTAAAATTATTACTAATTACTAAAATAAATAGGAATAACTGATAATAAATTACTATTTAAATATTTAGTAAATACTTAAAGTATGACAACTTAAACCAACATAATAAAAACATCGATGCAAATATTTGATTAAATGAGATAAATTGTAAGAGAAAATTACACTCTAGAATAGTAAGGAGATGAAGTGCAACAACCACGATAAAAAAATTGAGATATTAATAAAAATATATCATTAAGCAAGCCAACACCAAAGGAAATATAAACTTTTTTGTTGTAAAAAAATAGTGTTTAAATAAAGAGAGCTTTGTTAGATGAGTCATACTACATTTACTTCAAATTAATTAGATCTTCATTATAATTACAAAGAATTAAATTAAAAAACATGCATAGATAAAAATAATTATCATTTTCATATTAAATAAATGCACATTAATCATGAAATGAGATAAATTAAGATAATGCAATATAACAAAAAATATTGATGTAAAGTCACACTAAAGAATAAAATGAGTCAAGTCCCCCAGAAAATAAAATAAGTAAAAATATTAAAGTAAATATTTAATATGATAATGCTCTTCCTAATGAATTGCATGATATTTTTTGTTCTAGATCTGACCATGTTTGGAATTTTTGCAAATTAGAAAAAAAATAAGCAGTAATAATAATAATAATAAATTATTATTTTAATATTAGGTAATAATATAGTAAAATGTAAATGTGATAAATGAAATCTATGTAACAAAACTAAATTATAGCTATGTAGAAGTCACATGAATGGTGAATAAGTTTTTCAAAGAAATATAACTTATCAAAAATACAATCGTAGAGGTAATATGATAAATTAAATAACAAATTTACATTCTAGGATATTCAAGAGATGGAGTGTAACATCTTTGATCATTGAATTAGGTAGAAATAAATATATCACATAAGATGTGTAACAAATACTAGAAAATAAAATATTTAAAAAAAATTAATATATGATTATGTAGAACACAACATGACTTAGGTTAGAATTATTTTGAATTAACAAGAAAAAAATTAAATAACAATTTTTTTAAAATATTAAATGATCCTTAATGAAAATTAAATGTGAAAATCTCAACCAAGATAATATAACAAAAAAAGTAAAAAATAAAGAAGTGGGATATATTTTGTTAGAAAATAGCATTCCATGGGAATGTGAACATTATGTATAATAATGTTGCTATCAAATCAAGTAAGAATTGAAAGGGCTCATAAAGTGTTCCAAAAATTTAGAAAATAAGCTATTAAAAAAATATATAAAACAAGTATATTAAATTGGATAGTGTTTATTAATACTAGTCGAATCATCATTGTCTTATCTTAGTTATACCACATTTGTAATTAATGATAATTGCCAAAGAAAATAGGCATAAATACAACATGTGATTTTTACAATATTAAGTAAATATGTATTAACCCTAAAATGAGAAACATTGATACAATGTACTATAACTAATACAATATGATGTAAATATCACAAGAGGGGAGATTTAGAGTTATCTAGTAATATTCCAAAACAATGTAAAAAATTTAAAGAGATAAATTGTATGTGAAAGTTTTACTCCAATATACAAAAGCGATTGAATGTAACAACCTTATTTGTTAAATATGAGACGAGTTGAAATAGCTTATAAAGCATTCAAAAACATATGAAAATAATATCATAAAAATTAACAAATGAACATTCAATTATATGTAGCTGATCTAGACAATTCTAAACATAAAGGAGATCAAGTGTAGCACCTTTAATAATAAAATTAAAAAAAATTTGTAATATCTTCTTAGGAGTTGCAGGATAAAAAAACAAATATAATTAGGAAAAATATAAAAATTAATATTTAATTTGATTAAGCTTATTTTTGTTTTTGCATTTTATTATACGTCATCTATAATTACTTTGAATTAACAAAAAAATAAGCATAAATGATTGTAAAATGTTATTTTAATATTAAGTAAATATGAATTAAAGCTAAATAAGATAAATTAAAGGAATATAATGTAGCCACATCAAAGTGATGTAAAGGTGACATAAGAGAAAAATTAGGGTTTTATATTAATATAACTAAATCAATGGAAACAAATTAATGAAATTAGTTAAATTATATAGGAAAGTTGCACTACACATTCCTTAAAATTTTTATATGTAACATCGATAGTCATTAAATAAGGTATTAATAAGAAAATCTTAGAAATGGTCTATAAATTCTAAAAAAATCTTTTTAAGAATATAAAAATAATTTAATTAGATAAAGGTCATCGATACGAGTCCATCGACTTTAGTTTCTCCTCCAATGGACTTTATTTGGAAATAAGTTAGAAAAGTGAATAATCATAAATAATAATAAATTATTATTTAAATATTAATTGAATATCTATTGAAGACAAAATAGGATAAAATTATGAAATGTAATAAAAATATTCAAAACATAGAAAGGTCACAAGGTAAGATATTTAGAGTTACATTACAATATAACTTAGTCAAAAAACATATTTCAACGAATAAGATAAATTATATTGGAAAGTTGCATTGTAACATACAATAGAGTTCAAGTGTAACTTTCTTTGTTAACAAATAAATAATTACAAAAATTTCTCCTTAAACATGTAAAAATTAGAAAATAAATTATTTATATATTTAAAAATAAATATTTAATTAGATGAAGCTCATCAATCCAAGTTGAATGACTCTAGTTTCATCTCGATTGGACCATGTTTTTATTTAACCAAATTGCAAAATAAGAAAAAATAGTACTTAATTATTTTTTTTATATTATGTAAACATATTTAATGTTAAAATGAGTTAAATTGAAGAAATACATTGTAATCAGATGAAGGTTATGTAAACATCACATGAAATGAGATGCATATTTACATATAATTGTAACCAAATGAATGCAAAATAATTAAACACTTCAGATAAATTCTAATGGAAGATTGCATTTGAAGACACTAAGGAGATCGAATGTAATATCCTTATCCACCAAATTTGATACATGTAAAAATATATCAAAAACATCCCAAAACACTAAAAATATATAAACGAAATTTAAATTTGGCAAAACTTGTTAAATTGAGTGAAATGAAAAATTAGTTGGAAGGACTAGGTCAAGATGGGTCCAACTACGTTAGCTTCGTATCCATTAGGTCTTGTTTGCAATTATTGTGAATTAGAAAATTATATAATAAAAATAATAAAATATAATAAAAAATAATTTTTTATAATTATATAAGTATATATTAAATATAAAAAGAGATATATAAAAGAATTGTAATACAAAAACTTCAATGCTATTAAAATGTCACACAAGAGGAGATTTAGAGTTAAATGTAAAACAACAAAATTAAAGCGAAAAACCTAACAATGGGATAAATTGAAAGTGAAACTTCAATTCAAAGTATACTAATAAGATTGAGTGTAAAATCTTAAATCATCAAATCTCATATAATTAAAATATTTCATAAATTGTGTCACAATATAAGGAAAAGAAAATATTAAAAAAATAAAAAAGTGAATATTTAATTATATATAGTAAGTTAAATCATGCCAAAAATAATAGAAAATTATTTTTTAAAATTTAAAAATGAATAGTTCATTAAAAATAGCTCATCAAAAGGAGTGCAACAATATTTGTTCATCTTTATTGAACATCATTTATAAGAATTGCTGATTTCCAAAATAAATGAAGGCAAAAATAAAATTTTTTTAATTTAATATCAAATGAAAATATATTGAAATGAAAAGTGACATGTTTAAGAAATGTAAAATTTTCAACTCAAGGTCATATAAATGTCACATGAAACAAAATGTAGAATTATGCGATAAAATAACCAAATCAATGCAAAAAACTTGAATAATTGAGATAAATTGTATGACAAAGTTACATTCAAGATGCTAAGAAGATCAAGTGTAACATCTTCAATGATAAAACTAAGTAGGACCAATTTCTATCTTGTAAATAAAAAAACATTGAAAAAACATTTAAAAATGTGAAGTGAATATTTAATTAGTTTGAGCTTGTTAAGATGGCAATAATGAAATTTGTTTTGTGTAGAATAGAATTTAGTAAGAATTATGGAGAAATTATCAAAGTAAATAAGCATAAACAATAATAAAATATTATTTTAAGGTTACAAAAATATATATTAACACCTAAAGGAGATAAACTTAATTGATATAGTATAAAAAATTAAAGTTATGCAATGGTCACATGAGAAATGATTCAAAGTTGCACACTCACAAAACTAATAAAAGTAAAAATTTGTAGTAATGAGAAATCATATAAGAATGATAAAGTACAAATAAAATTTTTTTATAAAATATTCTAAAATAAAGCAAAATAAAACATTTTAAAAATATGAAAAGATGAATATCTTATTAGATAGATCCAGTGAAGACATGTCTAATGACATTTGTTTAATCTTGATCAACCATATTTAGAATTACTAACAATTTTTAAAAAAATATTATATTATTTTTTTGAGATTAACTAAAAATATTTTAACGCTAAAAAGTCATAAGTTAAAGTAATGTATTATACCCATGTCAAAAAAGGTAAAGGTGACACATGAGATTTTGTGTTAAATGGAAATTTGATCAAATCAATTGAAACCATTAGAGTAAATGTGATAAATAATATAAGAAAGTTGGATTCAAAGATAAAAAAGAGATTGAGTGTAATTTCTTTGATAATCAATTCAGGTATGAATCAAACTGCCCCTCAAGGCTCATAAAAAACTATAAAAAATAAAAATTTTAAAAATATAAATAAAAAACATTTCCATGGATAGATCTCAATGAGATGTGCTAAACAATCCTTGTATCTTTTGGATCAAACTTATTTTGGAATTATAAGAAATTATCAACATAAATAAACATGAATAATAATAAATTATTATTTTCAAATTAATTATTTATGTATATATTAAATCTTAAATGTGGTAAATATATGCATTGAAATATTTCCAAATCACTGCAAAACGATTTGAAGGAATGTGTTCAATAAAATTAGACAATTGCATTCCAAGATACTAGGCAAATCGATTGTAACACATACGACCATCAAATTAGTTTTGAATTGAAATATCTTTTGAGGCATGCGAAGGCACTTGAAAGTAAAAGATTAAAACTATTAAAATAAATATTGAAATACATAGAACTTGTCAAGAGATCTCCAAAATAATTTTTCGTCTTAATTGGATTTCATTTAGATCTATTAAAAGTTTTCAAAACAAATAAGCTTAAAAATAAAAAATTATATATTTAATATTAAACAAACATATATTAATGTTGAAATAAGATAAATCGAGTAAATGAGATATAGTATACAAGGAAGATCCATTACAAGTTACTAAGGAGATTGAGTGTAACAATCTTAATTGTTAAATAAGGTAATAGTATAAATGTCTCGAAAGGCATGCAATGACCATAGAAAAGAAAATATTTAAAATATAAAAAATAAATATTTAATAAAGTATTACTCATTGAGGTAATTCTAATTACGTTTTTTCTATTTCAACCAGATTCCATTTGGAATTACACTGTATTATCAAATTTAAAAAGAATAAATATTTAAAATATATTTTTTAAACTTCAAGTACAAGACAAAGCTAAAACCAAATATATTTGATAATCTAATATAAAAAAATCAAATAGATGTGAAGGACACATGTAAGGAGATCTATATTTTTGTAGAGATAAGATATATTATAGAAGAAAGTTGTATCCCAAACTAGTAAGATGAAGAGTAACATCCTTAATCATTAACATTCAATGAATTAAAATATCTCATAAAACGTATCTAAACTTTATAAATTTAATACTTTGAAGATAAAAAAATGTATACCCAAATGGGTAGAGCTCTTTGACTCGAGGGTAACAAAGTTTTTTTCATCATGATCAGATTCATTTGGAATTAGAATGAAATACAAAAGCAAATAAGGATAAATATTAATAACATTTTATTATTAATTAACTATAAATTTAATTCAAAAAAATATTAATTGAATTAATGTAATATAAGCAAATCGAATCAATGTAAAGGTCAAACAAGATGAGATTTAGAGTTGCATAGCAATATAAACAATTCAGGTGAAACATTTGAAGAAATGTGATATAATGTTAAGAAATGTTGCATTACAAGACATTAAGTTGATTAAGTTTACCATCCTTGATCATTAAGGCAATTGGGAATTGAAATGCCTTGTATAGATACAAAAATTCTACAAAAATAAAATATAAATATGAAAAAATAAATATTTAATTAGATGGAGCTTGTTGACTCAAAACTAGTGATAGTTGATACATCTCAATGACTCCTCATTTGAAGTTATTATGAATTATCAAAGGAAGCACATAAATAATAAAAAAAAAATTAATAAAATATTTAGTGAATAGATGTTATAGCTAAAATAAGATAACTTAAAGTAATTTAATATCAAAAAGTGAGCCATTATAAAGCTCAAATGATAGATGTAAAGTAACACAGCATAGTAACCAAATCAAATTCAAAAAGCTCTATAAATTGGAAACATTTTGAGTATGCTTATAATAAAATGTTATGGTTATCAAGTGGAACATTCTTGACTATAAAACTAGGTATGAAACTTAAAATCTTATAAGACATGCCAAAATTCTAAATTTTGAATATTTAAAATTTTAAAAATAAATATTTAAATCTATAAAACTCATCAAGATGAGTTTAACGAGGTTTGTTTTGTATTGAATAGGACTTATTTAGAATTATAGTGAATTACCAAAGAAAATGATCATAAATAATTATAAAATAGTATTTAATATTAAATTAAAAAATTTAAATCAATAAAATAAATTATATTTTTATAGTATGTTCCAATATAATAAAGAAATCAAGGGAAACATCCTTGATTATTAGATGAGGCAGGTGTTGAAATACATCTAAAATCATGCCAAACCTAAAGAAAGTAAAACATCTAAAAATATAGTAAAGAATATCTAATTAGAAGTAGCACATTGAGACAAGTCCAATGAGTTAACATAGTAGAAAGCAACAAAAATAATAAAACATTATTTTAATATCAAATAAATTTTTATTAATGCTAAAAATTAGATGAATTGATGCATTGTAATATGACAAAATTAAAGCGAGGTTTTGGTCACATAATAAGAAGTTTATAGTTGCATAGTGGCAAAACAAAATGAAAAAGCAAAGTTTGAAATAATCAGACAAATTATACATGAAAGTTTTATTCCAATACTCTAAAGAGAATTAGTGCAACATTCAAGATTGTCAAATAAGGTATAAATGTAGATGTTTCATAATGCACATCAAAATGTAAGAAAATAAAATTTATATATTTTAAAAGACAAATTTAATTGGATGGAGCTCATCGAGGAGAGCCCAACAACATTTGTCACACCTAGAGGACACCTCATTTAGTATACTATAAATTACAAAAGTAAATAAATGAAAAATTATATATTATTTTATTTAATGTTAAAAAAGTATATATTAAAGTTGAAATATGATAAATTAAATAAATGTAATAAAACCAAATCAAAATGCTGTGAAGGTCACAAGAGAAAAGATTTTGAGTTACGTAATAAACAAAAATAAAAGAGTGATGTAAATTGAAGCAATACAATAAGAATAAATTAGAGTGATGTAAAATATACAAGAGTTAAGATTTAGAGTTAATCAAATCAAAGCCAATAATTTAAGAAAATAAGAAAATTTTTATGAAAAAGTTGCATTTTGAGATACTATGGTGATCTAGTCTAGCTTCATTGATCATAAACTTAGGGACAAATAAAAAAAAGTGTCATAAAGCATAACAAAACTTTTAAAAAATAAAAATATTTTAAATTATAGAAATGAATATTTATTTAGATGTAGTGTGTTGAGTTGAGTTTAATGATATTTGTACTATCGTGATTAGACTAAGTTTGGGATTACTATGAAATACCAAAGTAAATAACCAAAAGGAATAATAAATTATCATTTTTGTATTAAGTGAATATATGTTAATGATAAAATTAGATAAATTGAATAATGTAATGTAGCCAATGCGAAGCAATGTAATGCTCACATTAAAAAATCTTTTTAGTTACCTACTTATATAACCAAATCTAAGAAAAACTTTGAAGAAATAAGAGATTTAAAAGAAATTTACATTCAAAAATATTAAAATGTTCGAGCTGAAAATCATCTCTTATCAATTAGGTATGACTCCAATGTTTCATAAAGTGTGCCAAAACCACAGAAAAGAAAATATTTAAAAATATTAAATTGAATATTTTATTTCATAGAACTCATTGAAGGTGAGTCCAACACTTTCATTTCGTCTTGATTAGACCACATGTTAATTTATTATAAATTACAAAAGCAAATATGCATAAATACTAATATATATAATTGTAATTTTAAATAAATATATATTAAAGCTTAAATTTGATAAGTTGAAGAAATGTAACCTAATTAAATAAAAATGATGTTAATGTTGGTCAAAAAATATTTAGAGTTACATAACAACATTTCAAAATCGTGGGGAATAATTTGTTGAAAAGAGATAAATTATACAAGAATATTGCATTTGAACACACTAACATGGTCAAGTGTAACATCCTTAATAGTAAAATTAGGCAAAAATAAAAAAAGTCTTGTAAAGCATACCAAGTCCTTGAATGAAAAGTTTTAAAATTATTGAAACGAATGTTTTGTTGTATAATGCTCATCGAGATGAGTCCAATGAAGTTTTCTTTGCCTTGGTTAGACCATATTTAATTTAAGTAAATATATATTAAAGCTGAATGAAATCAATTGAAGTAATATAATATAACTAAATTAAAGTAATAAAAAGTCACACAAGAAAAAATTTATAATTACATAATAATATAACCAAATAAAATAATTAATTAAATAAAAAAAATTATATAACAAAGTTTCTTTGCAAGTTACCAAGGAGCTTGAATGAATCATTGTCAATTATCAAAACCTTAAAAAAATTGCAAAAAATATTGAAATGAATTTTTAATTTGATAGATCTTATGTAGACTATTCTAGTGCTTATTTTTTCTTATCAATAAGACCCCATCTAAAATTCCTATAAATTACCTAAGTAAATAAGCAAAAAAATAATAGTAAAATATTTTTTAACATTAAATAAATATATGTCAAAATTACAATAACATAAATTTAATCAATGCAACAAAATAAATTCAAGGTGATTTAAATGTCATATGTTAAAGGATTTATGTTACATGGAAATATAATAAAATCAAGACAAAATATTTCAAAATTGAGATAAATTGCTTGAGAGCTTGGAATTACATGATAATTAAGAGATCAAGTATAACATCCTCAACAATCAAGTTAAGTAGTAAACAAATTATGTCATATAATGTGGAAAACAAAAAAAAATAAAACATTTAAAAACAAAGAAATAAATGGTTTATTAGATAGGGCTTAATGAGGTTAGACAAACTATAAAAATTTATAAGCATAAATATTAATAATTTTTTTATGTTATGTAAATAAGTATTAGAACTAAATTAAGATTAATTGAAATAATATAATATAGCCAAATCATGGAAATCTTAAGGATGCAAAAGGTAAGAAGAAAAGTCACATAGTTAAATAACAAATTCAAAGAAATAACATTTGAAAAAATGATTTAAATCATACAAGAATGCTGCATTGCAAGATAATATCGAGATCGAGGGTGATAGTCTTGATCATCAAGACATGAATTGAAATATCTCATAAAGAGAGCTAAGACCCTATAAAAGAAAACATTTTTCAGATATAGAAAATAATACTCTATTGGATGAAGCTTATCAAAATAAATAAGCCCAATAACGTCATTTAGAATTATCGTAAATTACCAACATAAATAAGCACATATAATAATAAATTATAATTTTATTTTTAAGAAATTTTTGATTATCCTAAAATGAGATAAATTAAAACAAAATAATAAAACAATATCAATGAGAAAAGTTTGAAGAATTGTTATCAATTATGTGAGAAAATCTAAATTAGAAGATATTGAAGAGGTTTTGTATAGTAACTAGGACGATGAACTTAGGTATGAATTAAAATGTCATAAATCGAACAAAAACCATAAAAAGTAAAAGATTTAAAAATACAAAATCAAATACTTAGTTTGATAGAGCTCCTTGGGTTAAGTTTGATGACATTTGTTTCCACTCAATTATACCACATTTGAAATTACTGTGATTCACAAAAGTAAATACTTATAAATCATAAAAAAATTATATTAAGTAAATATAAATTTAACCCAAAAATAGGTAAACTAAAGTAAAGTAATATAAGTCAATCAAAGCCATGTAAAGGTGACATGAGAGGTGATTTATTGAAAAAAAGTAATATAGTTATATCAAAGAAAAAAATTTAAGAAAATGAGATAAATATCATAGGAAAAATAAAATTTCAAGATAATAAAATGTTTCAGTCCAAATCTTTGATTGCCAAATAGGTTACAAATTAAAATTTCTTATAAAGTGTGTGAAGGCTTTACAAAATAAAAAATTAGAAATATACAAATAAATTTTTAATTAAACAAAGCTCCTTGAGACAACTCGAACGACATTTTTCATCTAGATCAAAACTTGTTTAGAGTTTTTACAAATTAACAAACTAAACAAACATAAATAATAAAAAAAATTAAATTTTAAAGTAAAAAAGGAATATTAAGGTAGAAATAAGATGAAACAAAACAATAAGATATAACAAAAAAAATTATATAAAGGTCGCACCAGATGGGAAATAAATTTTCATAGTCATATATTAAAAGCAACACGAGTCATTTGAAAAAGTGACATAAAGTATACATAAAATTAACATTGCATGATATCAACAAGATCATGTGTAATATTCTTAATCATCTTATTATCCATCAATACAAATATCTTATAAAGCATGCCAAACCTATAAAATAAAATGTTTTACAATATAAGAATAAATATTAATTGGATGGTGCTCATTAAGATGAATCCAATAACAATAGCCGCTTCTCCATTAGATCTCATTTGAAATTACTATGGTTTACCAAATTAAATTAGCATAAATAATGTTAAATTATTTTTTAGATGTAAGTAAAAATGTATTAAAATTGAAACGATACAAAGTAAAGTAATATAACACAAAATTTCAAAGTGATGCAAAGGACACACGAGAGGAGTTCTAGAGTTTCATAGTAATATAATCAAATCAAAGTATATTTTTTAAAGAAATGTGATAAAGTTTAAGGGAAATTTGGATTGCAATATATGAAAGAGGTCAAGTGTAGTATCATCGATCATCAAATAAGGTACAAATAAAAATATTTCATGAAATATGAAAATTTTAGGATAAAAAATATAGAAAAATAGAAACGAATACTTAGTTAGGTAATGTTCATCAAGATGACCCGAATGACACTTGTTTTGTCTTGATCGTGTTGTATAGTTGACCTCTAATCATAGTGCTTTTTTGTGATAATAAATTTTAAGTATTTCTAATGCATTTTTTAAAAAAATTTTAGGTTTGATGTAGTTGATCCTCATTTTCATGGGAGAATATAATGAATAAGTTGAGCGAATTTGAAATCTAGTGAAGATTACCTTGGCTTGGATGCAAAATCACTATGAGATATATATTGTATTTAAGTTTTGCTATTTTCATTTACTTTGATTAGAATATTAAGCATGATATAACTATTTATTAGAAGAGACAAAAAATAAATTTATTTTAAGTTAAAACTATAAAAAAATATTAAGGTTTTTGAAAATTTAATCCAATAACTTGGACATTCTTAAGAAAAATTTTATTTTTTAATCACATGCTATTATTATCTTAACAACTTTTTAAAAAAGGATGTTGTATTTGAAATAATTAATTGGTAAATATAATACTAAATTTATATCTACATATCAATTATTTTTAAATTGTAACACCATCCTGTGTAAAAACATCGATCATCAAATAAAGTATGAATCAAAATGTCTCCTAAATTGTCAATATTTTTAAAATACAGAAATAAATATTTAAGATGATAGAGATTTTTGAGATGAGACCAATGACATTTATTTATTATTGATTGGAACTTGTTTGAAATTTTTGCAAATTAGAATAGTAAATAAGTGCAAAATGGTTGTTATTTAAAAATAAGGTAAATATTTATTAAAGCATAAGTGATATAAACTTAGACGATTTAATATAACTAGATTAAAGAGATGCAAAAAAATATGCAATGAAATTAAGATTTACATAGTTGTATATCCAATTCAAAGAAAAAAATAAAAGAAATAAGATAAATTATATAACAAAGTTGCATTCCAAGATATTAAGATAAATGAGTGTAATATCTTGAATCATCAAATTAGGTATGAACTAAAATATATATGAAAGCATACCAAACCCTAGAAAATAATATGTAAAATTATAATAAATAATATTTAAATAGATAAAGCACATAAAAATTAGTTCAACCATATTTTTTCACCTCAATCCCCATGTTTCAAATTATAGCAAATTACCAACATAAATAATCACAAATAATAATGAAGTATTCTTCTAATATTAACTAAATATAAAATAAAGTTAAAAAAAGTTAAATTGAATCAATCTACATAACCAAATAAAAATTATATAAAAGTCAAATGAGATGAGATTTAGAGCTACATAGTAATCAAAAAGTATTGATGGAAAACATTTGAAGAAAATGATACAAACTGTACAGGAAAGTTGCTTTCCAAGATACTAAGAAAATAAAATGTAACATTCTTAATGATGAAATCATGTATCAATTAAAATGACTTCAAGGGTTTGTCAAAAAAAAAAAACAAAAAATTAAATATTTTTAAATATAAAAATTATTTTATAAATAGATAGAGTATGTGGACCATATAGATTAGACATCATTTGGAATTACCTTAACTTAACATAATAAATAAGCATTAATAATAATAAATTATTATTTTAATATTAATAAATATTTATTAAAAATAAATTAGATAAATTGATGCAATATAATATGGCTAAATTGAAGAAAAAATGTGAAAAAATGAGATAAATATTAAAAGGCAATTACATTCAAAGTTACTAAAGAGATAAAAAATAAAATACTCAAACTCGAAATTAGGTGAGAATAAAACGTCTAAAAAATTAGGGAAAAACCTAAAAAATGTTTAAAATTATTAAAATAAAAATTTAATAGAATAAAGTACATCATGATGAGTTAAAATGTTTGTTTCTTCATGATTGGACCTCATTTTGAATTGTAGTGGATTATGTAAGAGAAATTAATAAATTATAACTACAATATTAACTATATATATATATTAAAGTGTTAATGAGATAAATTGAGGCAATGTAATCATGTCAAATTAAAACCTTGTCAAGGATATAAGAAAGGTGATTTAATGTCAAATATTTATATAACTAAATTTGATGAGAAAAAGTTAAAGAAATAAGGTAAATTACCTAAGAAAGAAAAAAATTCCAATATTTTAAGGAGATAAATATTTTGAAATATAAAAAATAATTATTTATTTGGCGAGAACTTATCCATATTAGTTCGACAACTATTGTTTCATGTCAATCAAGCATATTACTGAATTATAGTGAATTATCAAATATACAAGCACAAATAATAAAAAAATATTGTTTTATAATTAAGTAAATTTATCTTAAAGCTAAAATTATTGAAATGAAAATAGTATGGCATGACATTTTAAAGGTGTTATAAAGGTCACACAAGATGGAAATTAAGGCTTTACAAAAATATAACGAAATCAAAATAAAAAATTTGAAAAAATGACAAATTTTACAAGGATGTTGTGCCACAAGATAATGAAGACATCAAGTGGAAAATCTTTGCTATGAAAATCATGTACGAGTTAAAAAATCTTCAAAGAGTTTAAATACTACAAAAACTAAAATATTTAAAGGTATAAATTTTTTTATTAGATTAAGTTAATCGACATGAGCTCAATGACACTTTTTTCATCCTCGATTAGTCTCACTTGAAATTACTATGAATATATAATAATTCAAATATGAAAATTCAAATAGCACAATATAATTAAATTAGGATGATCTGAAGTCATACATGGGGAGATTTTGAATTAAAAATTAACACAAACAAATCAAAGTAAAAAAAATGTAAAAATGGCAAAATTTATATTGCAAAGCTATATTCAAAGATAATAATAAGCTCAATCATAACATACTTGATCATCAAATTAGCTACTAATCAAAATGTCTCATAGAACAAGCCAAAACCTTAGAAAAAAATTTATCAAAAAGATATGAAATCGAATTTTTAATTAAATAATGCTCATCAAGGTGAGTGATGTGTTATCAATTTCATATCAACCAAAAATGATTTTGAGTTATTTAAAAATTAAAACTAAATAAGAAAAACTAGAAATAAATTATTATATGAATATTTAAAAAACATATATTGCAACTAAATTAAGATACTTGAACTAATGTAACATAAAAATCAGTGAAATGCAAGGGCCTAGCAAGCAGAGATTTAGATTTCATAATGATATAACCAAACAAGAAAAGCTTTTTTTAAGATGATATGGAGGTCATTTTATCAATTTTGATCATCAAATCAGGTACAAATTGATGGTCTCATAAAGCTTGACACACCCCTTCAATCAAAAAGATAAAATATGAAAAATGAGTATTTAATTTGATAAAGCTCTTCGAGATGAGTACAATGATGATTGCTTCAACTTTATCAAACCTCATTTGGAACTATTATGAAATTCAAAAGTCAATAAGAATAAAGGGTACTAAGTCATTATTTCAATATTTAGTTAAGATTTATTGATGCTAAAATGAGATCAATTGCATTAATATAATGTAGCAAAATTAAAGTGATATACATGTCAAACGAGTGAGTATTACGAGATAAATTCAATAAGAAAGTTCCATGTCACGATAATGGAAATATCAAGTGTAAAATTCATGATAATCAAATTAGGAAAGAATAAAATATCTTATAAATTAAACCAATAAAAGGTTATATGATCAAAGAATTAAAGTTTGATAGTAATATGCCAAATTTAAGCAAATAAGTTTCGCAAATAAGATTAATTTTAAAGAAAGTTGCCTTCTAAGATACTGAGCAAATTAAGAATAACATCCTTAATTTTAAAAATAAGTCATGAATAAACTTATCACAAAAGATGTAAAAAATTTAGAAAATAAAACATATTTTAAAAATAAAATTAATCTTTATTTTAAAATATTTTGTTGGGATGAGTTCAATGACACTTTTCTTCTCAAACAGACCTTGTTTAGGATTACTAAAAATTACAAAATATTAAAAAGCTTAAATAATAATAAATTATAACTTAAATATTAACTAAATAATATTAAAGCTGAAAAAGATATCTTGAAGCTATATAATATCGCATAATTAAAGTGATGTAATTGTTACATTATAGAGGATCATTTGTAACATCCTCAATCGTCAAGTTAGGTATAAATCTAAAAGTATCATAAAATGTTCCTCATCCATAAAAAATAAAATAGTTAAAAATATATAAATGAATTTTTAATAAGATATAACACATCGAGATAATTTTGATGACATTTATTAGGTCTCTATCAAACTTTCTTTAGAAATTGTACAAATAACAAATTCTAATAAGCATAAATATTAATAACTTATTTTTAAATTTTAAATTAAGATAAATTTAATAAATTAATGAAATATAATATAATTAATTAAAAAATGAATACTTTGAAGAAAAGAGACAAATATTACTAGAATGTTGCATTCAAAGATAATAAAGAGACCTAGTATAACATTTTCCATCATCAAATCATATAATTTCCTAGTTGTTTAGTAATATGTAAAAATATTAAGAAATAAAATTATTTTAAATAGTTAAAAAATATTCAATTAGAGAAAACGTATTAAGACTAATATAACTATGATGTATTCCTCATAGGAGAGGTGACTTAAGCTTATATAGTAATATAACGAAATCAAGGGAAACATTTTCAAGAAATAGGATAATATATAAGGAAACTAGATTCTAAGATACCATGGTGTTAAGGTTTGGTATCCTCGATTATTAAGTCATGTATGAATCAAAAAAATATTTTAAAACATGAAAAAATCATAGAAATAATATTTAAAAAAATATAAAAAAGTTAATTGGGGAGATCTTAGTGAGATGAGACTAATAAAGTTTGTTTCATCCTAATTAGGCCATGTTTGGTTTTACTACAAATTGCCACTATAAATAACCACAACTAATAAGGTTTTATTATTTAAATATACAATGAAGATATATTAAAGCTAAGATGATATAAATAGAAGTGATGTAACAAAATCAAATCTAAATGATATAAATGCCACATGATAGGAGATTTCAAGATGCATAACATTATAGCCAAATCAATGTGAAATATTTGTAGAAATGAGATAAAGCTTATTAGAAAGTTGTGTTCAATGACTCTAATGATCTAGTTAACAATATGAATCATCAAATGTGATAAAAATCTAAATATCTTAAAAGGCAAATAGAAACAAGGAAAATAAAATATTTAAAAATTCAAAGACAAATTTTTAATAAAATTAATCTCATGTAGACGAGTTTAATGACATTTATATTATCTTGATTAGATTTTTCTTAGAATTTATATAAATTGTAAAGACAAATAAGAGTAAATACAAATTAATGCTAAAATGTTTATAAATAGAAATAATAAAATATGGCCAAAGCAAAGTGATGCTAAGTTTAGATGAGTGGATAATTTGAGTTTCATAGAAATATAACAAAATAAAAGTTAAACATTTCAAGCAATGAGATAAATTACAAAAGAAAATTTTTATTCCAAAAGACTAGTGGAATAAATTGAAAAAATATAATATAACCAAATCTAAGTCATGTTAAATTTAATGTGTGGAGAATTTGAGTTTCACCATGATATAAAAAATATTTTTTTATGAATGAGTTCAATTATTTAAAAAAAGTTGCATTCAAAAATACTTGAAAGATGTGTGTAACAACCTTGTAGGAATCAAAATATCTTATAAGAGTACAAAACCATGGAAAATAAAATATTTACATTTATAAAACTTATCAAACTGGAAAAGTGATGATGTTTGTTATGTCTCAATTAGAACTTGTTTGGATTTACTATAAAATATCAATTTAAATAAGTGGAAATAATAATAAATTAATATTTGAATATTTGATAAATATATAATGATGCTAAAATGAGATAAAGTAATTCCTAATATCTAAATGAAAGCTATGTAAATGTCACACCCTCGAAGAGTTAGAGTTTCATAATAATATATACAAATTAAAGAAAAAACTTTGATCATTTGAGCTAAATTATTTAAGAAAGTTGCATCACAAGTTAGTAACGAGATCAATTGTAATATTTTGGATCATCAAATAAGGTAAAAAATGAAAAGATCTTGTTAAGTATTTGATATACTGCAACAATAATTATTTTAAAATATAAAAAAAATATTTTATTGTACATATCTAATCAGGAGTAGTCCAATGATAATTATTATGTTTGGACTACATATTGTTTGGATTTGTTGAGAATTACCCCAATAAAAATAATAAATATTTAAAAAGTATTATTTCAAATTTATGTAAATGAATATTAAAGGTAAAAGATATTAATTGATGCAATGGCATCTAATTAAATTAAAACAAGGTAGAGGTCACATGAACGGAGATGTAGAATTACATAATGAAATAGCAAAATTAAAGCAAAAAATTTCAAGAAAAGAGATATATTGTATAAGGACATTGCATTCAAAGATCCTAAGGAAGTCATGTGTATCATCCTCGTTCGCCACATAATGTGCAAATTGAAATATTTAATAAAGCATTCCAAAACTTTTTAAATAATTTAAAAATCAAACGAAAAAAATATTTAATTGAATAAAGGTTGTCGAGGCAAGTCCAATGATGTTTGCTTTCACTTGATTAGACCTTAATTAACAATTTTACAAATTACCAAAGATGTAGAAGCATAGATAATATAAAATTGATATTTTAATACAATTTAAAGATATATTAAAACTAAAATGAGATATATTGAATCTATGTAATCTAAAAAAATCAAAGTGATGCAATGATCACATGACTGTAGATTTAGACATACATGCTATAATAAAATAAAATAAAAAAAATTAAAGAAAGGAGATAATTGAATAGGTGCATTACATTCCAAGACACTAAGGAGATCATGTGTAACAACCTCGATCATCAAACCTTGCACGAATCAAAGTATCTTGTAAAACATGCCAAAACCCTACATAATAAAATATTTGAAATTAATAAAACGAATGCTTAATAAGATAAGACTCATTGAGATGAGTCCAATGAGATTTGTTTTTTCTTGATCTAATAGTATTTGGAATTATAGTTAATTACCAAAGTAAATGAGCATGAATAATAATAAATTATGACATTAATATTGTGTAAGCATAAATTGAATCTAAAAAAGAGATAAATTCCAGCAACAAATTATAACAAAAAAATTGGGTAAAGGTCATAATAATAGATATTTAGTGCTTCATATCAATTTAACCATCTAAAAGAAAAACATTTCAAGGAATGAGTTATATTGTGTGAGAAAGTTACATTCCAAGATGCTAAGGAGATTAAGCGAGCACCCTCAATCATCAAATCAAATACAAATTAAAATATCTCATAAAGTGTGCCACAATTGTAGAAATTAAAATATTTAAAAAATATTAAAATATCAAAATATAAAAATATGAGCTAAATTAGGAAGACTTATGCCAGATGGGTTCAATAATATTTGTTTTGTTTCAATCAAATCTCACTTGAAATTACTACAAAAGCATAAATAACAATAATTTTTTTTTCGTATTTCTTAGGGCTAAAAAAGATAAATTGATACAATGTAACATAACCAAACCAAGGTGACGTAAACATCATGCAAGAGGAAATTTACAAGTGCAAAGTATTATGTCAAAATTTAAGCAAAACAATTGGATATTAAAAGATGAATGGTTTGGGAAAGTTACATTTTAAGATACTAAAGAGATCTAATGTAACAATATTTATCGTCAATTAAGGTATCAATTGAAAAGCCTTATAAAGTATGAAAATTCCTAAAAACTTGAAACTTTAAAAAATATAAAATAACTATTTAATTGAGTATAGCTCATAAGAGGAGTTTAACAATATTTATTTTATCAAGATTAGACCTGCTTCCAAATTACTATGAATTACAAAATAAATAAGAATAAATAATAAAAAATTTTAATTCAACGTCAAGTAAATGATTACTAAAGTTCAAGAGAGAAAACTCAAAATAATGCAATCTCACTAAATATAAGAGATTTAAAGCTCACATGTGAGGAGAATTTTCGTTTGAAAGTAAAATTAAAACATTAAAAGAAATGTGAAAAATGATGTTGGATAATTGCATTCTAAATCTAAAATGAGATTCAATGCAACATTCTAGGCCTTCATCTCATATAAAAATTGATATATCTATTAAAATGCATAAATACCTTGGAAAATAAAATATTTTAAATTGTAAAAAATATTTCGTTAGATATAGTTCATTATGCCATGTGCGACAAAGTTTTTTTTTGTGCTGATCAAACACATTTTTAATTTTGATAAAATGCCAAGTTAAATATGCATAAATAATAATAAATTATTTTTTTATTTTCAATAAATATATATTAATTTTGAAATGAGATCAATTAAAGAAATTTTAAAAACCCAAAGAAATGATGCAAAAGTCATAAGAGATGAGATTAATATGAAATCTCAAAATCAAAAATAAAATTGTCAAAATAAAACTAATTAGACTAAAAAGTTGTAATCTAGGATACTGAGGTGGTCGAGTATAGCATTGCTAATCATCAAATAAGTTATAAATCAAAATGTCTCTTATATTGAACGAAAACACTACTAAATAAGATATTTAAAAAAATATATATAATTTTTTTAATTGGATATGACTTGTCAAGATTTGTCCAACAACAATTATTACATCATGATTTGATATCATTTGGAATTTTTGGGAATCAACAAATTACCTATGCATAAATATTAAGAAATTATTATTTAAATTTTATGTAAATATTTATTAAAATTGAAATGAGATAAATTGAAACCATGTATTTAGCCAAATCTAAGTTTGCTATAGGTCATATGAATGGATTTCCTTAGTAATATAATGAAATAAAAGCAAAAACTTTGATGAAAAAAGATAAAATATATGAGAAAGTTGCATTGAAAGAACCTAAGGAACTGGTGCACTCCATTTATCATCAAATAAGATATGAATATCATTTCTTTTAAAAGTGTGCCAAAACTCATAATTAAAGTTATATAAATGAATATTTAATTTGATATTACTTAATGAGATGAGTGCAAAAACTTTTTTTTTCTCTCGATCCCAACTTATTCAAAATCACTATAAACTATAAATACTAAAATAACTTTTTTAATATTATCTAAATATTTTATTAAAGTCAAAATGAGATAAATTTAATCAACATAATCTAACAAAAACAATGTGATGTGATGTTCACAAAAGAGAATATTTATTGTTACATAGAAAATTAATCAAATAAAAAAAAGTTTGAAGAAATAAGATAATTGTATGGGAAAATTATATTTCAAAATACCATTAATATAAAATATAATTTTCTTGAACATCAAATCATGTTTTAATAAAAATATCTCATATGACAAATCAGAATATTTTAAAATAACATTATTAAAATTATAAAAATTAATATTTAATTATAGATTGCCTTGTTTATTATTACTATGAATTACCAAACTAAATAATTAGAAATAATAGTCTATTATTATTTTAATATTAAATAATGAAATAATAAAGCTAAAATAAGATAAATAGAAGTGATGTAAAAGAAATAAATCATGGAAAAATTAAAGTTGCATGATAAGAGATTTTGAGTTCCATAATAATATAACCAAATCAATGCAAAAACATTTGTAGAAATGAAACACATTTTAACAAAACATTTCTTTCCATGATACTATAGAGATCAAGTGCAACATTCTCAATATCAAATTAGGTGGGAATCAAAATATGCTGTAAAGCATGCAAAAACACTAGAAGATAAAAGTATTTAAAAAACATCTAATTAGATAGAAGACATGTCAAACAACATTTGTTTCTTCTTAATCATGCATTGTTTCAAGTTATTATGAATAACTAATGTAAATAAGAATAAATAATCATTAAGTTTTACATTCTTATTAAATATAATATCTAAAATAAGATAAATTGAAGCAATATAACCAAATCAAAGACATAAATAATTAATATTTTAATAACGAAAATCCAAGTGATGTAAATATCACTCGGGTAGAGATTTTGAGTTATGTAGTAATATAAACAAAGTAATACAAAAATTTTCCTAAAACAGGATAAGTTGGACTAAAAATTTACATTCCAAGATACAAAAGCGTTCGAGTGTAATATCCCCGATCATCTAATCAAGAACAATGTGAAATATCTTATATAACTAGCCAAAATCTTAGAAAGTAAAATTTTTAAAAAAAAATAAGAAATAAATATTTAATTGAATAAATCATATACAGATGAGTTAAATGACATTTCTTTGATCTTGATTAGACTTAGGTTAGAATTACTATTGTTTACCAGAGATTATAAAAGTAAATAAAAGAAAATTATTCTTTTAAAACAAAGTAAATATATATTAAAGCTAAAAAATGATAAATTAAAATATATAATCTATGAAAGTAAAAGGAATGTTTAGTTTAATGAGTGGAGAAGTTATCTTTCATATTAACACAATAAAAGTAAAAATTTTGAAGAAATGAGATGAATTGTATGGGTAAAGTTGCATTCAAAAATACAAAGGAAACTTTGTGTAAAATTCTCCATCATCGAAACCAATAATATTCAAAATATTTAATAATAGTACAAAAATTATTTAAAATAAAATATATAAATCTATAAAAAATATTAAATAGGATTGGCAATGATATTTATTTTCTCTTGATCTAAATTTTTTAGAATTAGTTTAAAGTAATAACTTAATTATGTATGGAAAATAATAAATTTTTTATTTAATATTAACTAAATAAATAATAAAGTTATAATAACATAAAATAAAAATATTTAATATAGATAAATAATAACATTCTAAATAACACATGGGAGGAGAGGATGATTTTCATAATAGCCAAACAAAATAAAAGCAAAATATTTGAGTAAATAAGCTAAATTATTTTTGGAAATTTGTATTGTAAGACACTAATATGTTTGAGAGCATGAGGATCATCAAATTAGGAAAAAGTAAAAAAGTCTCACAAAGCATTCAAAATTCTAATAACGAAAATGCTTAATATTATAAAGATGAATACCTAATTGGATATTGAAAAATGAGTCCAACAATATTTGTCACATCTCCATTAGTTATCACTTGGAACTACTAATACTTACCAAGATAAATAGGCATAAATATTTAAAGCATATTACTTCAGATTTAAGTAAATATATATTAAAGTAAAAATGGAGGAATTGATGAAATGAAATATAACAAGGTAGAGGTCACATGAAAGAAGATGTAGAGTTAAATATTAACATAAAAACAAAGTAAAAATATTGAAGAAAAGTGTTAATTGTGTGGGAAAGTTACTTTAAGGAGTCTAAGGAGATTAAGTGTAACTTCCTTGATTATTATACAAGGTGGGATTAAAATGTTTCATAAAGTGTGCCAAAACTCTTTAAAAATATTTTAGAAAACTAAAACTAAAAGTTTAATTAAATATAACGTGTTAAGGATAGTCTATAGTGATGTTTGCTTTACATGTTTCAGCCATGATTGGAATTTCTACAAATGACCAAGGAACTAAGGGAAAAAAGTAATAACAAAATAATATTTTAATATTAATAAAAATATATATTAAAACTAAAATGAAATAACAAGATAAATTTAATCTGTCAAAATAAAAGCGATGTAGTAGTCTCAAATGACGAGATTTAGGCATACATAGATTATATAAGAAAATTAAAAGAAAAGAATTAAAAAAGTTTGATGATTGAATAGGAACATTGCATTCCAAGATGCTAAGGAAAATGAGTGTAACATCCTTGGTCATCAAATCCTTTTTGAATCAAAATGTCTCATGAAACATGCCAAAATTATAGATAATAAAATATTAAAAAATAAAAATAAATATTTAATTAGATAGAGCCCATTGAGATGAGTTTAATAAGTTTTTCTTTGTCTTAATATAATTCTATTTGCAATTACAATTAATTACCAAAATAAATGTGTAGACATCATAACAAATTATGATATTTATTATAAGAAAATAAATTTTGGAATTAAAAAAAGATAAATTGAAGTAGTCAATTATAATAAAAACAAAGTGATGTAAAGATCATAATAGTAGATATTTAGAGTTTCATCGTAATTTAACCAAGTGATAGAAGAAAATTTGAAGTAAATAGTTTTATTGTGTGGGAAATTACATTCCAAGATACTAAGGAGATAAAGTGTAGGAACCTTAATAATCAAATTAATTATAAAATAAAACATTTCATAAACCATGTCAAAATAAAAGAAATTAAAAATATTTAGAACAATAAAAATATTTAAATTAAATAAGATAGAGTTGTGTAAGATGGTTTTATTGATATTTGTTTTGTCACAACAAAACCACACTTAAAATTATTATGAATTATCAAAATAAATAACTATACAAAATAATTTATTATTTTATTATATTTTACAGCTAAAATGAGATAAATTGATGCTATGTAATGTAACTAAATCAAGGTGATGTAAACATCATTTGAGACGAAACCTTGATTTACATTGTGTTATATCAATATCAAAGCGAAAAAATTTTAAAAAATAGGACGAGTTGTTTGACAAAATTATATTTTTTAAGGCACTAAAGAGATCTAACGTAACAACCCTTATAATTAACAAAGGTATGAATTAAATTGCCTTGTAAAGTGTGAAAACAATAAAAAATTGAATGTTTAAAAAAAATAAAAAATGATTATTTTATTGAGTACAACTCATCAACAGAAGTCCAATGACATTTGTCTCACCCAGGTCAAACATTTTCAGGAACTAGTATGAATTATAAAAATATTTAAGAATAAATTTAATTAATTATTATTTATGTATTATGTAAATATGAATTAAAGATCAACAAAGAAAGCTTAAACTAATGTAATAAACAAATTAAGAGTGATGTAAAGGTTACATTTGAGAAGTATTTGAGTTTCATACTAATATAACCAAACAAAAGCAAGTAAGTTGAAGAAATACAATAAATGTTCCAAGAAAATTTGCAATCTAAAACATGAGATTTAATGCAACATCCTCGATAATCATATCACATAAAAATAAAACATATCTCTTAAAATGTAAAAAAATTAGAAAATTAAACTATTAAAAAATTAAAAAAATTATTTAATTAGCTCAAGCTTATTGTGATATGTCTAATAAAATTTAATGTCCCAATAAGTCCTTGTTTGAAATAACTACAATATACTAACTAAAATAAGTATAAATAATAAGTTCTTATTTTCATAATCAATAAGTATATAATAAACTAAAAATGAGATAAATTAAAGAAATATTAGCAAAACAAAATTAAAGCAATGTAAAAGTGGTAGAGGCAGATAATTAGATTTTCACATTAAAATATACCTATCAAAATAAAAAACGTGAGTAAATAAGATAAATTATATGGGGAAGTTACAATCCAAGACACTAAGGAGGTCGAGTGTACCATCGCGGACCATCTATTAAGGTAAAAATAAAAATATCTTATAAAATGTACCAAAATGTTACAAAATGAAATATTAAAATATATTGAAACAAATATTTAATTTGATATAACTTGTAACATGAGTCCAACAACATTCGTTGTGTCTCGATTGAAATCAGGAGAATTAACAAATTATATTTGCATAAATATTAACAAATTAATATTTTAATTTTAAGTTACTATATATTAACATTAAATGAGATAAATTGAAGCAATGTAATCAAATCAAATTTGCCAATGTAGTAGTCACATGAAAAGAGATTTTTAGTTACTAACGTAATGAAATAAAAGAAAAATGTTTTAGGAAAATAGATAAGTTAGATGATAAAGTTGCATTTAAATAATGTCCTCGATGGAATAGACATCAAATGTAATGCAACTTTGCTGTACAATTTCTCTTATTTTGTCAAAGTTTTTGTATTAATTGTGACCTTTATATCACTTTTGATTGCTCTTATTACTTTGTTTCAATTATCTCAACACAGTTTTAATATATATTTACTTAATAATAAAATTAATTTTTTATTATTTATACTTCTTGTTTTGGTAATTCATAAAAATTCTAAAGAATGTTAGATCGAGATGAAATAAATGTTTTTACAATTGTATCAATGAGCTGTCCAATAATTCCTTATTTTTCTTATATTTCATTTTCCAATTTTTTTGCATATCTTATGTGCAATTCCAATTTTTATCTTATTTTATGATCAAAGATGTTACACAAACTCCTTTGAATCTTGAAATTTTATTTTCCCTCGCAATTTTTAATATTTCTTCAAAAGTTTCACATTGATGTTGTTAAACTACTATTTAACTCTGAATCACTTCTTCTATCAGCTTTACATTGCTTTGATTTCATCATATTGCATTGCTTATATTAACAAATTTTTCACTATAATATATATTTACTTAATAAAAGAATAATAACTATAATTATTTATGATTATTTTTTATTTTAATTTGCAATAATTTTAAATGAGGACTGATTAGAATGAAACAAATTTTTTTGTGCAAATCTTAATAGACTATAAACATTTATATATTTATTTTTGTATTTTTGAAAGTTTTAATTTCTTGATTTTTTGCAAATATTATGAAAATTTTTTATTCATAACAGATCTAATGACTGAGGATATTATACTAACTCTCAATAAGATGAGCACAATTCAAATAAAAATTTATTTCTATATTTTCAAATATTTATAAGAGTTTTAGCATGCTATACAAAATATTTTAATCTGTGTATTTTTTTATGATCAAGTTTGTTAAACTCAATCTCTTATGTTATTTGAATGCAACTTTCTTGTACAATTTATTATTTTTTTCAAATTTTTATCTTTGATTTCGTTATGTTAGTATGTAACTCAAAATCTCTTTCCATGTGTCCTATACCATGCTTTGATTTAGTTAGATTACTTTGTTTCAATGTATCTCATTTTAGTGTTAATATATATTTACATTAAAGTGAAATGGCAATTTCTAATAATTAAGTTTATTTATTTATTTAGTTCTCAATATATCTAAACAATATCTAATCAAGAAATAACAAATATCATTGGAGTTATCTTCATGAGCAATATCCAACAAAGTATTTTTTATCCTTAATTATTTTTTTATGATTTTGGCATGTCTTATGCGATATTTTTTATTTGAACATTCTTTAATGATAAAAAAATGTTTCACCCGATCTTTTTAGCATATTAGAATACAACTTTCCCATGAACTTTATCTTATTTACTAAAATTCTTCTCTTTGATTTAGTTACCTTACAATGAAACTTTAATTCTTTTATACTATGACATTTAAACCACTTTGATATTTCGAAAATTACTTCAATTTATTTCATTTTAACTTTTATTATATATTTACTTGATATTAAAACAAAACTTTATTATTATTTATATTTATTTTAAATTTTTATTTAAAGCGATTTCAAATGTGGTTTGAACTATCAAAAAAAGCCTTGTTAGATTCATTTAAATGAGCCCATCCAATTAAATGTCTTTTTTTAATTTTTAAAATTTAATTTTCCAAAATTTCTCAAAGCTATGTAATATATTTTGATCCTTTCCTAATTTTGTTAATTGTAGATGTTCTACTCAACCTCCCTAACAATTTGGTATAAAACCTTTCCTACATAAATTATGTCATTTTTCATATTTTTCCATTTTATTTTATTTTGCTACAATGGAACTCAAATTCTTCAATTATGTAACATTTAAATAATTTTTATTTATTTAGAATACTTTTTTTTTATTTATCTTATTTTAGCCTTAATATATATTTACTTAAACTTAAAATAAAAATTTATTATTATATATGCTTATTTAATTTTGTAATTTCTAGTAATTTCAAAAGAAGATTGATTGAGATGAAATTATTGTCATTTGACTCGTCCTAATTGGTTCTACAAAGTTAAATAATAATTTTTTATATTTTTTTAAATGTTCAATTTTCTAAGGTTTCAAAAAATTTTATAAGACCTTCTAATTTATACTTAATTTGATGAATAAAAAAGTTACATTCAATTTTATTTTAATTCATACCTAATTTATAACTTTTTGTGAACCATTCCTATGCAATCCTAATTTTTTAATTTTTTTTTGCTTTGATTTGGTTATATTGTTATGCAACTCTTCATTTCCACTTACATCACTCTTACATCACTTTGGTTTGATTATAATACATTGCTTCAATTTATTTCATTTTATCTTTAAAATTTGTTAAAATAATAATTTATTTTATTTATGCCTATTAACTTTTTGTAATTCGAACTAATTTAAATGTAGGTTCGATCAAAAGAAAACAAACATTCTCTCGAAGTGTTCTAACCAACAAAGTATTCAACTTAAATATTTTTTAAGGGTTTTGCTTTATTTGTGAGACATTCTATATGTAATTGTTATGATCATTAAGAATGTTATACTTGATCTCTTTCAGATCTTAGAATGTAATATTTCCAAACAATTTATCTTATTTCTTCAAATTTTTTGCTTTGTCATGTTTTATAACTATATTAGTATAAATACTTAGTCTTGTCACATTTAGAACACTTTGTTTTAGTCATGAAATATTGCTTTAATTTATCTTTATTTCATGTTAGTTTATATATTTACATAATATAAAAATCATAGTTTATTATTATTCATACTTATTTACATTGGAATTTTAATGTATCTCTAAAAAGGTCTCACTAAGATGAAATAGGAGTCAATGCACTTGTCTAAATGACTACCAATGTCAATTTTTATTTCTATATTTTTAAATATTTTATTTTCTGAAGTTTTTGTACATTTGATGAATCAATTTTATTTGTATATAGTTTAACTATCTATGATGTTACACTCATTCTATTTGGTAATATAAAAAGAAACTTTCCTGTATAATTATCTCATCAAATGTATTCTTTTATTTGGTTATAATATTATGCAACTCTAAATAGACTTTTATATGACTATTAAATCACCTTTTTTTTGCCTGATTACATTATATTTATCTCATTTTAGTTTTAGTAAATAATTACTTAATATTAAATTTTTAATTTATTAATATTTTAGACTCTTGTTCTTTGACAATTTGTAGTAATTTAAAAGAGGTCTAATCGAGTCAAAAGAAATGTCGTTAATCTAACCTTGATAAGCTCTATCTAATTAAATATTTTTTTTTTACTTATAAATATTTTTTAAGATTTTTGGCATGTTTTATAAAGGTTTTTTATTAATCACATTTTTTATTATCATGGGCATTATACTTTATTTACTTAGGTTTTTTGAATGCAACTTCACCATATATTTTATCTCAATTTTTTCTCTGATTTTATATTTTAGTGTGTAACTTTTATTCTTCTTTTTTGTGAACACTAACCAGCTTAGATTATATTGCTTCAATTTTTGTCATTCTAGTTTTATTATGTATTTACTTAAAGAAGTATAAATTGTTAACATTTATTCTCATGTATTTAGTAGTTCTTAGTAATTCCAAATGATGTCTAATCAAGAAAAAACAAATGTCGTCGAACTCATCTTGATGAGCTATATCCAATTAAATATTAATTTCAATATTTTGAAATATTTTATTTTCTTAGATTTCAACATACTTTATGAGTTATTTTAATTTTTTTCTAATTTTTTATTCCATGATATTGCATTAGATCTACTTAATATCTTGTAATGGATCTTTCTTGTATAATTTGTCATATTTAAAATTTTTATTATATTGTATTACAATGAATCTCCAATTTTTCTCTCATGTTAAATTTATATTATTTTAATTTTATCATATGATTACCAAATATTAAAATTAAAAAATATTATTGATTATACCTATTTAAATTAGTTTTTTATAACTTTTTCAAATGAGGTTAGATAAAGAAAAAGAAACTTTGTCTAACTCCTGTTGACAAACTCTACCCAATTAAATGTTTACATTATAATTTTAAATATTATATTTTCTAAAGTTTTTAAAACCTTTGAGATATTGTAATTGTTATCTTTTTTATTATCGAGATTTTATACTCAAAATCCTTAGTATTTTGGAATATAACTTATCCAGAGCAATCTATCTCATTTCTTTTAATTTTTTTGTTTGCTTATATACTAGAATGAACCTCAAATCTTCTCAAGTGTAACCCATTCATCACTTTTATTTTGTTTGACTAAATTTTTTTAATTTATCTTATTTAAACTTCAATATATATATTTATTTAATATTAAAATTATATATTTTTTATTATTTATGTATATTTAATTTGTTAATTTATTGTAATTCTAAGCAAGGTTTGCTTAAGTTAAAATAGTTGTTTTTGGACTCCTCTTAATGAGTTATATCAACTTAGCTAATTATTTTATGTTTTTAAATATTTAATTTCCAAAATGTTTGGCATACTTTGCATGACATATTAATTCATATCAGAATTAGCAATTAAGGATATTATACTCAACCTCATCAATAACTTAGTACACAAGTTTCCCACATATTTTATCTCGTTTCTTGAAAATTTTAGCTTTGATTTAAGTATATTAATATGAAGTTCAAAATCTCCTCTCAAATGACCCTTTACATTGATTTCATTTGGTTGTTTAACATTACTTCAAATTGCTTATTTTTAGCTTTAAAAATATTTACTTAATATTAAAGCAATAATTTTTTATTATTTATGTTTTTTTCTTAATTTAAAATAATTCCAAAAAAAAGGTTTTATAGAGATGAGCAAAAATTATTGTACATATCTCAATGAACTCACAAAAATTAAATATTTATTGCTTTGGTTTTAAATATTTTCTTAATGCTTTGGCATGCTTTTTGAGTAATTTCAATTTGTACTTCATTTAGCTATTGAGAATATTGTGCTTGGACTCCTTATTTTCTAAGACTAATTTTGTTATTTAATTTATCTAAATTATTTAGAGATTTTGCCTCAAGTTTCTAATATTGTTATGAAATTCTAATTCTCCTCTCAAACGACCATTATATCATGTTTGATTTGTTATAGGATGTTTTAATTTTTTTTAATTTAACTTGAATATTTATTTACTTAATATTAAAATAAAATTATATTATTATTTATGCCTTTTTGTTTTGTTATTCAGATTAATTTGATGCTAAGCCCAATTGAGATGAAACAAATGTTATTGAACTTATCTTGATTAGCTTTATCTATTAAAATAGTTATTATCATATTCTTTAAATATTTCATTTTCAAAGGTTATGAAACTTTATGGGATATTTAATTTATATCTAATTTAATAACGAAAGATGTTACACTCAATCTCTTTATCGTCTTGTCTCATTCCTTAAATTTTTGCTTTGATTTAGTTATATTGTTATGTAACTCTATATTTTCTTTCTTATGATCTTTACATCATTTTTGTTTTGTTATATTACATTCTATTCATATATCTCATTTTGGCTTCAACATGCATTTGCCTAAAGTTAAAATAATAATTTATTATTCTATGTCCTTTTACCTTTGAGATTTTATCGTACTTCATAAAGAGTCCAATCAAGGGGAAACAATCCTCGTTGGACATTTCTTGTAAAGCTGTATTCAAATAAATATTCATTTTTATATTTTATTATGTTTTTTAAAAAATGATTTCGTATTTTACAAGTCATTTGGATTCATAGAAGATTATTTGATTAAGAATGTTACACATGATCTCTTTTTTTGTATTGGAAAAAACCTTTCCAATATAATTGATCACATTTTAAATTTTTTTCTTTCATTTAGTTATATTATTAGGTAATCTAAATCTTTTCTTTCTAGACCATAAAATAGCATTGATTTTTTATACGATATTGCCTAAATTTCTCTCAATCCAACCACAGTACATATTTATGTAATATTAATACAATAATGTGTTGTTATTTATGCTTATTTAGTTTGATAATTAATAGTAATTCCAAGTACATTCTAATGATGAAAAAATAAATGTCATCAGACTTATCTCAAGGAGCTTTATTTAACTAAAAATTCATTTTTACTTAATTTTTAAATCTTTATTTTTACTTACTTTAGAATATTTTTATGTGTTATTTTGATTCATACTCTAGATCTAATTACTATCCTCTAATGCAACTCTCTCATATAATTTATATCATTTGTTCAAATGTTTAGCGTTGATTTTGTTATTACCAATAATACATAATGTAGAAAAATTTTAAATAACAATATTATTTTTATTAATATGTAAGTTCAAATTTTAGCAAAGATGTGGTAAAATGAACAAATGTAACAAAATCAAAGTAATAAATATTTGTTATTTTAAAGTCACTAAATCAAAGCAATGTAAAGCAACATGAGGGGAGATTTGGAGCTTTTTGTTAATATAATAAAATAAAGAAAAAAAATTAAGAGAAATGAGTTAAATTTTGTTAAAATACTATATTATAAGATATTAAGGAGATCGAGTATAATATCATTGATCACGAAATCTAGTACAAATAAAAAAGCCTTGTAATGCCCACTAAACCCCTAGAAGATAAAATGTTTAAAAATATTAAATGAATATTTAATTAGATAGATTTGATTAAGATGTGTGAAATGAAAATTTTCTTCCACGTTCATACCAAGTCTACAATAGTAAATAAGCATAATTAATAATAAATTATTATTTCAAAGTTTAATAAATATAAATTAAAAAAATTATTTTAAATTAAAAAACATAATAACTAAATCAAAGTATTTTAATGGTTAAAAGAGTGGAGAATTAGTGTTTCAAATTTATATGATCCAATCAAAGTGAACTATTTGACGAAATAAGATGAGATGTATCAAAATGTCCTATGCCATGATAATAAAAAGATCTAATATAATATCATAAATAATCAAATCAGGTATGTACCAAAATAACTTGTAAACAAAGACTAAAATCTATAAAATAAAATATTTAAAATATAAAAAATAAGTACTATAGAGAGTAGAGTTCAATGAAATGAGTCCAAATAACTTTTTTTCTTAATTAAATATCATTTAGATTTACTATGAAATATTAATTGAAATAAGTATAAATAATAGTTAATTGTTATTATTATTGACATTAAATATAAAATTAATAATATATTGAAAAAAATTAAAGAAATTTAATATAATGAAATGAAAATGATATAAAAGTTGTACAACATGAATATTTTGGGTTATAAAGTAGTTTACCCAAAATGAAGGAAAACATTTGTACAATTGCCATATAGTTTACTAAAAATAATGAGTGAAAGAACTTTTGACAGAATTTTTAAAATTTTAAAATTCATATTTAATAAGGTAGAGGTAAACAAGACTAGCCTAATAACATTTTTTGATGACTTTTTTTGTATAACAAAGAATTGCTCAGTTAAACAGACATAAATAATATAATTATTTTTTTAGCTTAATGTAAATATATATTGAAGTTGAAATGTTATAAATTAAGGCATGGAAAATTTAAAAAAAACAAAGACATGTAAAATTCACATAGTAGAAGATTTTGAGTTACAAAAAATATAAATAAATCAAATTAGAAAATTTGAAGAAATGAGAAAGATTATATTAGAAAGTTGCATTATAGGAAACTAAGGTTATTGTGTGTCGCATCCTTGACCACAAATTTATGTATGAATCAAAGTGACTCATAAAGCTTGTTAAACAAATAACAAAAATGAATGAAAATTTAAAAGGTAATTTGCAAATTAATACAACACGACAAGATGAATGTTTTCGTCTCAATCAAATCTCATTTGAAGTTATTATCAATTACCCTATAAAATAAAATAAATTATAGTAAATTATTATTTTAATAATAAGTGAATATATATTAAAAAACAAATAAGGTAAATTAAATTAAATTAAATAAAAAAATCAAAGGCATTAAAAGGTCAAATGAGAGAAGATTAAGAGTTATTTAGTAATATAACAAAATAAAAGAAAAATTTGATAAAACGAGATCAATTGTACAAAAAAGTTGTTCCAAGATGCTGCAAAGATAAAAGTACACATGGAGCTTAGAAAATAAAAGATACAAAAATATAAAAATTAATGTTTATATGATAGAGCTCATAGAGATACGTCTAATGAGGTATGATCGATACAAAAAAACTTTCATTGGAATAATTTTATGCGCTCTAATCAATGTAACATTCATTTTTATATCCTAGAATATTTTATTTATTAGGGCTTTTGCATGCTTTATGAGGCATTTATATTCGTATCATATTTGGTTATGGATAATATTATAGTAGTTTTGGTCATTGGGTTCGAATGTAGCTTTTTGATACAATTTATCACATTTCTTCAATTCATACACTTTGATTTAGTTATATTACTATGAAACACTTATTATTCACTTCTGGGACCATTACATTATTTTGGCTTTATTATATTGCTTTCTTCAATTTATATTACTTCAATTATAATTTATCTTTCATTTAAATTAAAAAATTAATTTTCTAGTATATATGTTTCTTTACTTTAGTGATTCATAGTACTTTTAAATGAAGTTTGATAAAGGCAAAACAAATTTAATTGTGTCACCTCAATGAGCTCTATCCAAATAAATTATTTTTTTATATTTGTAAATATTACATTTTAGGAGACCTAATTCTCTCTGATGTGAACATTGCATCACGTTCATTTGCTTACACTTTATTTCATCAATTTCTCTTATTTTAGCTTTAATATATTAAAATAATAATTTATTATTATTTATGCTAATTTATTTTTTCAATTCATGGTATTAAAATAATAATTTATTATTATTTATGCTAATTTATTTTTTAAATTCATGCTAATTTATTTTTGAAAATATCTCCTTAGTATTTTCAGATGCAACTTTACTATACATTTTATCACATTTATTCAAATTATTCGTCTTTATTTGCTTATATTTCAATGTAATGATAACTCTTCTCTCCTTTAACATAAACTGCTTTGATTTAGATATAGTGCATTACATAAATTTATCTCATTTTTTTAATATGAATTGACTTACTTTAAAAATAATTTTTTTCTTTATGTTTAATTTATTTTGAAAATAGTAGAAATTCCAAACAAGGTTTGGTCGAGAAGAAGTAAATGTAATTGGACTCATCTAAGTGAGATTAATCCAATTTATTATTCATCTTTATATTTATAATTATTTAATTTTTTAAAACTTTTATTATGTTTTATGAGATATTTTAATTTGTACCTTATTTTACAATCAAGGAAGTTACACTAAGTCTCCTTACTATCATTGAGTGCAACTTTTCTATACAATTTGTCTTATTTCTACAAAATTTTTATTTAATTTTTTTTATATTCCAATTAAAATCTAACTATATGCTAGTGTGACATTTACAATGTTTTGATTTTATTATATTTTATTACTTCAATTTCCCTCATTTCATCTTTATATTATATTTAAAATTAAAATAATACTTTTTATTATTGATGTTTAATTACTTTAGCAATTTATAGTTATTCCAGAAGAGTTCCATTGGACATAACATGATTATAGTTGAGCTGCTCAAAATGACTATTATCAAATTCAATATTCATTTTTAATTTTATATGTTTTTTTCCTTAGATTTCTACATATTTTATGGGAAATTTTAATTGTTATCTTATTTTGCAGTTGATGATGTGATACTTGGTGCTTTTGGAATCTTAGAATGGAGCATTGATGTATAATTTATGAAATTTCTTGAAATAGTAAGCCTTGATTTGTTTATAATGCTATCTTACTCTAATTATCATCTAATGTGATCTTTAAATCATATTTTTTTGGACATTTGGAATTGCTTCAATTGGTCTCACTGTAGTTATAATATGCATTTTACTAGTATTATAATAATATTTTTTTATTATTTAGATTTTTTAAATTTAGTAATTAATAATAATTGAAAAATAAGTCTCATTATAGAAACAAAACTTGATGAACTCATAACAATGAGCTTTATCAAATTAAATTTTCTTTATATTTTAAAAAAGTTTGTTTTCTAAATTTTTAGCTCAACTTAATAATTATTTTGATAATATATAATTTAATTACCAACATATTACAGTAAATTTTCTTAATATCTTGGAATGCAATCTTCTTATAAAATTTAAGTTATTTTTTAAAATTTTTTACATTGATTTGGTTATATTACTATGAAACTTTAAATCTACTCCTCTAGAACCTATATAATATTGTCATTTTATTATATTATATTACTTCAATTTATTGCAACTTTGTTTTCATATATATTTAGTAAAAATAAAGTAATAATTTATTACTATTTATGTTTATTTTTATTTTTTAATTCTCCATGTTTTGAGTTTGGTCAATTAGATAAGAAAAAATATCATGAAGGTGAACTTTACAACTTTAATCAATGAAATCTTTTTTATCATTTTAAATATTTTGACTTTTAGATTTCTTTCTTGCTTTATAAGTCTTTTTAATTTTTAGTTATGTTGACGGCCAAAGAGGTTACACCTAATCCCCCTAGTGACTCGGGATATGGAATGCCAATTTCGAAGAAGAAAAAAGAAAGCTATAATCCACTTATAACACATTCACTAAAGTAATCCTTTTATAGCTAATCATTTTTTAGATTACACTCATTGTCTTTTGTATCTTGAATGCAACTTCCTTGTATATTATCTCATTTCTAAAAATATCTTTCTTTTATTTTGTTATATTTTTATAAAACTCTGTTTCTATTCCCATGTCACTTTAACTTCTTTTGCATTGGCTATTTACAATGCTACAATTTATTTTATTTTACTTTTACTATATAATTACTCAATAATGAAATAATAATTTATTATTAATTATGCTGAATTATTTTGGTAACTTTATTAATTCCAACTGAAGTTCGATGGAAGTAAATTAAGCATCATTTTTATCATCTCAATAATCTATATCAAATTAAAAATTGATTTTTATTTTAAATAAATTATTTTACATGGGTTATAAATCTTTTATGATAAAGTTTTCTACACACCTTATTTGATGATTGAGGATATTAAATTTGAGCTTCTTAGTAGCTTGTAATGAAATAATCTCTTTCTTCTTACTTCATTTCTTCAAATATTTGGCTCATGTCAGGCAATATTGACATGTTACTCAAGTTCTCCTCTTATGTGAAATTTACATTACTTTAATTTGATTATATTACATTATAAATAATTATCTCACTTCTATTTTATTATATATTTACATAATGCTAAAATAGAAATTAACTCTGATTTATGCATATTTAATTTTGCATCTTATAGTAATTCCAATCAACATCCAATCAAAATGAAACAAACATCATTAAACTTGCCTTGATGATGTTTATCTAATTAAATACTCATTCTTATACTTTTAGGTTTTTCTTATTTTCCATTATTTTTCATATTCATGAGTCATTTCATTTATTACCATATTTGATGATGGAGGATGTTACACTCAATTTTCATAGGACATTGTAATGCAAACTCAACATAAAATTTATCTAATTTCTTTAACATTTTTCTTTGATTTGTTTATATCACTATCTAACTCCAATTCTCACCTTGTGTGACCATTATGTTGTAGTTGTTATGTTATATTAATTTACTTTAATTTATCATATTTTAGCTTCAATATATGATTTACTAATTTTATAACAATAATAATTATTATTTAGGCTTATTCACTATAGAAATTTCTAACAATTAAAAAAATGTTTGATAATCATAAAACATACATCATTTGTTTCACCTTAATGAGCTTTATTAAATTAAACATTCATGATATATTTTTGATATTTTTCTTTCTGCATTCTCGGCATATTTTAATGTCATTTTAATTCAAACCTAGTTTGCTTATTAAGGATGTTGCACTAGATCATTTTAATGTCTTTAAAAGCAACTTTTAGTATTATTTATTTGATTTCTTAAAATATTAGTTTATTTTTATTTATGATTATTTATTTTGATAAGTTATACTAATTTTAAGTGAGGTCAACTAAGAAAAAATGTTGTTTAGCTTGTCTTAAAAAGCTTTATCTAGTTATATACTCATTTTTAATATTTTAAAAAATAAATAATTTTAAGGTTTTGGAGTGTTTTATGATTCATTTTTTTGTATTTGTTATAATAATTGAGGGTATTACACCCAATCTATTTATTATCTTTAATGCAAATTTCTCATATAATTTATCTTATTTTCTCAACTTTTTTGCTCCATTGGTTTTATTACTATGTTATTCCAAGTCTCCTCTCATCTTGCCCTCGCATCACCATGATTTTGTTTTATTAAATTATTTCAACTCATTTGCTTTATTTATCATTATTTATTTTCTTAATATTAAAAAAATTATTCATCATTATTATGCTTATTTAATTTATTAAATCTTAGTAATTCCATATGGGCTCTAATTGAAACGAAATAGAATTTGTTGTACTCGTCTCAATAAGTTCTGTATGTGTAAATATTTTTTTTATTTTTTCTACATTTTTAATTTTCAAGGATTTAGGTTTTCATTGGGTTGCATCTTAATAAATGCCTAATTTGATGATTAATTTTGTCATACTCAATTTTCTTAGTAAATTAAATGCAAGTTTTGCCACACAACTTTTCTGTTTTGCTCAAAATTTTCCCTTTCAATTAGTTAATATAAATCTCAATCTCTTCTAGTGTGATGTTTACATCATTTTTATTTAGTTATATTACATTACTTTAGTTCACCAAATTTAAACGTTAATATGTAGCTACTTTTTATTAAAATAATAAATTTTTATTATTTATTTTTAATTGCAATGATAACTACCTGTAATAGTTACAAATGAGGTATGTTGGAGAAAATAAAGTTTTTGTGGACTTGATTAAGTGACCTCTATCTTATTAAATATTAATTTTTAATATTTCTTTTAATATTTTCTTTTAAAAGGTTTTTACATGTGTTTTATTATTATTTGAAATGACAATAGATGACATTGGTAACTCATATGTTTAAATAAATAACTTACACTTATTTATGCTTACATTGGTAACTCATTGCAACTTGAAGCTAGGGTCCAACCAAAATGAAACAAACATCGTTAGAACCAACTCAATGAGACAAATCCGAATAAATATTTATTTTAATATTGTTTTTTGTATCTTTTCCTAGGGCTCGTTTCGTGTCTAATTAGTCATTTTGATTTGTAACTAATTTGATGATTGAGGTTTCTACTCTTAATTTGTTTGCTTTCATGGAATGCAAATAATTCTCAACAAATTTATCTCATTTGTTGAGAGTTTTTACTTTGACATAGTTTTATTGCATGTATCTTTAAATCTCCTTTTTATGACATTTATATCACATTAATTTTTAATATTATATTAAGTAATTTTTTTACTTTATTTTATTATATTAATAGTTAATATTAAAATAGCTATAAATTATTACTTATTTTTTATATAAGTTTTACTTTGTCGAAATTTTAGAAGACATAATGGAGTCAAAAAAATATCATTGGATCATCTCCACCCTCTATAATAAATTAAATCATCTTTTTTTCATTTTTAAATATTCCATTTTCTATGTTGATAATATGCTTTAAAAGACAATTCTATTCATACATGATTTGATGATATAGGATGTTGCACTAGGTCTGCTTAATCTCAACCAAAATTTTTTTACTTTAAATTTTGTGATACTACTATGTAACATAAAATCATTATAATGTGTCTTTTATGTTGCATTGATTAGGTTTTAAATCTTTGAATTTGATTTATATTATTTTGGAATATATGTATATATATTAGCTTAATTTTAGATCAAATTGTTTTATTATTTATTCTTGTTCAATTAAAACATTTGTAATAATTTAAAATTATGTTTATTTGAGATAAGACAAACATGGTTGGACTCATTTCAATGAGCTCTACCTTATTATATAATTATTTTAATATTTTTAAAGTTTTATTTTCTAGGTTTTTGTACATTTTATGGGACATTTTAATTTATATAATGTGATGATCTAGAATTTTATACTTGATCTCCTTAATCTCTTGAAATTTTACTTTCTCAAAACATTTGCCTCATTTCTTTAAATCATAGTAATTCCAAACTTTGACTTATAGGGAAGAAACAAAAGTCATTGGACTCATCTTGACAAGTCTATCCAATTAAAAATATTTTTACATATTTTAAAAATATTTTATTTTTTAGGGTTTTACCATTTCTTATCTGTTGCTTTATTTGGTACTTAATTTTATGATTGAGAATACTGCCCATGACCTTTTGAGAATAATAGAATGTGATTTTATTTTAAAAGTTAAAGCATGTTTTCAAAACTTTGACTTTTGTTTCATTAAATGCTAAATCTCTTCTACTGTGACCTTTACATTGGTTTTATTTTTATATTACTTTCCTTCAATTTCTCATTTAAATTTTTTATATCTACCTAAGATTAAAATAATAATTTATTATTCTAGATATTTAATTACTCTATTAATTCTCAAAAGTTTCAAATGAGGTTCGTAGAAGTCAAAACAAGAACCATTCGAGTCGTCCCGATGACTTATATCAAACTAAATATTCATTTTCAAGTTCTTAAATTTTTTTCTAGACTTTTGCCATGTCTTGCAAGACACTTTACTTCATACACTATATTATCATCAAATGTAGCATTCTTATGAAATTTATATCATTTCTATAAATGTTTAGCTTTGATTTGGTTAAATTTCTATGAAATTCAAATTCTGCATTATCATGAATTTTCTATCTTATAATTTGGTTATATTACATTATGTTAATTTATCTACTTCATCTAAAACGTGTATTTACTTATTATTGACATCATACATTATTTTTAATATTTAATTATTATGTAATTAAAGTAATTCCAAATGTGATTCGATGGAGGCAATGAAAATATCATGTACCATATTAAAAAGCTCCATCTCATTAAAAATTTATAATTTAATATTTTTGAATAGTTTATTTCTATAGTTTATACTTGTTTTATTAGACAGTTTGCTTCATAGTTGATTTGATAATTTTGTATTTTACACTCGATCTTCTTACAATCTTTAAATGTAACTTTCTCATACATTTTTTCACATTTGTTCAAATTTTTCCTTAATTTGGCTATGTTACTATGTTACTCTACTTCTCATCTTTTGTAACCTATACATTTCTTTAACATTTTTATATTATATTACTTCAATTTTATTGTATAACTACTTAATATTTAAATAATTATGTACTCTTATTTATGCATATAAACTATTTTAATTTGTAGTAATTTGAAATAAAGAAAAATATCATTTAACTCACCTTAATAAGCTATACTTATTTAATTATATATTTAATGTTTTTAAAAATTTTATTTTCCAAGATTTCTGTATAGTTACAAGATATTTTCATTCTTACCAAATTTGACGATTGAGAATGTTACTCTATATCATTTTAGTATCTTGAAATGCACTCTATAACATTTTAGTATCTTGGAATGCAATTTTCCCATTTATTTTCTTATTCCTTTATATTTGTTTCCTTTGATTTTGGTTTTATGTCTATTAAACTCTTATTGCTCCCTTGTTTAACTTTTACAACTTTTAAATTGTTTATATCACATTGTTTCAATTTTTTTATTTTAGTTTCAATATATATTTACTTATTGTTGAAATAATAGTTTATTAGTATTTATTCTTATGTTTTCTAGGTAATAAGTAGTATTTCAATGTGATGTTTGATGGAGATGGAACAAAAGTTGTTCAAGTAATCTCGATGACCACATTGAACAAAGTATATATTTCATTAATTTTAAATATTTTATTTTCTTAGGTTTTGTCACACTTTATGAGGCATTTGATTCATACCTAAATTTAAAGATTGACGATATGACAGTTAATCTTTTGCGTATCATGGAATGAAATTTTTGCATATTTTTAACTATTTTGTTTCAAAAAAGTTTTAACCTTTATTTTGGTATATTACTATATGACTCTTAATATATTTACACGTGACCTTGACATTTCTTTTATTTATTTATATTAACTACCTTCAATTTATCTCATTTTAGCATCAATATATATATATATAATATTAAAATAATAAAAAATTACTGTTTATATTTATTTAAATTTGTATTTAAGAATAGTTCCAAACTAGGTTAGGTGGTGGCAAAAAACATAAGTAAGCATGTCTCGATTAGCTATTTCTAATCAAATAATCAATTTTTTTTTTTAAATATTTTTTTCTATTGTTTTGATACTCTTTAAGGTTTGGTTTGGTTTTTTTATGACACATCAATTTATTTAGTTTTAATTTTAATAAAAATATTTTCTTAATATTTAGAAAATTATTATTATAATTATTTATTTACTTTGGTAATTTATAATAATTAAAAACAATGTATGATGGAGATGAAATGATGTCATTAGGCTCTTTAAAAATGCTCTTTTCAATTAAGTAATTATTTTAAAATATTTAAGTATTCTATTTTTGTTGTTTTTACATATTTTATAAAGCATTTTGTTTCATCGTTGATTTATAATCATGGATGTCACATTCGACCTTCTTAGCATCATTGATTGTAATTTTCTTATAAAATTTATCTCATCTCTTCAAACTTTTCACTTTGAAGTGGTTTTATATTTTTGAAATTAAAATTCTATTCTTATGTGACCTTTACAATTTTTTTACTTTGTCATATCACAATTCTTTAATTTATCTAATTTTTCAAAAAAAATCCTATTTTTTTACTATAAAATAATAAATTATTATTATTTATGTTTAAATACATTAATAATTTAGAGTAATTTGAAATGAGCTATAAACTAATCATCATTAGATTTGTCTTAATGAGCTCTACAAAATTAAATATTAATTTTTTTGCTTAAATATTTTTTGTTTTTAGAGTTTAGGCATGCCACAAGAATTTGATTCATTCGTGATTTGTTGATTGTTGTTTTTACACTCGATATCTTACATGTCTTTGAATGCAACTTTCCTATATAATTTATCTAATTTCAATTTTTTCTTTAAATTAGTTATAATACAATGTAATTTTAAATCTTCTCTCATTTTGCCTTTACATAAAATTTATTTTGTATTGTTGTGTTGCTTTAAATTATGCCATTTCTTTTCCAATACATATTTCCGTAACATATGTAATAATTTCAAACTAGACCTAATAGACATTAAAAAATATCATTGTACTCATCTTAACAAGATTTATTCATTTAAATGTTCTTCTTTTTATTTTTAAATATTATAATTTTAACAATATAGGTATGTTTTATGAGTCATTTCAATTTATAATTGATTTCACAGTTAATAATGCTACACTGGATTTATTTAGTATCTTTGGAGGAAATTTCCCCACAAAAGATTTGGACATTTCTTGAAGTATTATGGAAATCTAATTCCTCGCTTTTATGACATTTAAATTGCTATGAATTTGATATTTTAGATTTGTCCAACTTATGTTATTTGAGCATTATTATGCATTTACTATATATAAAATGTTCAACATATCATTATTTGTGCTCATTTTCTTTGGCAATTCATTATTATTCATGACTAGATCACACCTACATGAAATAAGCATTGTTAGGCTCATCACAATATGCATTAATAAATTCATTTTTTAATTTTTTTTTAAGTTTTGAATAATGTTACATGGCATTTTTTTTAATTTGATTATGATGGATGTCACACTCGATCTCCTTGGTATCTTTGAATAAAACTTTCACATAAGATTTATCTTAATACATCCTAATTTTACTTCAATTATGTTATATTACAATACAACTCTAAATCTCCTCTCATGTGATAATTACGTCACTTTCATTTTGTTGAATTATATTTTATTAATTTATCTTATTTTTAGATTTAATATATAATTATTTACTAAATATTAATTTTTTATTATTTATGCTTATTTACTATTATATTTAAAAGTAGTTCTAGTTGAGGTATGATCAAGATGAAAAGAAGTAATTAAACATGTCATGAGGAGATTTCTCCAACTAAATAGTTTTTATATTTTTAAAATTTTTTTCTATCCTTTTACAATCTTTACTAAGCATTTTTTATACTTGATTTGATGATCGAGAATGTTACACTTGATCTCTCGAGTAATTTATAATTAAGATTTCTTTATAAATTTGTCTCATTTCTTATGACATTTACATTACTTTGATTTAGTTCTATTTTTTTACTTCATTATTTAATTTTATAGTTAATATTATCTTCTTCATATTAAATTAGAATAAGTTATTAGATTTGCATTTTAAAATTGGTCATTAATTCTAAAAGTGGCATGATCAAGTTAAAAAAATGTCGTTGGACAATTCCTTATAAGCTCTATTTAATTAATTTTTAAATTTTTATATTTTTAAATATTTTCTTTCCTATTATTTTTAAAAAACTTATGAGTTGATTTATTTTGTATATAATTTGATGGTTGAGTTTGTGACACTAGAAGTGGTTAATTTAATGGTATAAAACTTTCCCATATTATCTAATTTTTTTCAAATGCTTTCTATTCATTAGGTTATTTTACTAAGAAATATTGATTCTTATCATTTGTGAGCTTACAACTTTCTCCATTTGTTATGTTATAGTAAGTGAATTTATTTCTTTACATCACAAATACACAGTTAATATTCAAAAAAAAATTATATTTATTTACTAAACTAATTTCTAGTAATTATAAATGAGCCTAATTTAAACAAAATAAATATTATTGGACTTGTCTTGATGAGTTTTATCTAGTTAAATATATATTGTTTTCGATTTCCGAATTTTTTTTCTAGGATTTTTATATGTTTTAAGAGAAGTTTTGTTTTGTACTTGATTTGATGATCAAAGGTGTTACACTATATCTTTTAATTATAATTAGTGCAACTTTGATGCATAATTTATCTAATTTTTTCAAACATTTTGCTTTTATTTATTCACATTATTATAAAACTCTAATTCTTTTTTAATGTGACCATTAAGGGTTATTTAGTTTATTACATTACATTTTTTTAGTTTATCTTATTTAAATTTATTATATATTTTTTTAATATTGAATTAATAATTTATTCTTATTTATGTTTATTTAGTTTTGTAGTTTCAAAAGTCTTTAATGAAGATAAAACAAATGTTGTTCATACCTATTTTGATAGTCGATGTTCTTCCAGTCTATCACCTTGGTAACTTGGAAAGTAATTTTTCTATTCAATTTATGTAAGTTTTTCAAATTATTCTTTTTTATTTGGTTATATTTCTATGCAAATCTAAATCTGAATACACATGACCTTTTATGTAACATTGTTTTGGTTATATTACTCCCCAAAAATTATTTCATTTAAAGTTTAATAAATATTATTGCAATGTTATAATAATAAATTATTGTTATTTTCACAAATTCACATTTGAATTTCACAGTAATTCAAAACAAGGTACAATCAAAATGAAAGAAATGTAATTTGACTCACCTCAAAGTTATTTATTCAATTGAATATTCAAATTTGTAATTTTAGGTATTTTATTTTTTGTGGTTTTAACATGTGTTATGAAACATTTTACTATGTATCTTATTTATTTATTAAGGTGTTACTATTAATCTTCTAATTATCTTGGAACAAAAAATTCTCTTACAATTTGTGTCATTTCTTCTATTGTTTTGCTTTTGTTTTGTTATACTACAATGGTACTAAAAAGCTCCTCTTGTGTGATAATTACAATGTTTAGATTTAGCTATATTATATTACGATAACTTATCTCTTCCTAGATTTAATATTTATTTTCTTTCTATTAAAAGAATAACTATTTATTATTTAAGATTATTATTTTTTAAATGATGATAAATCAAGATGAAATAAACTTCATCAAACCTCTCTCGATAATCTATATCTAATTTAGTATTTTTATCTATTGGACTCTTCTCAAAGAGCTATATGTAATTAAACGTTTTGTTTTATTTCTTTAGATATTTTGTTTTCTAGGTTTTTAACATGCTCTAGATTTTTTTTATTCATTGCTAATTAAATGGTCAAGGAAGACACCCTTAGTCTCCTTGGTTTCATGGATTGCTATTTTCATATACAATTTATCTTGTTTCTTCAACTTTTTGCTTTTATATGGATATATTATAATTAAACACTAATTCTCCTCTCATTTGACCATTACATTTTTTCATTTTGAACTATTATATTGCATTAATTTATCTCATTTATGCTTAAATATTCACTTACCATTAAAAATCATTTGTTATTATTTATTCTTATTATATTAGTATTCAAAATAATTTCCAATATAGAAGAAACACATGTCAATGGACTTGTCTCCATAAGCAATTCTTAATTAAATATTTATTTTTATATTTGTTAATATTTTATCTTTTATGATTTTTGCATACTTTAAGAGATATTTTTTAGTTCTTAATTAGATGATCGATGATGTTACACTTGACTTGTTTTGTGTTAAGAAATATAAATTACCAATACAAATTAACTTATTTTTAAAAATTTTTAATTTTAATTTGGTTATATAACTATGTTACTCAAAATCTCTTCTCTTGTGACCCTTAGGTCACTTTTATTTAGTTGATTATATTTCATCAATTTATCCTATTTTTTATTTAATATATATTAGATATTAAAACAATTAAATATTATTATTTATTTCTACTTAGTTTTATAATTCAAAGTAGTTCTAGATGTTATATGATCATGATGAAAATGAGTCATTAAACATGTCTGAGGGGCTTTATCAAACTAAATAGTCATTTATATTTTTAAATATTTTATTTTCTATCTAGTTTACATGCTTTACTAAACATTTTATTTTATACTTGATTTGATGATGATAAATGTTACACTCGATCTCCCTATACCATGGAATTATGCTTTATTTTATGATTTATCTCATTTTATGAAATTATTTTCTTTGATTATGTGATATTTCTATTAAACTCTAAATCTTCTTTCGTATGAAGTTTACATGCCCTTTATTTATTTCTATTATATTTGCATCATTAATCTTGTTTCATACATAATATATAACTTATTCATATTAAATAATAATATGCCATTATTTATGTTTTTTAAATTCACAACAAGTCCAAAAAGTGGTTTGATTTAGTTGAAACAAAAGTTATTGGACACCTCCCTGCACACTCTATCTAATTAAATTTTTTAATTTTATATCTCTAAATTTTTTATTTTTTATTATTTTTAAATATTTTATGAGAGATTTAATTTTGTATCAAATTAGATGTTTGAGGTAGTTATATTAGAAGTGTTCATTATCATGGAATAAAACTTTTACATATAATTTATCTAAAGTTTTCAAATTTATCTCATTCATTTTTTATATTACATTAAAACAATAATACTTATCATTTGTGAGCCTTACATGTCTGTCATTTTGTTATGCTATTTTAATTCAATTTGTATCTTTACAACATTAATGAATAATTACATAGTATTCAAATAATAAATTATTGTTATTTATATTTATTTACTTTGATAATTTCTAGTGATTATGAACGAGCTTGATTGAGTAAAAAAACGTCACTGGACTCATCTTGATGGATTTTATCTCATTAAATATTTATTTTTCAATTTTTTAAATATTTTTATTTTCTAGGGTTTTGCATGTTTTATGGGAAATTTTGATTAGTGCCCCATTTCATGATCAAGGATACTATACTTTATCTCTTTATTATCCTTTAATGCATCTTTGATGTATAAATTATCTCATTTTTTCAAAGATTTTGCTTTGATTTATTCACATTATTGTGAAACTCTAATTCTCGTTTAATGTGACCTTTATAGCCCTTTAGTTTGTCATATTATATTTTTAAAATTTATCTCATCTACATTTAAAATATATTTACATATTATTTAATTAAAATTTATTCTTATTTATGTTTATCTAATTTGGTAATTTGTAGTAATTTCAAAAGCAGCTTAATTGAGATAAAACAAATACAGTTGATACCTAATTTTTTAATCAATGCTCTTCCGATCAATCACCTTAGAAAGTTAATTTTTTTTCAATTTATGTACTTTTTTCAAATTATTTCCTTTGATTTGGTTATGTATCACTACTCAAATCTAAATCTCAATACATGTAACCCTTTAAGTAAGAATGTTTTTTTTCTATTACATCCCTCAAATTATTCATTTAAAATGTAATATATATTTGTGCAATGTTATAATAGTATTAGTAAATTATTATATTTTTGCCAATTTATATTGGAAGTTCCTTGTAATTCAAAGTAAATTTTAAATAGAATAAAATAAATGTCATTCGACTCACATGAATGTTATTTATTCAATTAAATATTCAAATTTATAGTTTTAGATATTATATTGTTTATGGTTTTAGCATATGTCACGAGTCATTTCAATATGTACCTTGTTTATTAATGGAGGACGTTACACTCCATCGTCTAAATATCTTGCAATACAATATTCTCTTACAAATCTTGTTTCTTCAAATGTATTGTTTTATTTGGCCATATTAGTATGGTTCAAAAACGCTACCCTTCTATGACAATTACAATGTTTTATTTTACTTATATTATATCACCACAGTTTACGTTTTTTGATTAAATATTTATTTTCTAATATTTTAAAAAAATTATTTATTATTTAAAATAAGTTTTTTTAAATTTATAGTAATTCTAAATGAGGACAATTAAAGATGAAATAAACATCATCAAACTTATCTAAACTAGCTATATCTTATTAAATATTCATTTTTTCAAGGATTCTAACTTTATTAGAAATTTTGATTCACATCTGATTTAATGGTCAAAGAGGACACCCTCAATGTCCTTAGTATATTACAATGTTCTTTTTGCATAAAATTTATCGAATTTCTTTTAGTTTTTAACTTTGATTTTGTTATGTTATCATGAGGCTCTAATTCTCTTCTCATTTGGCCTTTACATTATTTTCATTTGGAATTATTATATCATACTAATTTATCTCATTTTAGATCCATTAAATGTTTACATAGCATTAAAAAAATCATTTGTTATTTTTTATATTTTTAATATTAGTAATTCGAAATAATGTCCAATAGAGAAGAAATATATGTCATTCATCTTTCCTTAAAAAGAATTATTTAATTAAAATTTTTTAATATTTGTAAATATTTAATTCTAAGATTTTATCATAATTTATGAGATATTTTTTTTCTTTGTTTTTGATTATAAATGATGTTCCAAGGGAGCTATCTATTATTATGGAATATAATTTAGCAATATAATTTAACTTAATTTTAAAAATATTTAGCTTTGATTTTGTTATATTACAATTTAACTATAAATCTCCTCTAGTGTGACATTTACAAAACTTTCATTTGCTTATTTTACTTCATCCAAATTTATCACATTTTAGCTACAACTTATATTTTTTAAAAAAAATAATAGAAGAATTTATTATTATCTATGCTTAATACTTTGGTAATTTATAGTAATTCTAAATGCACTCTAATCTAGATTGAATAAATATCGTTGGACTAATCTGATCGAGATCTATCAAAATAAATATTCATGTTTATATTTTTAAAAACTTTTTTCTAATATTTGGCAAGGCTTTATGAGACATTTAGATTTATACCTAAGTTTACGTCAAGCATGTTAACTTAAGTGTTATTACAAACTTGGAATGATACTTTCTTATGTAATTTGTCTCATTTTAACAAATATTTTTGTTTGATTTTGTCATATTACTGTCACTAAAATTCTCTCCTCTTTTGACTTTTACATTGCTTTGATTTGATAACATTATATTGATTTAATTTATTATTTATTATTATTTATTAATATTAAATTTGGTAATTCATAGAAACTCAAAAATACGTCTAACAAAGAGAAAATAAACATCAATAGATTTGTTTAAGGAAACCTATATCTAGTTAAATATTTATTATTCTATTTTTGGTATATAATTTTACACACTTTTAGCATGCTTTATAAGGCTTTTAGATTCTTACTTGATTTTAGGATTAAGGATTTTACAACCTATCTCTTCAATCTTGGAATGCAAATTTCTCATACAATGTATCTCTTTTTTTTTTGAAATGTTTTTCTTTTGTTTTGTTATATTACTATGTAACTCTAAATCATCATCAATTTGACTTTTACAACACTTTTATTTTTTAATGTTATGTTAATTCAATTTACCATATTTAAGCTCTAAAATATAATTTTTTAATGCTAGATTAATAACTTATAATTATTTATGCTTGTTTTCTCAATAATCTGTAGAAATTTCAAACGAAGTCTTATGAAGATGACACAAACATTTTTTGATCCAACTTAATGAGCTCTATCCAACTAATTGATCACTATTATAATTTTATATTTTTTTTATTTGCATTGAATTTGATGTACTTTAAGAGAAGGTTTATGTATCTTACTTGACAAACCATGATTTTATCTTTAATCTTCATATTATCCAAGAGTTAAACTTTTTTGTAGAAATTTATCTAATTGTCCCAAAGTTTTTGTTTTTATGTTGTTATAATATTATCTATTTTAAATCTTTACTCTTTTAATCTTTACATAATTATTATTTGGTCATATTGCATTGCTTCATTTGATCTCAATTTATCTTTAATATATTTTAATAATTTATTATGTCTAGAGCTTATTTATTTTGGTAAATCAAAATATTTCCAAATGATGTCTAACAAAGATGAAACAAACATCATAGAACAATTATCAATATGCTCAATCCAACATAATATTTATTTTTATATTTTTAAATATTTATTCGTTTGGGTTTTTAGCATATTATATAAAATATTTTGATTACTACTTGGTTTAATGGTCTACAATTTTATAAATTAATATCCTATGTACCTTTTAATTCAATCGATATCTCTTTAGTTTCTATGAGTGCAACTTTCTTGTGTAATGTATCTGATTTCTTCAAATATTTTTCTTTAGTTTTGTTACATTGTTATAAAACTCGAATTCTTTTCTAATAAAATATTCACATCTCTTAGATTTTGTTAAAGTGCATCAGTTTAATTTATCTCATTTTAGTTTTAATATATTTTTACATAATATTCAAAAATTATTTTATTCTTATTTATTTTTTAAATTTTACTAATTTATAGTAATTCCAAATGAGATCTTATGAAGATGAAAAAAAACATAGCTAGACTCATTTCGACGACCTTAACATAATTACATATTTATTTTAAAATTTTTAAAAGTTATATTCTTCAAGTTTTATGAGTTATTTTAATTCATAACTTCTTTATGATTAATGATGTTATAATCAACTACAGTATCATTGAAGGAAACTTTCTTATATAATTTATCTAATTCTACCAAACTTTTTACACTAATTAGGTTATATTATTATGTCAATCTAAATTTCTTATCCTCTAACCCATACAATGCATTCATCTGGTGACATTAAATTTTCTCAATTTATCTCATTTAAATTTTAACATATATCTATTTTATATTATGTAATATTTTTAATTATTTATGTTTTTTATGGTAATTCATAGTATTTAATATGGGGTTCAATCAAGATGGAATAAATATTGTTCAACTTATCTTGATAAGATACATCCAATTGAACATTATTATTTATAATTTTAGATGTTGTATTTTCTAAGGTTTTGACACATTTTACTAGTTTGTTTAATTCTTAAATGACTTGGGGTCATGGACATTACAGTGATTTCTTTAACATCTTAGAGTGCAACTTTGTTTTACAATATATACCATTTGTGCAATTCTTTTATTTTAGTAATATTATTATGTAATGTAAAATCTACTATCATGTGACATTGACATTTGTAGTCGTTAGAAATTAAAAATATGGATTTATCGAGATGAAAAAAACAATGTTGGACTTGGAGTAACAAGTTTTATCCAATTAAATATTTATTTTTATATTTAAACATATTTATTTCTATGGTTTTATCATGTTCTACAAGCAATTTTTATTTATGCCTTATTTGATGATCAAGGATGTCATGGTCGATCATCATAGCATAAAGAAATGCAACTTTCTTGTATAATTTATCTCATTTTTCGAAATGGTTTTAGTTTTATTTTCAAATTACTATGAACCTTTAATTTTCATCCAATGTAACCATTACAATCTTTTTATGTATTTATATTATACTACTCTTGTTTAACTCATTTTATTATTAAAAGATATTACTTTATATTAAAGAATAATTTTGTTATTATTTAGGCTTAGTTAATTTATAAATAGTAATAATTCGAATCAAGGTTTGATTAAGCAAAACAAATATCGATAGACCCGTCTTAACGGGCTCTATCAATTAAATATTTATATTAATATTTTTAGATATTTTATTCTCTATCATTTTACATGGTTTATGAGATACTAAGATTCATAACTAATTTGAAGAATAAGGATGTTACCCTTGATCTTCATAATGTCTTAGAAGTCAACTTTTCAACAAAATTTATCATATTTCTAAATCTTTTTGCATTGATTTGTTTATGTTGCTATGAAACTCTATTTCTTTTCTCATGTTATACTTACATTATTTTGCTTTGGATATATTAATTTGCTTCAATTTAACTCATTTTAACATCAATATATACATATTTATTATGTATTAAAATAAATGCTGGAATGCACATTTCCCATAAAAGTTATCTTATTTCTTCAAATTGTTTTTTTAAATTTATTATATTATTATGGATCTGAAATTCTCTTATCATGTTTTTCTACATTGGTTTTATTTACCTAAAGTTTATCTCACTTTTTATAGAATATATGTTTTGCTTAATATTAATTTTTTTATTATTATTATTCTGACTTTTTAATTTGTTATAATTCAAGAAGAGCTTTGATCGAGAAAAAAATTGTAATTAGACTTGCATCAATGATCTCTATCGAATTAAATTTTTCTTAAATTTTTAAATACTTTCATTTCTTGGGTTTTGAAATGCTTCACCAAGCATTCTAAGTAGTACCTTAGCTGGAAATCGAACAATTGCACCCGATCTTGCTGTTATCCTAGAGTGAAACTTTCACATATAATTAATCTTATATTTGAAATTGTTGAGTTAGAAATTTTTATTTTGTTATGAAACATTCACACTCATATCATGTGACCTTTACATCTCTGATTTATCTGTGTTAAATTTCTTTGGTTTGTCTCATTTTTAATGGAAATATATCTATCTTAATATTAAAAAGGTTTTAATTTTATTTAGAACTATTTACTTTCATAATTTGTAGTAGTTCCAATCAAGGTCAAAAAAAGACAAAGCAAAGGTCATTAAACTCACTTTAATGAGTTTTATCAAATTAAATATTCATATATGTATATATATATATATTGATATTTTTTTTCCAATAATTTCTCATATTTCATGGCCTATTTTGATTGCTACCTGATTTACATTTGAGAATGGTGTGATCGATCTCCGTAATACCTTAGTTGCAACCTTCCCTAACAATTTATCTCAATCCATCAATTTTTTTTATTAAATTATTTTGCTTTTAAACTCTAATTCTTCTATAGTTTAGCCATAACATCATTTATACTTCAATTAAATTTCTACAATTTAGCTTTATTATTTTTTGCTTGATATATTGCATAATAATTTATATTTATTTTATCTTAATTATTTTGATAATTCATGATAATTTCAAAAAAGATTTAATCAAAATGAAACAATGATCCTTTGACTCATCTCAATGAGATCTACCTAATGAAGTACTAATTTCTATATTTTTTAAATATTTATTTTGCAATGGTTTCATATGTTTCATGAGATATTTTGATTTCTAGCTAGTTTTAATGATCATTAATGTTACACCCAATCTCCTTGTGTGACCTATATAACGTAACAGTTTTTGTTATATTTTATTGTTTCAATTTTTTGGTTTAAATTTTAAAAAATATGAACTTAGTATTAAATTAAGAACTTATTTTTATTTACATTTATCTAGTTCTTTTAATTGTAATAATTCCAAAAGATATATGATGAAGATAAAACTAGTGTTATTGGACATGTATTGATAAGCTCTATGTAATTAAAAATTCATTTATAAATTTTGAGTTATTTTACTTTAGTGTGTTTTTAAATGTTTTATGAGGCTTTTGAATTTATAACTAACTTTATGAAAAAGGTTATCATACTTTATTTTCTTAGTATCATCAAATAAAACTTTTTAAAACAATTTATCTGATAAATTTTTTATTTTATTTCCTTATATTATGAAATAAACGTAATTCTCTTATCACATGACCATTACATTATTTTTGTTGGTTATATTATATTATTTCATTTAATCTCATTTCAACTTTATCCTACACTTAATATTAATTATGGTATTGTTATTTATGCTTATTTAATTGGATAATTCATAAAAATTCCAACTTAAGTCTATTTAAGACTAAAAAAATCTTCACACATGAATTGACCAACTCTATTTAATTAAATTTTTATTTTCATTTTTTTATATGATTTATTTTTATATGATTTATTTTCCTTTTTTATCCATTTCACTTTTTTAGATGTTTTATTTTGCAAGGTTTAAGAAAATTTTATGAGTCATTTTGATTACTCGTTGATTTGATATCAAGGATGCTACACTCAGCATCGATAATAAGTTGGAATGCAACTTTTGTTTAATATTTATCTTACTTCTTTGTACTTTTCATTTGATTTAAAAACTATGTCAGTCAAAATGTCTTCTTGTGTGAGTATTAATTGATACAAAACAAATGTCATTTTGCTCCTCTTAATGAGCATTATAGAATTAATGATATATTAATATTATTTAAATATTTTTATTTTTAATGTTTTGAAATTTTTAGATATTTACCACAAAATTGATTTGATAGTAAACGATTTTACACTAAATCTTCTTAGTATCATGGAATTAAAATTTTGCATAAATTTAATCACATTTTCTTTAAATTTTATGATATGTTTGTGTATATTGCTTTGGAAATCTAATTTTGATTATGTGTCACTTCTACATTGCTTTGATTTCTTTATATCATATTATCTTACATGTCTTATTTAAGGGTTAATATATATTTCTTGATATTGTTATAATTATTTATTTTTATTTATGATTATTTTCTTTGGTCATCCATATTAATTTTAATCGAAGTCCGATCAGCTAAACAATGATGATCAAACTCATTTGTAGGACATACATAAAATTAAAGATTAACATATATAATTATAAGTGATGTATTTCGAATAGTTTTTAAAAATTTTGTAAGATATTCTAATTTTTATCTTTTTTTATGATCGAGTTTTTTCCATTAATATACTTAGTATTCTAGAATGCAACTTATTTGTATAATTTATTTCATTTTTTTAAGTTTTACTTTAATTATTTTATGTTATTATAAAATTCTAATTCCCCTCTCAAGTGACCTTTACAATTCTTTAAGTTTGTCATGTTATGTTACGTATATTTATCTTATTTATGCTTTAATATTTAATTGCTTATTGCTAAAATCCTAAATTGTTGTTATTTACTCATATTTATTGGATAATTCATAGTAATTCTAAATGTGATTTGATTAAGATGAAACTGTTGCATTAGACAAATCTAAATGAGCTCTATCCAATTAAACATTCATTTTTTAACATGTTATTTTCAATAGTTTCTTCGTGCAGTATGGTACATTTGAAGCCACAATTGATTTGACTATTGAGGATGTAATGTTTGACCTCTTAGTTTGTTGGATTGAACTCTCCTATATAATTCATCTCATTTCTTCTAATGATTCACTTTGATTTTGTAATATTAATTTGTAACTCTACATCTAATTTTCTTTGATATTACATTGCTTTGATTTCTTTATATTATGTTACTTCATTTTATCTCAGTTTACCTTTCAAACATATTTATTAAAAACTAAAATGGTAAATTAATATTATTTAAGTTTACTTAAATTTTTAATTCATAAAAATTTGAAATAGGGCATGTTTAAGAGAAAACAAATATCATCCAATTGTCTTAATGAAGTGTATCTAATTAAATATGTTTTTGTAAATTTTTAAATATGTTATTTTCTAGGGCTTTGAAATCCTTTGAAAGACATCAATTTGCACCTATTCTGACTATTGTGGATGTTACACTCAATCTATTTAGTAACTTGGAGTGAAATTTTCACATGTAGTTTTTCTCATTCCATGAAATGTTTTACTTAGATTTTTTTCATATTACATTAAAGCTCTATTTATGCTTTTATAACATTATATTTCTTTGATTTGGTTAGATTATATTACCTTAATTTATCTCATTTGATTTTTAATTTATATTAATTTAATACCCAAAAAACAATTTATTTTTTTAATGCTAACTTAATTTGATAATTGGTAACAATTCAAAATAAGATTTGATTAAGATGAAAAAAATATCATTGAACTCATCTTGACAAACTTTATACAATTAAGTATTGACTATTTTTATTTTTCAATGTTGTTCCACACATTAGCAGACATTTTGAACCATACATAATATTATAATTGAAGTTGTTACTCCTGATCTCCTTGGTGACTTTGAAAACAACTTTCCCACAAAATTCATTTCATTTATTTAAAATGTTTGCTATGATTTTGTTATATCACAATTTAACTCTAAATCTCCCTCATGTTTGTCTTTTTAAGGCTTAAATTTGGCTATATTACATTTCCTTAATCTTTTTATTTTAGCTTTAATATATATATTTACTTATTATGAAAAGAATAATCTTTTATTATTTTTGTGTATTACTTTGTTTTCTTCACAAAATTCAAATTTTGGTATAATACAGACAAAATAAATGTCATTGAGTTATTTATTCAAAGTTTGAAATATTTTAATTTCTAAGATTTTTGTACACTTTTTGAGATATTATTATTTGTATATAATATGATGTCGAGGGATATTACATTGAATCTCTTTAGTATCTAAAAATTGAACATTCGTAAGCAATTTATCACGTTTATTTAAATTTTCACTTTGATTTGGATAAATATTTATTATAATCTAATTTTACTCTCTCATGAACATTAATTTATTTTAATTTTATTATATTACTTTACTTCACTTTGTTTTATTTTTTACCTTAATAAACATTAAATTAATTTGATTTTTTTATTTATTTTTATTCTTAATTATTTTAATAACTTGTAATAATTGTAGGAAATGTCTCATTAAGAGAGAACAAATATTCACTTTAGTGAACAAGAATTTTTTACAAGATATTTTGGAATATTTTAGAAGATATTTTGATTTATACCTAATTTAATGATATTTCACCTTAAAGCTCTAATTGTCTTGATGTGTACTCCTGATGTGTGCTTATATATCAATTTGATTTAGTTTTTGTTACAATATTTTAGTACGTTATTTTAATACTAATATATATATTCTAATATTAAAATAATAATTTATTATTATTTAATGTTATTTACTTTGGTAATTCATAATAACTCTAGAGGATGTCCAATCAAGATAAAAAAAGATTTCTACTTTTCATAATGAGCTCTATCTAATTAAATATTCATTTATTTATTTTAAATAATTTATATCTTTTTTTGGCATAATTTGTGTGACATGTTGATTCATTCCTAATTTGATGATCGAGGATATTACGTATGATCTCTCTAATATCTTGGAATTCTTCTTTTCTATTCAATTACTCTCAATTGTTCAATCTTTTTATTAGATTTTGTTGTAATTTTATGAAACCCACATTATTCTCTCATGTCACCTTTTCATCTCTTTGATTTATTTATATTATAGTGCCTTAGTTTGCATCATTTTAGTAATAATATTTATTGCTTGATATTAAAAAAATAATTTGTTACTATTTATGATTACTTATTTTGGTAATTCGTAATAATTATAATTGAGGTCATATTGAGATAAAATAAGTTGTTGAACTCATATCAATTAGACCTTTTTAGTTAATATTATATATATATATATATATATATATATATATATATATATATATATATATATATATATATATATATATATATATATATATATATTAGTTCTTATGTTTTTGAGATGTTTTGTGACTTATTTCGATTCATACCTCTTTCGACAGTTGAGGACATTGTGTTCAATCTCGTTGATAGCTTATGAAGAACTTTTACAAATGATCTTATTTTATAAAAATTTCTTTTTTGATTTGGCTATATTAATGTCACTAAAAATGTTCTATTGTATGAAATTTATAATGCGTTGTCGTAATAATATTTCATTGCCTTAAGTTATGTTATTTCAATGATAATATTTCTTTCCTTATTATTGAAAAAGTTAATTTTTTATTCTTTGCACTTCCTTTTTTTAGTAATTCACATTACTAAAAATGAGAACTGATCTTATTGAGACCAATACTATTATATTAGTTTAAATGAGTGTTATCAAATTAAATATTTTATATTTCTTGAATATTTTAATTCTTATGGTTTTCACATGTTTTATGATAAATTTTGATTCATATCTTATTAGAAAAATGAGATAATTAAATTCGATCTTCTTTGTACCTTGGTTTCACATTGCTCAAACAATTTCGCATTTTTTTTCAAATTTTTTTATTTGATTTGGATATATTACTATGATACTCTAATTTTCTTCACATGTGAGCTTCAAATCATTTTTAGTTTTTTATTTTGAATTGCCAAACATATCATATTTTTACTTTAATATATAATCCTAGATTTTAAAACATATTTTATTTTTCTTTGTTCTCATTTACTTTTATAATTCACTATAATTCCCATCAAGGTTTGTTCAGACAAAGAACTGCTAGAGTAACCTAAAAGAGCTCTGAGTAAATATTCATATTTATAGTTTAAGGTATTCTATTTTTCATGATTTTTGATTGTTTTACAATATAAATTGATTCATACATGATTTAAAATTCAAAGATGTTATCGTCAATCTCCTTAGTATCTTGGAATCCAAATTTCTCACACAATTTAAGTTATTCTTTAAATTTTTTTATTAGGTTGTTTTAATATTAAACTCAATTTATTTTCTCGTGTGAACATTGCATCACTTTGATTAGATTATATTACATTACTTTAGTTTATATCATTTTTTCCTTTAATATAATTCTCCTTATTGTCAAGATAATAATTTGTTATTTTGTTGTTCTTACTAAATTTTGTTATTCATGGCAATTCCAAATGAAACCCAATTCAAATGAAATAAATGTTGTTAGACTTGTCTTGTTGTGCTATAATATAAAAAATATTTATTTATATATTTTCTAGATTTTGACATGCTTCATAAGACTTTTTTATTCTTCCATGATTTAAGTATCGATAATGTTTTACTCGACCTACATAGCATCATTGAGCTTCACATTCTGTTAAACTTTATTTTATTTCCTCAAAACACTTCACATCTATTTGGATTTTTTTTATTCAACCAAAAATATACTCTTGTATGACCATTACATCACTTTAATGTAGCTATTTAATATTGAATAAACTATTGTAACCTTAATATTAATATGCATTTACTTAATATTGATAACAAAATTTACTTGTATTTATCCTTATATTCTTTGGCAATTGACTATAGTTTCAAATGTTGTTCTATTAAGATGAAACAAACCCTTTTGGACTCATCTAGATGAGCTTTACCAAAAGAAATATTTATTTATATTCTTAGAAATTTATTTTCTCTAATTTTAGCATGCTTTACGAGTCATTTTGATTCATAACATATTTAAAATTAAGTATGTTTAACTTGAGCTTAGTATCCCCAAATGGAGCATTCATACTCAATTTATCTAATTTTTTCAAAAGACTTTCTTTGACATTATAATGTTACATTATAACACTAAATCACCTCTCATGTGTCAATTACATCATTTTTGTTTTATTATATTAAATTGCTTCATTTTAACTAAATTGAGTTTTTAAATATGCTTATTGAATATCACAATAATAAGGTATTATTATTTATGATTTTTAAATTTGTGATTTTTATAAATTCTAAAACATATCCAATAATGATGAATTAGACACTATTAAACTTTACCTGATAGGATCTATAAAATAAAATATTTATTTGTATTTTTTAAAATTTTTTATTTTCTATTGCATTGGCATGCTCTAAGACACAAATTTATTCATTCTTGTATCCAATAAAGAATTTTACACTCAATCTATTTAGTTTTTTAGAATGCAACTTTCTTATGCAATTTTTCTCTTTTCTTCAAAACTTTTTCTTTCAATTGATTATATTAATTTTAATTTGTATTTCCCATCACTTGTAATATTTACATTACATTGATTTAGTTGGATTATATTCCTCTAATTTAACACGTTTTAGCATTATCCTAAATTTGGAATAATAATTTGTTATAATTTATGTTAATTTCATTTGATATATCACATAATTGAAAAGAAGTTTCACTAATATGAAACAAGCATCATTGGGCTCACCATGACAAGTTTTATCCAGTTAAATATATATTTCAATATTTTTAACAAATTTTATTTTCTAGCATTATTACATACTTTTAAGGACATTTTAATTAGCACATAATATGATGTTCAAGTATGCTACACTCAATTGCTTAGTATCTTAGAATGCAACTTTCACATGTGTTTTATTTCATTTATTCAAAATTTTTCTTTTGTTGGCTTTAAAATATATTTACTTGCCAAGAAAATAAAAATTTATCGTTATTTGTGCTTATTATTTTTTTTGTAATTCATAGAAATTCCTGACATTGTTTGATTGACATCAAATTAATATCATTGGAGACATCTCTATGAGTTATATCAATGTAAATACTTAGTTTTATATTTTAAATTATTTTTAATTTTTAGGATTTTGGTAAAGTTTATGAGATATTTTTATTTGTTCCCAATTTCACCAATAAGAATATTACACTTAATCTCCTTAGTGTTTTAGAAAGTAGGTTTTGAGTGATATTTGTCTCATTTCTTCATATATTTTTCTGAGAAATTTTAATTATACTCTCATCTGACTTTTACAATATTATGATTTGATTACATTACATTGCAAGGGTTTATCTCATTTGAGCGTAAATAAGCATGTAATTAACGTTGAAAATAATCATTATTTTTTATTTTTTATTTTTTTTTGGTAATTTGTAACAAATCTAAATGAGCCGAAATGGATACAAAATAAGTCTTATTAAACTAACCTTGGCAAGCACTATCTAATTTAATATTCCTTTTTATATTTCTAAATATTTTATTTTTATAATTTTCACGTGTTTTAAAAGACCTTTCAATTGTGACCTAATTTTGTTATAAATAAATGAATCTTTATCTTACAATTTATCTAATGTTTAAAAAGCTTACTTCGATTTGGTTATATTAGTATTTTACTTCAATCTTCTATGCGTGACCTATACATTACATTGATTTGATTATATTACATTATTTAAGTTTTTCTTATTTTAGCTTTAATTTATGGCTCCATGATATTATAATAATAATTTATTATTATTTATGCTTATTTATTAAAGTAATTTGTAATAATAGCAAACTAGTTTCGATTAACCTGAAAGTTCAATCCTTAGGTGGATCTCGAAGCATATTATCTTATTAAATATTTATTTTTTATTTTTTATAATTTTTTTATTATTTAGGTCTTTTCTAAGTTTAATGAGGCATTTTGATTCATTCCAAGTTTGATGATCGTATAATTTATGTCATATTTACAAATCTTTCATTTTAATTTGGTTTTATTGCAATAAAACTCTAATTCAATTCTAATGTGACAATTACAATATTATGATTTGGTTATTATACATTTCTTTAATTTATGTCTTTTTAGCATTGTTATATATTTATAAAAAATTAAAAAATAATCATTATTATTTTTAAGTAATTTTAATAATTCCAAATATGTTTCTATAAATATTAAAAATATTATTTGACTCATCAAAATTATTTCCAATTAATTAAATAATTATTTCATTATTTTCAAGATTTTATAGTTTCAAGTTTGAAAAGCCTTATAAGGCATTTCAACTTGTTAATTATTTAATGAACATGGATGCTACAATTAATCGCTTTGGTATCTTATAATAGAGCTTCCTCATATAATTTATTATATTTTCAGTCTTTTGCTTTCATTTTGTTATATTACTTTGTAACAATAATTCTCAACTCAAGTGACCATTTGGTAAAATAACTTTTTTCAGGAATCTCATTTCAAACTTATTATTTGCTTTGAAAATGTTAAAATAATAATTTATTATAATTTATGCTTATTTTATTTTGTAACTAGTTCAATTTTAAATGAGGTCTAATTAATACAAAATTAAAATCATTAGACACATCTCAATGAGCTAAATCAACAAAATATTCATTTTAAAATATTTTTCAAATATTTTATTTAATAAAGTTTTAACAAAATTACGAAGCATTTCATGTCTTAGATTATTAGATGTTTGATGATGTTGCAATTGATCTCCTAACTGTCTAATAATGCAGCCTTTTCAAAAAAATTATGACATCATTATTTCTTTCATATTGATTTGCTTATTTTACTATAAAACTGTAACTCTCCAAATATGTGACCTTTTTGTTGCTTTCATTTTTTTATATTACCCATTTTGCAACATATCTAAGCACTAATTAAATATATGTTTCTTAGAATTAAAATAATATTTTTTTGTTATTTACACTTATTTACTTTAGTCATTCGTATTAATTTCGAATGAGTTATGATTGAGATACAACAAATGACATTGGACTCAACTCGACGATCTCTATCAAATTAAATATTCTTTAAATATTTACAAATATTTTTTTTTATCGTTTTAGCTCTTTTTACAATTCATTCTAATTAGTACATTTTTTGGTGATCATGGATTTTACACTTTATCACTTTAGTATTTTGGAATATCAGTTTCTCATAGAATTTATATTTCGTGAACAATTGTTTTCTTTTATTTTTGATATATTATTTTGAAACTCTAATTTTACTTTTATATAACCTTGACTTTGCATTGATTTTGTTAGATTAAATTGTTTCAATTTTTCTCTTAAATTTATAATAATTTTTATTCATACTAATATAATTATTTATTTTTTTTTGCTTATTTTTTTATTTATCATTTGTAGTAATTCTAAAGGAGTTCTTAACCAAATTGAAAAATGTCATTTAAATAGCCTCAACTAGCTCTTTCTATTTAAATATTATTACTAATATTTTTATTCGTTTTTTCTTAGTTTTTGATATGTTTTATTAGCTATATATATATAAATTTGTAGTAGATTTGATAATCGAGCAAGTTATGCCAAATTTTCTTGATATCATGGAACTTAACATTCTTGTATAATTTATCTCATTTCTTTCAATTTTTTACATTTATTTGATTATGTTATGATACTACACTTTTTGTTTTTTCAACTTTAATAAATATTTACTTAATAATAAAAATAATTTCTTATTACTTATACTTATTTTTTTTGTAATTGCTACGAATGCCAAATATTGTATGATTGAGACCAATTAGACGATGTTGGACTCGACACGATAAGCTATATCTAAATAAATATTTGATTATATATTTTGAGGTGTTTTACTACAAAGGGTTTTAACACATTTTATGAGATATTAACATTTGTAGCTGATTTGACAATCTATGATGTTACTCTAAAACTCTGTATTATATTGGAATGCAATATTTTCATAAACTTCATAAAAATAGTTAAAATTATTTATTTTGATTTTGTTGTATTACTATAAAACTCTACTTATCCTACTATTTGAAATTTATATTAACATTATTTGGCATTATTTTATTGCTTTTATTTACCTTATTTTCACTTTATTATGTGTTTAACTAATACCAAAATATTTTTAATGATTATTTCCTTATATAATTTATGTCAATTCTAAATGTTGTGTGATAAAGATGAAACAAATATCATTGGGCTCTTCTTGATGAGTTTCATTAATTCAAATATTTATTTCTAAATTGTGATGAAAATTATTTATAAGGATTTGAAACTTTATATAGGAAATTCTGATTCATACCATGTTTGATAATTAAGGATGTTGCACTTTATCTCCTTAATAACATGTAATGTTACTTTCTTGTAAATGTTATCTCATTTTTTCAAATAGTTCATTTTATAATAGTTGTATTACTATGAAACTTGAATTCTCCTCATATGCAAGCTTTATGTTGCTTTGAACTTGATTTATTACATAATTTTTAATTATCTCATTTAATCATTAATATATAATTCATTGATATTAAAACAATAATTTATTATTATTTATTCCTCTTTACTTTTGAAATTTAGAGTTAGTCCTAATGTGGTTAAACTGAGATGAAACTAGATTTGTTAGCCTTATCTTAGTGACCTTTATATATTTAAAAAATTATATATTTATATGTATATATATATAACTTTTACTTTCTATGGATTGGGTATGTTTTATGACAAATTCTTATTGATGCCTTATTTCACAATCAAGGATGTAAAATTCGATTTACCTCAATTTTTTGAAATTTTCACGATGTAATTTTACTATATTACAATAAAACTATCATTCATATGTTCTATGGCATTTATAACTTTTTGAATTATTAGAACATTGCTTAAGTTGCTTTCTTTTTTGTAGTAATAAAAATTTCTTGAAATTAAAATATTAAATTTTTATTATTTATGCTTATTTACTTTGGTAGTTCATATAAGATTGAACCAATATTCGATTTGAACAAAACAAATTGACTTATCCAAATGAGCTCTAACAAATGGCATATTCATATTTATAATTTTTTATATTATATTTTCTATCATTTTACATATTTTATGAATAATTTCAATTAAGTTTTTACTTGATGATAAAAAATATTGCACTTGATCTTTTTAGTATCTTGAAATATAGCTTCTTAGTATTATTTAACTCATATCCTCAAATTATTCTTTTTTATTTTGTAATGTTATAATGTAACACTAAATCTTCTATCTTGTGACATTTATATAATTTTTATTTCATTATATTAAATTTCTTTAAGTTATCTAATTTCAACTTTAATTTATGTTTTCTTAGTTTTAAATAATAATTTATTAATATTTATGCTTATTTACTTTGATTAATAATAATAATTCCAATTGACATGACATCAAAATGAAAAAAGTCATTAAACAATTTGTTAAGCTTTGTTGAAATAAATATCTATTTCTTGTATTTTTAAATATTTTAATTTTTATGGTTTTCATATGTTTTGGAGATACATTAACTTGCACCTCATTTGATGGTCGGGAATGCTGCATTGAATCTCCACACTATATCTGAATGCAATATTCTCATATAATTTATCTTAGTTTTTTTACTATAACTTTTATCTTGTGTGACTATAACATCACTTTGATTGTTTATGTTATATTGCTTCTATTTATGACACTTCACCATTAATATACATAACTTTATTTTGAATTATGATTTTATTTTTATTTATGTTTATTTACTTTTGTAATTTATAATATTTCCAATCAAGTTTTAATTAAGTAAAAATAAACTTCATAAGACTTTCCATAATGGATTTTTAAAACTAAATGTTTATATTTATATTTTTTACATTTTATTTTATAGAATTTTTACATGTTTTAAGATACATTTCAATTTGTAGTTCATTTCACGTTTGATGATGTTTTGCTCATTCAAGTTAATATTGTCGAATGTAACTTTAATATGTAATTTATCTTATTTCTTTAAATTTTTTATTTCATTTGGTTATATTATTATTTAATTATAATTCTCCTCTCATGTTGTTTTTATTACTTTTATTGAGTTATATTAGAATACTTCAATTTATGTCACATCAACTTCAACATATATTTTTGAAAATTAAAAACAATTATTATTATTTATTTCTAATTTTTTTACAATTTGTATTAATTTCTAGTGAGCAATAAGAAATTGGAAATAAAGGTCATTGCTCTACACCCAACAAGCTTTACCAAATTAATTTTTTATTCATATATTTTGATGTATTTTATTGTCTAACATTTTGGCATGCTTTATGAGATATTTTTATTTATACTTTATTTGATAATCAAGGATATTACATGCATTCACTCAATCTCCAAAAATGCAAATTTTCATTCGCTTTACCTTTTCTTTCAATTTCTTCTTTGATTAGGTTATATTATTATGAAACTCTAATGCTCCTCTTATTTGACTTTTGCATAGCCTTGAATTTGTGATGTTAAATTACTTCAACTTTTCTTATTTTCTTTAATGGATATTTTTTAATTGTTAAAAAATTACATTATTATTTATGTTTCGCTACTTTTGTAGTTTGCATTAATTCTAAGTGAAGTTTGAATGAGACAAAATAAATGTTGACAATCTTAATCCAATTAAATATTCATTTACAAATTTTTTGAATATTTTATTTTTTAGAATATTAGTATGCCTTACATGGTATTTTGATTTATAGTAATTTTATAGTAATTCTAATCATTATTTTATCAAGATGAGAAAAAATAATCATTGGACATAAATAAATAAACTATGTCCAAATAAATATTTTTATTTTTTTAAAAAAATACATTTCTAAAAGTTTTTGTATACTCTATAGATATTTTGATTTGCACTTTTTGATGATAGAGGATGTTACACTTGATCTACTTTATATCTTGGAATGCAAATTTTATAAGAAAAGGTCTGTCATTTCTTCAAAGTTTTTTTACTTGAGTTGGTAGTTCTACTTTGTAACTCGAAATCTCCTCCTCAGTCATATTTACATTACTTTAATTTAGCTTTGTTATCTTTCTTAATTTTTTTCATTTTAGATTTAAAATGTAATTACTAAATATCAAATAATGATTTATAATTTTTTATCATTATGTTCAGTTTTACATTGTAGTAACTCTGAAAGACGACCTATCAATACTAAATTATCATCGATGAACACATCTAGACATGATCTATCTAACATGACACTTGTTCATATTTTTTTAAAAATATTTTATTATATTTGTTTAACTCTTTGAGAGACATATCAATTTGCACCTTATTTGAGGATTAATGATGTTATACTATTTCTCCTCAGTATCTTGCAATGCAACTTATTTGTATAATTTAGGCTAATTTTTCAAATATTTTTGGCTTCAATTTAGTTATATTATTTGGAACCACTATTTCTCTTATCTTGTAACTTTTATGTCACTTTGATTTTGTTAGATTACATAGCCTTAATTTATCTCACTTAAGTTTTAATATAAAAAATATTTATTATCAAAATAATAATTTATTATTATTAATACTTACATTCTTTTATAATTTCGAGAAATTAAAAAATATTGACACAATTGAAGCAACCATCGACAATCTCATCATAAAAAGATTTCACCAATTAATTATTATTATTATTATTTTTATTATTATTATTATTATTATTATTATTATTATATATATATATATATATATATATATATATATATATATATATATATATATTATCAATTCTTATTCTTTAAGAGACATTTAAATTCTTACCATATATATTGATCAAGGATGTTACAATCGATATCTTAAGAAACTTAGAATTTAACTTTTCTCTATAATTTAACTCAATTCTTCAAATTTTTTGTCATTATTTAGTTGTATTACTATATCAATTTAAATTTTCCCAAATGTTTCTTGGTAAAATTGTATTACTTAAATTTATCTCATTTGAACTTAGATGTATATTAACTAAATATTAAGATAAAATTTATTATTATTTATGTAATTTATCTTCATAATTCATAATAATTCTAAACAATGTCCGATCAATATGAAACGAAAATAATTATAATCAACTTAATAAGCTCTAACAAATTGAATATCCATTTTTATATATATTTTAAATATTTTGTTCTCTAGGGCTTTCACAGGATCTATAAAATATTTCCATTTGTTCAAAATCTGAAGATCAAGGTGTTGCACTCGATCTCCTATGTATCATGAAAATTAACATTTTGGTAATTTTCATTTCATTTATTCTATTATTTTCCATGATTTGGTCATATTACAATGTAACTCTAAATCTCCATGCCTGTGACTTTTACATCAATTTTTTTTATTACATTAGATTGTCATAATTTTTTATTTTGTTATTAAAATATTTTCTTACATACTATTAAACTTGTATATTTCTTATTTGTGTTATCTGTTTTGTAATGCATAAAAATTCCAAACGTGGTTCGATTGAGAGATGAAAAACTATTGTTGAACTCTTATTAATGAGCTCAATTCCATCAAATATTCACTTTCGTATTTTGGAATATTTGTTTTCAAGATTTTGGCACACTTTTAGATATTTTTGTTTGTATAAAAATTGGTGATCAAAGATGGTATAATAAATCTCTTTAGTGTCTCGGAATGAAGCCTTTTTATATAATTTCACATTTTCTTAAACTTTTCATTTCAATTTGGTTATATTTCTATCAATTCCTATTGTACTCTCTTGACCTTTGTTCTATTTTTATTTGCTTATATTACATTGCTTCAATTTATTTTATTTTTTATTTTATAAAGAACTACTTAATATTAAAAGAATAACCTATTATTATTTACATTTAATTAATTATTTTAATTAGTAATAATTAAATAAGAGGCTTGATAAAGATGAGACAACTATTGTTGAACTCCCTTTGACTTGTATCTTAGTAAACATTCATTTTTATAGTTTTAAATAATTTATTTTCTATATTTTTGGAATCTTTTACCAGGAATTTTCCTCTATACTTATATGACAATTAAAATATTATAATCAATATGCTTAGTATCTTTCAATGCAATTGTTCTTTTAAAGTTTTCTAATTTTTTGAACTATGCGCTTTGATTTGGCAATATTACAATTTAACTACAAATCACCTCTTATTTGAGCTTTACATTGCATCAGTTTGGTCATATTAAATTGCTTCAATTTGTCTTATTTTGCATTAATATATATTTTCCTAATATCATAATAAAAAATTATTATTAGTTATGCTTATTTACATTAGTGATTTTTAGTAATTTATATTTTCATTGATGACCTCTATCTAATTACATTTTTTAAATATTTTTTAAATATTTTTTAATTATTTATTTTTTTTACTTTTAGCATACATTATGAGACATTATATTTATATTTTGTTTGATGAAAGAGGACGTAACACTCAATCTACTTAGTATTTTAGAACTTAACTTTCTTGTACAATTTAACTTACTATTGAATAGTTTCCATTCGATTTGGTTATAATAGTTTACAAAATGTTTTCCATTCATGTAAATTTTTCATCACTTTGATTTAGTTAGACTAAATTTCTTCAATTTATATCATTTTAGGTGTAAAAATATTGAATCCATACTAAATTATATTTTGAAATTATTTTATCTTATTTAATTTGGTAATTCAAAATAATTAGAAACAAGCCATCATTGACATCAAACAAACATTGTTGAATTGGACATAGTTAACTCCATCAAATTAAATATTAATTCAGTATTATTTTTTGAAATATTTTACTTAGAAGTTTTTGATATGCTGTCAAAGATATTTTTACTAATACACTCAATCTCTTCAATATCTTAGAATGCAACTTTTTCAAACTTTTTTCTTTTTTTCATATTTTCTCATTCTCCTAGTTGTTTTACTTTGAAACTTTAGTTATCCTCTCATATCAATTGGCTCTATCAAGTTAATTATATTTTTTTATATTTTAACATATTTTACTTATTATTTTTGTGCTTTTTGCAAGGCATTTCAAGTCACACCTAATTTGATGATCAATAGCATTACATTTTATAACCTTAGTACTTGGAAAATACATTTTCAAACATTTTATCTCTTTGCTTTAATTTTTTTTCTTTAGCTTTTTATATTACAATGTAACTCTAAATATTGTATTATGTGACCAATGCATCAATTTGATTTGTCATTGATTCAATTTATATGATTTTAGTTTTAATATATGTCTACATGCCATTAAGATAACAATTAATTATTATTTATAATTATTTATTTTAGTAATTATAAATAGGATCTGATGAAACCCCAACAAATATCATTTGACTTCACTCATCGGTCATTATTTAATGAAATATTCATTTTTATATTTTTCAAAATTATTTTTTTATAGTATCAAAACTCATTATGAGGCATTTTCATTCAAACATAATTTTAAACTTTTGGAATATTTTCGTCAATCTTTTTAAGTGTCTTTGAATTCAACTTTTTTAGAAAAATATTCTCATTTCATTGATTATTTTGCTTTGACCTTTTTATGATCTCATTTCAATTTTAACAAACATTTTCTTATTATAATTATTATTATTATTATTATTATTATTATTATTATTATTATTATTATTATTATTATTATTATTAGTGCATATTTACTATGATAATTTGTTATAGTTCTGCATGTGGTTCAATCGAGTTGAAATAAATGTTAGTGGAATTATCTTGATAAGCTCTATCCAAATAAAGTTTCATTTTTAAATTTATGTCTATTTTATTTTAAGTGTTCTCATACAAAATAAAAGTTATATGAGTTCTTTCCCAATTTTATGACTAACAAAATTGCAACTGATCTTCTTAGTATCTTGGAATGCAACTTTCCCATCCAATTTATCATTTTTTATCAAATTGTTTGCTTAGATTTGTTTATATTACTATGTAACTAAAAGTATACTCTTGTGTGGCCACAACGTTAGTTTTATATGGCTATATTATGTTTCTTCAATTTTTATTATTTCATTATTAATATATATTTATTTAAAATAAAAATAATAACTTATTATTATTTATTCTTATTTTTTTTCTTAATTTGAAGTATTTCCAATTAAGATTTGATGAGGTGGAATAATGTTGTTTGTCATTTGGATGAGCTTTTTCAAATTCAATATTCTTTTTTATATTATTTAAATTTTTATTTTCCAAGGTTTTGGTATGTGTTACTTGTTATTTTTATACATTCTTTATTTGATAATTAAATGTAGTTACAATCAATTTTTTTAATATCCCAGAATACAACTTTCTTGAAAATTTTATTTTATTTCTTAAATTTTTTTTTATTCAGATATATCACTATTTCCCTTTTTTCTCATATCATGTGACACTTACATCATGTTTATTTTTTTCTATAATATTTCTTCAAATTCTCTAATTCTAACTTTAATATATATTTGCTTGATATCAAAATCATAATTTATTTTTATTTATGCTTTATATTTCATTAATTCATAGTAATTCTAAACATTGTTTGATGAAGCTAAAATAAAGATCTTTGGAATCATCTTAGTAAGCCCCTTCCAATTATATATTCTTTGTTTAAGATTTTTAAATTTTTTTCTAAGGTTTTAAAATACTTCACAAGGTTTTTTAAATTTGTATTTGACTTGATCATCGAGGACATTTCACTTAGTCCCCTTAGTATATAGGAATGTAGCATTTCCAGTACACTTTGTTATTATAAATTTAACACATTTCAACATTAGCATAGGTTTACTTAATACTAAAATAATTGTTTATTATTACTTATGATATTCTTTTTCAGTAATTTTTTGCAATTTATAAACATTATCTAATACAGTCAAAACTCTTGTCATTGGGCTCATCTAAATGTCTACTTCCTAATTAAATAATCTTATTTTATTTTTCAAAATATTATATTTGTAGAGGTTTTGATGTGCTTTATTAGACACATCAATTCATATCTGATTTGTCAATCAGGGATGTTACATTCAAACTCTATATTGTCTTTGAAATAGTTTTTCTCAAATAATTTATTTTTTTGTTATTTTTTTTTATTTGGTTATGTTAACATGTAACTCTAACTGTCCTATTATGAGACAATTGAATTACATTGATTTTGTTATATTACAATACTATAATTAATGTTTGTTAGCTTTAATAAATAGTTATATTATAATAAGAGTAATAAATAATTATTATTCATTTTTATTTATTTTAGTAATATTTCGTAATTAAAAATGTTTTTTGATGGAGATAAGAAAACATTAGTGGACTTTCCTTGATAGGTAGTATCTAATTAAATATTTATTTTTTAATTGTTCAAAAAATTTATTTTCTTTACATTTGAAACACATTATTACATATTTTCCAAATTTGATGATGAAGAATAATACACTAAATATTCTGAAAATCTTGGAATGAAACTTTGTTGTACAAACTATCACTTTTTTCTATGCTTTCACATTGATTTTCTTATATTACAATGAAACTCAAACTCTACTTTTATTTGAACTATAGATCACTATGATTTGATGTATTAGATTACTTTAAGTTATCTTATATTAATTTTAATATAATTTTAGTTAATATGATTATCATAATTATTGATGCTAGTTTACTTTAGAAGTTCAAAATAATTCCTTATTAGAACCAACTAATACAAAATAAACATCACTAGAGACTTCTCAATGAGCTCTATCCAACTAAATATTTATTTTTTATGTTTAATCTTTTAGTTTCTATCGCTTTTACAAGATTTATGATTTATACCTTATTTGTTAATCGAAGATGTTACACTTGATCTCCATATTATTTCAGAATATAATCACTTGTATAATTTATCTTATTTCTTCTATTTTTTTAATTTTGTTATATTACTGTGTAACTCAAAACCCACAATTGTGTGGTTATATTTTTTTTATTATTCATAGAATACATTGTTATTATTTATGTTAAAATAATTTTTTGCTTCTTGGTAATCCCAAATGAGGTTTGATGGAGATGAAAAAATGTTGTTGAAGTAATCTAGATGATCTCTATCCAATTAAAAATCTATTTTAGCATTTTAAATTTTTTTCAAGATTTTTTCATGTAGTTTTGGATATTTCAATTTAAATCTTATTTTATGATTACAGATGTTATACTCGATATCATTAATATCTTCAAATGCCACTTTCCTATACAATTTATTGCATTTTTTAAAAGTTTTGTTTGAATTTTGTTCTAATTCTATTGAACTATAAATGTCTTCTTGTGTGACCTTTACATTACCATGATTTAGTCATATTACATTACTATAATTAATCTTATTTCAACTTCATTATAATTTAATTGATAATAAAATATTAGTTTTTAGTTATTCATGCTTTTTTATACTTAATTACTATCTTAAAATTCTACTTTCTTATATTATTTATTTATTTTTCAACTCTATTTTATTTTGCTATATTTATTAAGGTATAATTCAACTATTAAATTTATCATATTTTAGTTTGGATATATATATTTAGTTGATATTAACATAATAATTTATTACTTTTTATGTTTAATTGTTTTGGTAATTCATAGAAATTTGACTTGAAGTTTGATAAGGATAGAACAAAAGCTATTTGACATGGCTTTACATGACTTGATTTGGTGCCACGTTTCATATTTGAAGTTCTTTAAGTTGATCACTTTAACATCTTGGAGTGCAACACTCCCACAATATTTTGTTGTGTTATAATGAAAAAATGATTCTTTTCACATCTAACAACTTCACCGTTTTTATTTAGTTATATTACAAATGCATAAATTTTTGTCATTTCAACATCAATGTATTTTTACATTGTATTGAAACGAGAATTTATTATTATTTATCTTTAATTACTTTCAAAATTTCTAGTATATCCAAATGAGGTTTGGTGGAGATGAAACAAATATCATTGGGCACCTCTTAAGAACTCTATGTAGGAAAATATTTATTTCTTTATTTTCTAATATTTTATTTTCTATTTTTATTTCATGCTTTATTAGGTATTTTTTTCGTCATTTAATGATCATGAATGTGACACTCTTTCTCTAAAAAATCTTATAATATTATTTTCTCGAATACTTTATATTTATTTTTCTTTTTTTCACTTTTATTATTTAATCCTAAAATGTAACTCTAGTCTCTTATAATGTGACCTTTTTAACCCATTTATTTAGTAATAATACATTGCTTCAATTTACTTCATATGAGCTTTAATGTATACTTGGTTAATGTCAAAATATATAGTTTTTATTTTTTATGATCATTTATTTTGCTAAATCATAATAATTCAAAACAAGGTTTAATCAACACAACAAATGTTGTAAGAAAAATCTTAACAAGTCTTCTCAATTTTATGTTTAATTTTTAAAATTTTTTAAATATATTTTTTATCTAATATTTTGGCACATTTATTAAGGTAATTTTGATTGATAGATGATTTGACAATTGAGAATGTTGTAGCCAATCTGATTAATATATTCAAATAACATTTTTTCACATAATTTATTTCTTTTTTTGCAAATGTTTTATTTTGTTTTGGTCATGTTACTATGAAAGTTAAATTCTTTTGTACAAGGACTTTTCATCACTCTAATTTTCTTATATTACTTTAGTTCAATTTCCTTATCTTAGCTCTATTATGTACTAACTAAATTTATAAATTATAATTTATTTATTTTTATGATTTTTAAAATTCTTAAAATTATATTAATTTTCAATTTATTACTTTAATTAAACACTCATTTTTATATATATTTTCAAATATTTTATTTTTCAATTCTTTGGCACTCTTTTTTAGACATTTTTATTTTATTAATATCGTGGAGTACAGCTTTCCCCAACAATTTTTCTCTTTTCCAAAAATTTTTTATTTTTTGTTGTTCTAACACTTTGTAACTCTTAACTCTCGTCTCATGTGACCCTTGACATTCATTTTATTATATTAAACTTTTTCAATTTAAGTAATTTTGACCGTAGTATAAATTTATAAAATAGTAAAAAGATATAAATTTTTTTATTATGTATGCTTGTTTACTTTGTAAATCATAATAATAAAAAATGAGTAATGTTTGAAACAAAAAAATGTCATTTGACCCATCTCAACAAGTGCTATCAAATTAAATATTTATTTTCATATTTTATATATGTTATTTTCTATGGCATTGAAATATTTATGAGTCATTTCCACTCAAACCAGATTTTATTATTTGTTGTTTTTTCTTCGTTATCATTAGTATCATTGAAAGCAATTTCATCATACAATTTTTCATTTTGTCACTCATTATGCTATGATATTGTTATAATATTATCAAACTCTAACTCTCTTACAATGTGATCTTTAAATCATTTTGATTTAATTATATTATATTCCATTAATTTATCTCTTTTAAAATTTTATATGAATTAAAAAGAAAAATAAGATTTTATTATTATTTATGCTTCATATCTTTAATAATTTGAAAAAATTATAAACTTGGATTGATAGAGACAAAACAAATATTGTTCCACCAGTCTCGATGAGATCTATTTAATTAAATATTCATTTTAAATGTTTAATTAATGTGGATTCTATGATTTTTTTTTAGTGTTTTATGGGACATTTTGCATCATACTTGATCTCAATATAGAAAACATTAAACTTGATCTCCTTAGCATCATAGAATACAATTTTCTCACACAAGCTTTGTTATTTTTTTCAATGTTTCCCTTCAATTGATTATATTATAACATAACTCTAAAACTTTGCTAGTTTTGCTTAATGTTCCTATATCTTGGAATAAAAATTTCAAACACAAGTTTACTAATTTTTTAATTTTTTTCATTTCATGTTGTTATAACACTATGTAACTCCAAATCTTGTCTCTTATGATCTTTACCTAACTTTTTTTTGTTCTATTACATTTCTTTAATTTAACTTATTTCATCTTTATATATACAAATATATGGAATATTTTAATAATAGTTTGTCCTTACAAATACAATTTTAAATTTGTAATTCAATAAATTCATAATGATGTGTCATGGTGATGAAAAAAATGTTTTTTAATTTTCAAATTTTTAAATATCTAATTTATACAAATTTTGGCATACTTTATTAAACTATTTCGATTCACACCTATTTCGAGAATTGAGAATGTTACGTGATCTCCTTAATATCTTAGAATAAAACTTTCCCAGTCCATTTTTAAATTAATTCAATTATTTCATTTTGATTTCACTAAATTACTATCGCACTCTATAAATCTCATCTCGTGTCACCTTTATATCGCCTTATTTTAAATATATCTAATTTTTATTACTATATATTTATTTAATATTGAAATAATAACTTTTTTAGTGACAAAGAAAACTTCATCGATCTCATCATGAAGTGCTGTATTGAATTAGATATATTAACTTTTATGATGACTTGTAAAATGTTTTGATACTATCTTATTTGATTATCAAGAATGTTACTGTTGATCTTCAATGTATGGAATGTAACATTCATATATAGTTTATCTAGATTTCTTAAATCTTTTGCTTTGATTTATACATATTACAATGAAACTCCAATTCACTTCTAGAATCATATTTGCTTTGCTTTAATAAGATAGCATTACATTTTTCCAATTCATCTCATTTTGAGTTTAATATATACTCAGTAGCATTACAATAATAATTTATTATTATTTATGTTTTATTTATTTTCTTATTCATAATAATTACAATTGAGGTCCAATTAGGATTAATCAAATATGATAGTACTCATCTAAATTAGCAGTATCTAATTATATATTAATTTTAATATTTCATATATTTTAATTTCTACATTTTATGCAAGCTTAAAGAAGAACTTGTTTCATCCAAATTTAACAGTGGTGGATGTTATACTTGATTTTCTTAGCATCCTAAAACAAAACTTTCTCGTACAATTTTTTCTAAAATTTCTATAATTTTTCTACTTTGATTTTGTTATATTGCCATGTAATGATAAACCTTTTCTTATACGACATTTTCATGCTTTTAATTTTTTATGTTATTTGACTTCGATTTAACTTATTTCAACTCGAATAGTTATTTACTTAATTTTAAAAGAATATTTTATTTTTATTTATGCTTCTTTAAATTTTTGAATTAAACTAATTTTTAATGGGATCTGATCAAGACAAAAAATATCATTTGACAAGACTTGATGATCTCAATCCAGTTAAATATTCAATTTGATTTTTTTAAAGATTTCTTTTTCAAATATTTTAGAACACTCTGTAATATATTTTTTATTCATACTTTATTTAATGATTGAGGATGTAACACTTGGTTCCTTCAATGCCTGCAAATAAAGCTTTCTTGTATAATTTATCTCATTTCTTCATATTTTTTTCTTATATGGGATATTTCTTCAATAAATTTAATTTATTATTTTACAACTATTTCTTCAATAAATTTAATTATTGCAATTCATTGTAATTCTAAATTACATTTGACAGAGAAGAAACAAATGACTTTGGACTATCTCAAGAAGCTTTATCCAATTGAATATATATTTTCATTTTTTCTTTAAAATATTTTATACTCTTGTATTTTAGGAGACGTTATAAGACAATTCAATTCACTCATGGGTTAATAATCAAGGATTTACAAATGATCTCATTAGCATCTTAAAATGTAACTATCCTAAATAACTTATTTGATTCTTCAAAAGTTTTATTTGATTTGGTTATATTTCTATTAAACATTAATTCATCACTCAAGTGACCTTTATAATAATTTATTTTGATTCTATTATGTTGCTTTCATTTATCTCTTTAAGTTATAGTATTTATTTCTTTATGTAAAATAATAATTTATTGTTATTTAAGCTTGTTTACTTTAGCATTTCTTAATACTTGTAAAAAAGGTCTAAATGAGATGAAAAAGTATCATTAAACTTGTCTCTATATGCTATGACTAATTAAATATTCATTTAATTTTTTGTATTTAAGTATTTAATTTTTTTTTATTGTTTTCATGATTTATATGACAATTTAATTGTTACCTAATTTGACAATCAATAATTTTACATTTGAACTTTTTATTATCTTAAAATTCAACTTTATCATATTTTTTCTCATTTCATCAAATATTTTTCTTTGATTTGAGTATATTACTAAAAGTATAATTTTACTCTCATATGACCTCTACATCGTTTTCATTTGGTTATATAACATTGTTTTTAATTTATCTTATTTTAAGTTTAGTATTTATATTTGTATTATTAAGATTATTTTTATCATTATTTATGCTTATTTAGTTTTATAATATACATTTATTTCAAATGAGACACATCAAAATGAAATAAGCATTGTTAGACTTATCTCAATTAGCACTATTCTTGAATTTATGCATGATTTATAAGACATTTTTATTCATATATAATTTATCAGTTTAGGGTGTTACACAACCATCTTTGTATCCTTCAATGCAACTTTTATTTATTCCATTTCATAAAATTTTTCGCTTTGATATGGTTAAAAAGTATGTTATTTCAATTTATCTCATTACTAATTTAATATATAATTGCATAATGTTAAAATAATATTTTATTACTACTTATTCTTATTTATTTTTGTAATTTGCAATAACTCTCAATGATTTATAATGGAGATGAAGTAAACATTGTTGACTCACTTGACTAGCACTATCTAATTATATATTTATTTTTATATTTCCAAATACTTTTTTCTAATACTTTGAGGTCCTATTTGGGATATTTTGATTTATGAAAAATTTAATAACAAAAAATGTTACACTCAATCTATAAAATATGTTTTACTCAAAATTTCCCTTAAAATTTATCTATTTTCTTCAAATTCAGCAATTTTATTTGGATATATTGCTCTTAAACTCTAAATAACCCATAACCTTTACACCATTTTAATTTAGTTGCATTATAAAACTTTAATTCAATTCATTTTAGCTTTAATGTATCTTAAAATTTCAAATTATTTACTGGATTTTTTTTAAAAAGTTATTTTGGAAATCATAGAAATTCAAAATGAGGTATAATGTACAACAAATAAGTGTTAGTAAATAGTATAAACAAGTTCGCTCTAATTAAATATTTATTTTTATATTATGAAATATTTTATTTTGTAAGACTTTTAAAAGTGTTATGAAATTTTTTAATATCTCATATTTCACAATTGAGGACATTACACTCAATCTCCTCAGTATTTGTAATCAACGTTTACTAATGAAAAATTCGCATTTCTTCAAAACTTCTTTATTAATTTTGTGATATTTTTATTTAGCACTAAATATTCTCCTATGTGACCATTACCTTAGTTTGATTTCTTTATACTAAAAATATTTAATTTATCATATTTTGGCTTTAATAGATATTTCTTAATATAAAATAATATTTTTATTCTTGAATTTTTACATTTAATATTCATAGTAATTCATAATAATGTCCTATGGAGAATGGAAAAACATCATCAGACCAAACTCAATAAACTTTACTTAATTAAATATTTAGTTCCATATTTTAAAATATTTTTTAACTTTAATTCAATTTTATTATTGTGCAACTCAATATCCCTTCATTTGTGACCTTCCATCTCCTTGACTTTCGTATATTACATTTTTTAAATCTGTCTTATTTTAGCTTCAATACAAATTTTTTTGATATTAAAATAAAAGTTTATTTTTATTTATGTTTTTTTTACTTTGGTGACTTGTAGTCATTCAAAGAAGGTCTATTTGAAATGAAGCAAACATCATTACACCTGCCATAAAAGCATTATCAAATTAAATAATCATTTTTTGTATTTTTGATTATTTTATCTTTTGGGATTTTTTATGGCTTCGGATATATTTGATTTTGTACCATATTTGACAATCGTGAATGGTTTTCGTGGCCTTCTTAACATCTTTGAATGCAACATTCTAGTATAGTTTATTTAATTCTACTCTCATGTGATTTCTACTTTGCTTTGTTTGGTAGCATAAGATATTGTTAAATTATATCATTTCCTTCTTTAATATTTATTTATTTAAAATAAAAGTAGTAATTTACTAAATTTTATGATTAGATTCTTTAGTAAATTGTAGTTATTTGAAATGTACATTGATCGAGATGAAATAAATGTCGTTGGGCTCATCTCAACAAGCTCAAATCAATCAAAACATTATTATTATATTTTTAATTGTTTAGTTTCCTACAATTTTTTTATAACTTATGAGATATTTTGATTCACACTTGATTTGACAATTGAGCATGTTATATTGAATATTTATTATCTTGTAATTTAACATTCTCGTAAAATTTATAAGATTATGACAAATTACTTTCTTTGATTTGGTTATACTACATTGCATCAGTTTATAAAGTTTATACTTTAGCATAAATTTATGCAAAATTAAGATAATAATTTATTAGTATTATGCCCCCATAAGTTTTTTTATTTAGGGTAATTCTAAATGAGGGTTAGTGGAGACAACAAATGTCATATGACAAGACTCACTGAGCTCAAGAAGTTTAGATTTGCACTTAATTTAACTATTGTTATAAAAAATTACTGCATTAGAATGCAACCTTCTCATATAATTTACGTCATATTTTAAATGCATTGTTTAGATTTGGTTATATCATTACGAAACTATAATTCTGTATCAATTTTTTTTACTTCACTTTCGTTTAGTTGCGGTATATTTTCTTAACTAATCTCATTTCAACATTAGCATATATTTAATTTAGATTAAAAATAATGTTTCATTATTTATAATTATTTTCCTTGGTAATTCATAAGAATTCAAACTAAATTTGATGGAAAAACAAAACAAACTTCCTTGGACAACTCTAATGAGCTTTGTTAAGTAAATTTAGTGGCTTTTAATTGTAAATATTTTATATTTTTAATTGTTTGGCATGCTTTATTAGATATTTCAATCATATCTATTTTGATGATTAAATGATGTTACACTTGATTTATTTAGCATCATACAATGCAACTTTCTTATGTAGTTAACCTTATTTCTCTAAAGTTTTTCCTTCAGTTTGGGTAAATTATAATGAAATTATAATTCTCTTATGATGTGGCATATACATTGCATTAACTTGGTTATATTTTCTTGCTTCAATTTATCTCATTTCAACCATGATATATATATTTAATTAACATAGAAATAAAATGTTATTTTCTTTATACTTATTTACTTTTTGTTAATTATTATAATTCGTAAGGTGGTTTGATGGAGAACATTAAAGTCATCTTGAAGAGCTCCATTAAATAAATATTATTTTTATATTTTTTTTAAATTTTTTCTTCAGTTTTTATGAATTAGAATGTTACATTTTATTCTTAATATTTTTTAATACCATATTTCTTTATAATTGATGTCTTTAACTCACATTTTTACTTTGATTTAGTTTTATTTCTGTGTAACTTTAAGTCTCCTCCCATGTGAACTTCACATCATCTTGATTTTGTTAGATTGCATTGTTTTAATTTATCTCATTTCAACTTTTGTATATATTTACTTAAAGTTAAGATAATCATTAACTATTATTTAAGAAATTTTCCATTGCTAACTTGCCAAAAATAAAAAAAAGGTTCCATCGAGATGACATAAACATTATTAGTTAATGATAACCATCCAATAAATATTAATTTTTATTCTTTCAAAAATTTATTTTCTATGATTTTTCCATGGTTGATAAGATATGTTTTAATTTTTATCCAATTTCATGATAAAGGAAGTCACATTCAATCTTTTTAGTATGTGGATTACTACTTTCTTAAACATTTTATCACATTTTCTTTTAATTTTTTTCTTTGATTTGAATGCATTATGATCAAACTCTAATTCTCCACTTGTGTGACCTTTATGTTAATTTGGTTTAGTCACATTATATTGATTCAAATTATCACATTTTAGCTCTAATATTTAATATTAAATTAATAATTTTGTACTATTTGAATTTACATGTTTTTTGTGAAAACAAATGTCATTCAAATAATCTCATTGATCTTTATTCAATTAAAAAATAATTTATATATTTTTTAAATATTTTATTTTCTAAAATTTTGGCACATCTCCTTAGTTAGTAAACAAAATTCTCATATAATTTAACTTAGTTCTTCAAAATATTTGCTTCGATTTAATGATATTATTTTGAAACTCAGATTCTCCTCTATTGTTATCCTTGTAATGCTTTAATTTGGCTATATTATAATACTTACTTTTGTGTCATTTAAGTTATAATATATATTTACTTTGTATCTAAAAAATAATTTCCTTTTATTTATGCTTGTTAATTTTGTTAATTAATAATAAATGCAAATGAAGTTTATACAAGATATAACAAACTTCATTAGACTCGACTTGATGAGCTTTAAAGAATTAGATATTAATTTTACAAATTTTTTAAATATTTTGTTTGAGTTATTATATCATGATTTATAAGATTTTTTATTAGTACATGCTTGGATGATAAAGGATGCACATTTGATCTTCTTAGTACCATGGAATGTACCTTTCTTGCACGATTTGTCATTTCTTTAAATTTTCATCTCTTTCTCACACTTGCTTTAATTTATCTCATTTTATATTTAATATATATTTGTTTAATATTAAAGCTACAATTTTTTTATTTTTATGCCTATTTATTTTATCATTTCATAGTTATTGCAAAAGAGGTCTTATAAAGTTAAAACAAGTATATGAGGTCACATTTTAATGAGCACTATTAAACAAAATGTTCACTTTTATATACTTCAATACATGTTTAGTATTTTTTGCACAACTTATTAAACATTTTGATTCCTTCCAGAATGATTATCAAGAATTTCACACATGATCTTCTTAGTATCTCTGAAATGAACCTTCTCATACAAGTTATCATGTTTCTCCATAAAGTTTACTCTTATTTGTTTAAGTTACACTCCTTTAATTTATCTTATTTAAATTTTAGTATGTATATTTACTTAATATTAAAATTATATTTTTTTATTATTTTGGGCTTATTGACATATTTAATTCGATGTAATTCGAAATGAGGATCGAAGGGGACAACCAAGCATCACTAAACTATTCTTGATGAGCTCCATCACATTTTCTATTTATTTTTATAAGTTTAAATATTTTATTTTCTAGCATTCCTTCTCACTTTTTGATGCATTATGATTCACATCTTTTTTTATGATTGATAAAACTACACTTGATCTCTTAAATATTATGGAATATAACTTTTCCACATAAATTATTTAATTTATTAGATTTCTGTAGTTTTATTTGGATATACTTTTATAAAACACTAATTTTCCCCTCGTATCACCATTAATTTTCTTTGATTTAGTTGTAATACATTGGCTAAACTCATTTTAGCCATAATAAATATTCACATAACACTTAAAAAAATATTTATTTATTTTTATGATTAAATTATTTTTTAACTTGTTGCAATTTCAAATGAGATTTAATAGAGAAAAATAAGATATTTTTATATCCACCTCGATGTGTTATATTAGATTAAATATTTATTTATATTTTCAAAAAAGTTTATCTTCTAGTAATTTGGCAAGTTTTATGAGACATTTCAATTCTCACCAAATTTGATGGCCAAGAGAGGTATGCTTGATCTCCTTAATATCTTTGAATAAGAATTCCCCATATTAAATTTCTAATTTCTTTAGATTTTTTCCTTTTATTTTTGTAAGTACAATGTGATACTAAATTTTCTCTCATGTAAGCCTAACCTCTATTTGTTTTCATAATGTTTAATTAGACATATCTCTTTAGGACTAGACTAATAACATTTATTTTTTTAAGCAAACCTCATATAAAACTATCAAAAATTATCAAATTAAATAAGTATAAATTACATTACTTTTTTATTATAATATAAAGTATTTATGTAGCTTAAATGAGATAAATAGAAGCAATATATTTTGACCAAAAAAAAAGTAATGTAATGGTCTAGTGTAATGTGATTTTGATTTAAATCATTATATAAGTAAGTAAAAGTAAAAAATTTAAAATAAAAGTTAAATTAACTAGAATAGTTGTATTCAAAGATTCAAAAGACAGAGCATTTTTTTATCATCAAAGAAAGTATAAAATTAACTACCAAAGCTTATGAAAATAAACTATTTAAAAAATTTTAAAAAATATTTAATTGAAAGTGCTTGTCAATAGAAGTCCAATGATTTTGTTTTGTCTTGATCGAGCCTTATTTTGAATTATTGTGAATAACAAAGATAGGCATAAATAATAGAAAATCATTATTTTAATTTTAAATAAATTTATATTAAAGATGAATTGAGATAAATTGAAGAAAAAGTAATACAACTAAAGCAAAGATAGGTAAGGGTAACATGTGATTTAAAGTCATGCATTTATATAACAAAATGAAAGAAAAGTTTTTGAAAAAATAGATAAATTATAAAAGAAAGTTTTATTACAAGAAAGTAACGGTTTGGAGAGCAACATCCTTAATCATCAAAAAAGCCACAATTACAAAATGCCTTACAAAAAATACAAAAAAATTACAAATAAATAATTTAAAATTATTAAAATGTATATTAATTGAATAGAGCTCATTGAGATGATTTTAACATTTTTTATAGATCAAAGCACTATTAGAATTTTTATGAATTATAAAAATAAATAATTAAAAAATAATAAAACAAACATTATTTTATTATTAATTTAATTAATATTAAATATGGAATAAGATATTTGAAAATAAAATAATCAAGTAAAATAAAGATATGTAATGGTTAATGCAAGATGAGACTTAGTGTTACAAAACAATATATCCAAATCAAAGACAAAACTTTTAGGAAATAAAATAAAATTTTCTAGTAAGTTCTATATCAAGAAACTAAAGGGATTGAGTGAAACACCCTTGATAATAAAAACATCAAGTGCAACATTCTCTACTTTTAGTTCTTATAGGAAATGAAATGTCATATAATGTGTGTAAAAAAATACAAGAAAAAATATTTTCAAATACAAAGAATTCTTTAATTTAGGAGAGGTTAAGAAAACTTATGCATTGACAATTTTTTAATTCTCTTGTATAATATTTAAAATTTCCACAAATTGATAAAGGAAGTAAGAATAATTATAAACTAACTATTATTTTAATACTAAGTAAACATATAGTAATGCTAAAAAACGATAAATTAAAACGATGTAATATAATAAATTGATAATAATGTAGAGGTCACACGTGAAGAGTTTTGATTCACCTTGTAATATAACCAATTCAAATTGATCATCATTAGACTATTTCTATGCAAAATTGCATTCCATTATAGTAATGAGATAAAGAATTAACTCCTTGATAATCAATCATGCTTGAATAAAAAATTATCATGATAAAAACCATAAAATCAAATATTTGAAGATATGAAATGAAATTTAATTTAATATTGCTTATGAAGATGAGTCTAACGATATTTGTTTCATATCAATTGAACCTCATTTAAAATTATCGTGAATTTTTAAATTAAAAAACATAAATAATAATAATCTATTATTTGAAAATTAACTAGATATATATTTATTAAATCAATAAAAATATTAATCAAAACAATGTAATATCATCAAATAAAAATAATGTAAATGTGAAATTTGTGGACAATCAGAGTATTGGAATTTGATTTAAGGAAATAAGACAAATTATAAAGGAAAGCAAATTTTAAGAGACTTAGTACAGCAAGTGTAATATCCTCGATTATCAAATAATTGTGAATCAAATTAACTCATAAAGCATATGAAAACAATAGAAAATAAAAAACTACAAAATTATAAGAATGCTTTTTAACTAGGTTGAAGAATTCGAGTGATTTCGATGACATTTCTTTCATTTTCATCCAACCACCATTTGAATTACATATTTCCAATTAGAAGAGCACAAATAAAAAAAGATTATTAATTAATAATATGTCAAATATATTAAAATTGAAATGTGAATAATTAAAATTATCACTTGATTGGAGATTTATAGTTTCATAATGAAATAACAAGATAAAAAAAAAGTTTAAGAAATAAGATGAATTATTTAGAGTAGTTATACTCCAAGGTACCAAGAAGATTTAGTGTAACATCTACTATTATCAAATGAGGTATAAATTTAAATTTCTCATTAAGCATGAGAAAGCTATAAAAGATAAATTAATTAAAAATGTGGCATTCAATGTTTCTTTCCTTTATGCTCATTAACATGAGTACAATGACTTAGTTTGTATTAATCAGACCATGTTTGAAATAATTTTGAATTGAAATGCCAAATATTCATAAATAATAATAATTTTTTATTTCAATATTAAAAAAATATATTAAAAGAAAAATAAGATATGGACAAGCAATGTAATACAAAAACAAATCAAAGAAATATAACTTCACATGATGGGAGATTTATAGTTACATAGTGTATATCTATTTCAAATGAAAATTTGAAAGAAAAGTGAAATTATATATATATGAGGGTAAAGAAATAGAGTGTAACTTCCTCTATCATCAAACTAGCTACAAAATAAAAATTATTGCAATAAGTGCAAAAGCTATAAAAAATATCTAAGGTTATAGAAATAAATCTTTAATTAGATAAAGTTCATTGGGATGAGTGTAGTGACATTTGTTTTGTTAAGGTCAAACATTACATGGAGATTTTGTGAATTGAGAAAATAAATAGGCAAAAGAGTAATTACTTTTTTAATATTGAATAAATTGATGATAAAGCTAAAGTTAGATAAATTGAAGCAATTTAATATGACCAAATCAAAATAATGGAAAGCTCACATGAAAGGAGATTTAGAGCTTCATAGTAATATACTCAAATCAAAGTAAAGTGGACATGAAATGAGATAAATTATATAAAAAAATTATATTCTAAGATTCTAAGGAGCTCAAGTGTAAATTTCATATTTGTGAAATTAGTTACAAATTGAAATGTCTCACAATGAACTTCATAGACAATCAAAAGAAAATATTTATAAATATAAAAATCAACATTAAATTTTGTATAACTGATAAAGATTAGCCAAATAACATTTTCTTTGTCTCAATCTAACCTCATTCAAAATATATGTAAATTTATAAAATATTTCAAAACCCAAAAATGAATATTTTGCTTGATGAACACACCAAGATGAGTCCAACAACACTTATTTCAAGGAAAAAATTAAGAGATTTTTAATAGCATAGTAATGTTGTAAAATAAAAACAAATAATTTATCAAAATTAAAGTAGTGTTGGAAAAGGTTTTGTTCCACGAAATTAAGGAAGTAGAGTGTTGGAAAAGGTTTAATAGCATAGAATCTCATAAACTATGTAAAATACATATAAAATATTTGTAAAAATAGAAATAAATATATAATTATGCAGGGCTCATCAGGATGAATCTAACATTTGTTTCATCTTGATTAAACTTTGTTATGAATTTTGTAAATTATCTAATAAAAAAAATGTAATGGTCACATGGAAGGATAATTAGAGCTTCATAGTAAATAAACAATCCAATGTAAAACATTTGAAAAAATAAAACAAATTATATGGAAACTTGCTTTCCAATCAAATCTACATCATCAGATCTAGAATATATCGAAATGGCTTGTAAAAGCATGCAAAAACTCTATTAAAATGTCTAAAAGATAGAAAAAAAGGAATATTTAGTTGGATAGATCAAATAGAGATGAGTCCGATTAAAAAGAATGTAATGGTCACATAAGAGGTGATTTAGAGTTATTTTGTAAAATATCCAAATAAGAAAAATATTTGAATATTTTATTAGATAAAGCTCATCAAGATTTATCTAACAAAGAAAAACTATTTGACAACATCAAAGTGGTTAAATGAACATAAAGAAGAGATATAAAATTTTTAAATAATTAATCATTTTAAAAAAAATAAATTATTATATAAATCATTTAGGAATCTTGTATTTCAAGGTACTGTGCGAACCAAACATTACATTCTCGATTATCATACCAAGTATGAATAAAACTTTCTCATTAAGCATGTCAAAAGCCTTCAAAATAAAATATTTAAAACTATAGAATTAAATATTTAATTCCTTAGAACTCACAGAGATAAGTGTAATACATTTGCTTCATCTAAATCAATCCACATTTATGTATTGCAATGAATAAAGAAGTAACATTGCATAAATAAAAAAAACTTTTTTAATATTGAATAAATTTGTATTAACAACAAAACTAGGTATATTGAACCAATATAATTCAACCAAATCAAATTGATGTAAAAGTCACATGATAAGAGATTTAAAGTTATGTAGTAGCACAAGAAAAAAGCAAAAAATATGAAAAAATTAGATAAATTGTAGTAGAATGTTGCATTCCAAGATTTAAAGTGATATAATGTAACTTCTTTAATTAGTAAATAAGATTTTAATCAAAACCCCCTCATAGTGTTTGCCAAAGTAGTGAACAAGTATTTAAAAATATAAAAAAAATTCAATAAGATAAAGCCCATCAAGACCAATCCAACAATGTTGGTTTTGATCAATTATATCTTGATCAAAATTTTTGTAAATTATCCAAATAAAAAAATCATAAATAATTAAAAAATATATTATTTAAACAATAAATAAACTTGTAAGGAGTTGTAATGAGGTAAATTTAAATAATTTATTATAAACAAGTCAAAATGATGTAATGGTCATATGAGAGGGAAATTAGAGTTGTATTGTTAAATAACCAAATCAAATTGTAGAAATTGAAGAAATAAGAAAAATAATTTGGAAAATTTACATTCCAAAATAATAAGGAGATCAAGTGTTACATTTTTCAATAATAAAATTAGGAAGGAATCAAAGTACCTCATAAAAGCAAGCTAAAGCCACACAAAATAAAATATTTTGAAAAATTAAAAAATAGAATATTTAATTAGATAGAATTTGTCAAGATAGTTCAACAACATTTACATCATCTTGGTTAGACTTTATTTGAAATTAATTTGAATTTCCTAATTAAATAATCATAAATAGTAATAAATTATTAATTTAAAATTAAATAAATGTATATTAAATGTGACATAGGATAAATTAAGATAATATACTTTAACCAAATCAAAGTATTGTAAATATCATATTAGAGGACTACTAGATGTACATTGTAATATTACCAAATGAAAGTAAATTATTTAGAAAAATTAGACAAATTATATTGGAATGTTACATTCCAAGGCATTAAGAAGATTGAATGCTATTTTCTCGATTATTAAACAATATATGAATGAGAATGCCCTAAAAGATATGAAAAATGTTAGGAAAAAATTCAAATATATTTAAAATAATATTTATTTAATATTGCTCATTGAGATGAGTCAAACAATATATATTTTATCTTTATTGGACCTAATTTAAATTATTGTAATTTTAGATAATATAATTGACAGTGATATAATATAATAAAATGAAAGTGATGTAAAGCTCTAATGAGATGAGAACAAGAGTTTCATAGTGATATAATAAAATCAAAGCAAAAAATTTCTATAAATAAGTTAAATCATATTTGAAATTTGCATTCAATTATACTATGGAGATTGTGTATCATAAAAGTTTTTTATAAGAATAGTAAAATACTTTTACCTTGGAATGCAACTTTCTTGTATAGTGTATGTTATTTTTTAAAAATTTTTGTTTTGGTTTAGTTATTTTAATACCTAGCTATAAGTCTATCATCATGTAACCTTTACATGACTCTCAATTATTCAAGCTTTGATGTATATTTTCTTAGCATTAAAATTATATTTTACTATTACTTTTTCTTATTAGCATTAGAATTTTAAGTATTTTCAAATGAGGTCTAAGTGAGATGAAAGAAATTTCACTATACTGAAGCCGATTAGCATAAACCTATTAAATGATCATTATTAGAAATTTGAAATATTTTACTTTATAGACTTTTATATATTTTATCTGATATTTTTATTCATACATGACATGTCCATCAAAGATGCTACCCTCAATGACCTTAGTATTTTGGATTGCAAAATTGTCACACAATTTATAGCATTTCTTAAAATTTTTTATTTTTATTTGATTATGTTATTATGAAGTTATAACACCCCTATTGTGTGTCTTTTATATCACTTTGATTTGGCTATATTACATTTTTCAAATTTATATTTTTAAAATATTAATATATTTTCCTTTAACATCAAAAAAATGTCATTCATCTCATCTCAATTAGCACTATTTAATTAAATTTTCATTTCAAATAAGGTCTGCTAGAAATGAAATAAATGACATTCAACCCATCTTAATGAATTAAATCCAATTCTTTGTTCATTATTATAGTTTTTATTTTATTTTCTAACATTTTACAATGCTTTACATGGAAATCTGATTTGAGCTTCATTTTTTGTTTGGAATGTTTCAATTGATATTTATAGTGTCTTCGAATGCAATTTTATTATATAATTTATCACATTTTATCAAAACTTTGATTCTCTTATTATGTGACTTTTACTTCATTTTGATTTTGTTACATTACATTACATCAACTTGTCTTACTTCAACTCTCTCATATTTTTACTTAATATTAAAATAGCAATATAATATTTTATTATTTACTTTGATATTTTGCAAGATTTTCAATTGTAGTATAATCTAGATGAAACAAATATAGTAGAAGTTATCTTGACATGCTCTATGTAATTTATAATTTATTTTTACATCATTAAACAGCATGGTTTCCATACTTTTGGATTGCCTAATAAGGCAATTTTATTCATACATGATTTAATGGTCATGGTTGTAATTCTAAATCAACTCTATTGACACCATTACATATATTTGTTTGCTTAAATCATATTGTTTTAATTAATCTTATTTAAGCTTTAATATTCATTTCCATAACATTAAAATCTTTATTTATTATTGTATATGCATATCTACTTTGGTAAATATTTATTATTCCAAGTGATGTTTCATCTTGATGAAACAAATATGATTGAACTCATTTCGATGAATATTATCCAAATTAAATATTCTTTCTCCTTTTTTTGAAATATTGATTCTAAAATTTTAGTAAGCTTTACATAGAATTTTGATTTGTAAATGATTTGATGATTAATGATAATAGACTCGATCTCCTTAATATCATGAAATAAAACTTTCTCATACAATTCTACTCTTTTTGAATAATTTTTTGCTTTTATTTTGGTACATTGTAATGTAACTTTTAAATCTTTTATCATGTGAGCTCTAAATTGTTTGATTTAGTTATATTAAATTTTCTTCACTTTATCTCAATTTAGCTTCAATATAAATATTTAATGAATATCAATATAATAATGTATTATTATTTAATTTTAGTTACTTTTGTAACTCCTAGTAATTCTGAATGAGGTCTTATCAAGATTAAACAAACTTTGTAAACTTATATTGATGAATTTTGTCAAATTAAATACTGATTAAATATTTTCCCTTAACCTTTGGTGCACAATATAAAATATTTTGATTAGTACCTAATTTGACCTTTGACAATGTTACACTTGATCTCATTAGTGTCATGGAATGCAACTTTCCTTAATAACTTATCTCATTTTTGTAAATTTTCTCTTTGATTTATATGCATGACTATAAATCCCTACTTCTCCTTTCATTTTTCCTTAACGTCACTTAGATTTGGCTGTATTGAAAATTTTTAATTTATCTTTTTTAGCTTTATTACATATTTACTTACTATTAAAATAAAAATTCCAAAATATTTATGTTTTTTAATTTTTTTAATTCATAAAAATTCTAAATGACATTTCAGTAAGGTCAAACATATATCATTGTAATAACGTCAACAAGCTTTGTGAAATAAAATATTCTTTTTATGACTTTAAATATTAATTTTTATGGATCTAGTATGCTTAGCAAGTTATTTTGTTTTGTAATTAGTTTCACTCTCAAGCATGTCACACTCGATGATCTTAGTATTTTGGATTCTTTCTCATACCGTTTATCACATTCATTCAATTTTTTTATTTGGTTATGTTATAATGAAACACTACTACTAGAGTGTGACATTCACATTATTTTAATTTAGTTATATTGCATCACTTTAATTTATCTTATTTAAGGTTAATTATATTTCTACTTAACATTAAAACAATAATTTACACATGATGTCTTTAGTACCTTGGAATGCAAAATGCTAAATCAATTAATATTATTTTGAAAACATTTTAGTTTGATGAAGTTATATATTATCTTACAATAAATCTCCACTCGTGTGGATTATACATCACTTTAATATTTTCATATTATAAAATTTAATTTTATATTTTTTTCTTAATCATATATTATTTTAATATTTTTAAAATATTTTATTATTATTTTCCTTTTTTTAATAATTCATAGTAATTTCAAACAAGGTTGAATTGAGATGAAACAAATTTTATTACACTAATCTCAACGAGGTCAATCCATTTAAATATCAATTCTTATAAATTTTTAAAAATATTTTATTTTGTAAAGTTCTTACATGCTTTACGAGCTATTTTGAATCATATTTTATTTAACGATCAATAATGTTACGCTCCATCTTCTATGAATCCATAGTTTTACTATCATGTGACATTTTCATCTTCGTGACTTGGTTATATTATGTTATTTTAATTAATTTCATTTTAGTATCAATATATATTTACTTAATATTAAAATAATAATTTATTATTATTTGTGTTTGATTACTTTGGTACTTCATGGGTATACTAAACAAGTACTAATGGAGAAGAAAAAAATTGTCATGAGACTCATCTCAATGAACTCTTTCAATTAAAATACTTATTTTTATGTTATTAAATAAATATTATTTTTATTAGTTTTTCCCTGCTTTTTGAGGCATTTTAACTCTTACCAAATTTGATGATTGAAGATACTATATTAACCTTTTTGTTATTTTGGAATGCAACTATCAAAGTATAACTTATGTAATTTCTTTTTTTGGCTTTTTGTTGATTTATTACAATCTATCTTTAAATCCTCTCTCATTTGACCTTTGCATCACATTTATTTTTTAAACATTATAATAGGAATTTATTTTTTTTATGTTTATTAATTTCGTAATTTGTAATTATTTAAATCTAGGTTTTATTAACAAAAAAATCATTAAACTCATCTCAATGACCTTTAGACATTTAAATATTATTTTTTACATATTTAAACATTTAGTTTTCAAATTTTTTTTATTTTATGAAACATTATTATTTGTACCTTATTTAATGATAGAAGTTGCGCTCAATCTTCTTAATATCATATAATGCCACTTTTTATACAATTTATCTCAGTCCTTTAAATGTTTCACTTTGAATTGGTTATATTGCTATGTATATCAAATTCTCCCATCTTCTGATTGTTGCATCACTTCAATTTTGTTGTAATTGATCTATTCAATTTATCTACATTTAGTTTTAACATATATTTTCTTAACATTATAGCATAATATATTATTATGTAAGATTATTTATTTTTTTATTCAAAGTCATCCAAACAATGTTCAATCAAGACGAAATAAATGTTTTGGACTTATATAAATGAGCTCTATTCAAATAATAATCATTTCTATATTTTTAAATAATTCTTTTTTATAGTTTTGGAATGGTTGACTAGGAATTTTGATTCATATCTTATTTTGTGATTGAGGATTTTACAATAGATCTCCTTAGCAACTTGAAATGATGTTTTCCCCTCTTATTTGACCATTGTATTTCTTTTATTTGATTACATTATATTCTTTCAATTTATCTTATTTTAGCATTAATATATACTTAGTTGACATTAAAAATAATAATTTAATTTAATTTATGTTTATTTACTTTATTAATTTTTTGTATTTCAAATTATATATGATGGAGCAAAAACAAATGTTGTTAGACTTGTTTCAAAAAGCTCAATCCAATTAAATATGTTTCTTTAATAATTGGTTTTTTGTTATTTCATCATGCTTCATGAGCCATTTCAGTTTAAACCAGATTTGGCATTTGTTGATTTTACACTTAATCTATTTATCATCTTGGACTATAAGTTTCTTATGCAATTTATCTTTTTATTTGAATATTTTACTTTAATTTTATTATATTACTATTTAAATCTAATTTTCTTCTTGTGTAACCATAAACATCACATTAATTTAATTGATTATATTACAATGCTAGAATTTAATATTATTATACAATGTAATATATTTTATTGTTATTCCTCTCTATATTATTATACAATGTAATATATTTTGGTACTCTTTACAAGGCATTTTTATTTGAACTTGATTGGACAATTGATGATGTCACACTCAGTCTCCTTAATACCATGAAGCATAATTTTTCATTATAATTTATCTCACTTTCTTAGAGCTTTCACTTTCATTTGATTATATTTCATTATAATACTAAATCTATTATCATGTTTCCTTTGCACCATTTTGATTTGGATGCATTATGTTTCTTCAAATTATCATATTTTTTAAATATATAATTTCTTAATATAAAATTAATAATTTATAATTTTTTTTTCTAATTTAAATTGGGATTTTAGAGTAATTCCAAAAATATTGACTTAGATGAAATATGCAAAATTAGAGTTGTTTTGACAACCTCTATCATACATAATTTTACTTTTAATTTTTTTAAATTTCTAATTTTCTAGTGTTTTGACATATGATGTGAGACATTTTAATTCATGATAGATTTAGTGATCATGGATGATATAATATATCACCTTATTATCTAGGAATATAATTTTGTTAGTATAGTTTGTCCTATTTATTAAAATCTTTTCCTTGATTTTGCTATACTAGTATATAAACTGAAACTCCCTCATTATCACTTATAAATTAACATTAATTTGTTGTTTTAATTAATTCGATTTATCATTCTTCATCTTGAATATTTTTATTTACTTAATATAAATATAATATTTTATTATTACTAATGATTATTTTTTTTGCAATTCAAATAAATTTTAAATGAAGTCTAATGGTGACAAAACCTTTTTCCAATTAATTATTAATTTTTCTATTTTAAAATTTGTTTTGACATATTTAGTATGTTTCTTGAGAAATTAATTTTTCTACTTATTTGAAGATCGAGGATGCTACCCTTGATCCCAATTGAATCTTTAAATGTATGTTTCCCATAGAACATGTCTCACTTCTTAAATGTTTTCACTTTAATTCTGTTAAGTTCTTATCTGACCTTAACTTTCTCTTACATGCCTTTTACTTTGGTTTGATTTGGTTACATTACATTGCTTAAGTTTATTTTGTTTCAAGTTTAATATATATAATATTGAAATTAAGATAATATTTTTTATTTATGTTTATTTAATTTATTAAATCACATTAAATCCAAACTAGTTTCCATATAGATGAAATAAACCTTATTGCACTCATTTAGATGAGCTCCATCTAATTAAATGTTTATTTTTTTATTTTTTCCAAAACTATGTTTTCAAGGATTGCAACTTGCATTAAATTGAAATCATACTAATTTGAAGATTGAGAATGTTGCACTTGACCTTCTCAATAATATGGAACACAACATTCACACAAAACTTGGCAATTTCTACAAATATTTTGCTCTGATTTGGACATATTATAATAAATTAAATTTTCTCTTCTAAAATTTAATAATATGTATTTAACAATAAAGAGTAATTTTTTATTATTTATTTTTTTTTACTTATGTAATTTGTAGTATTCCCAATGATGTTTTATGAAGTCAAAATAATTATTGTTGGACTCATCTTAGTATTGTTTCAAATTAAAAATTTATTTTAATATTTTTAAATATTTTAGTCTCTATCATTTTAGTATGTTTTATAAGAAATTTTGGTTTCTACCTAATGTGAGGAATGAGAATGATAACCTAATGTTCTTAGTATAATGGAACACAACTTTCTCTATAAATGATGACTTTTCTTCAAAATATTTTTTCTTTCATTTACTTATATTAATATGGATCCCTAATCCCCATATAGATTGACATTTATATTCTTTTGATTTCTTTATATTATAATACTTGAATTTATCTCATTTTAACTTTATTATTTATTTACATAATTTTGAATTAATAATTTTTATTACTCATGTTTATTTACTCTTGTTGTTCACAATAATTGTAAAAGTGGTCTGACAATGATAATACCAACATTATTGAACTCATCTTGTTTAACAAAAAAAATAATTTTCTTTTCACATTTTTATATTTTTAAATATGTTTTCATCATTTTTTGAATTCCTTAACAAATTTTTTGATTCATGCTTGATTTGTTGATCAGTTATGCTACACTTAATGTTCTTATAATATTGTAATGCAATTTTCTCAAATAGCTTATGTTAATTCAAAAATTTTATTTTTTTAAATATGTTAAGTATATCTAATTCTCTTATCATGTCACCTTTGTAATTCTTTTTTTATTATATTACAATGTTTCAAGTTATACATGGTATCTTTAACATATAATAATTTAATACACAAAATATAATTTGTTATTGTTTATTCTAAACTATTTTAATAATTCTTGATGATTAAAAATGAGTTTTGAATGAGATGAAATAAACATCATTATACTTATTTTATTTATTTTTATATTTCAAAATATTTTATTTTCCAAAGGTTTTATGATAAATTTTAATTCTACTTTTTTTTATAATAGAAGATGTTACATTTGAACTTCTCAGTGTGTTAAAATATATCTTTTGTTATAAACTTTATCTCATATTTTCAAATGTTTTACTTTTATATGGCTTACTACTTCAAAACTCTTATTCTCCTCTCTATATCACTTTTACAACACTTTGATTTAGTTATATTACCTATCTTCTATTTATCTCAATTTAGCTTTGATGTTTATTTACTCAAAATTAAAAATAATTATTTTGTACTATTTCTATTAACATTTGTAATCATAGCAATTCTAAATAGCATCTGATGTTGTTGAAAGAAATGTCATTAGCTCATGTTGATGAGTTCTACCTAATTAACTATTCATAAATAAATTTTTAGATTATTTAATTTTAAATTATTTTATCAGATTTTATGAGGTATTTTGATTTGTAGCAAATTTGGAAATCAATGAGGTTATAGTAAACCTTTCTAGTATCTCACAATGCAACATTTGTATACAATCTATCTTAATTTCTCAAAGTTCATTCTATGAAATGGATATATTAGTATGGAACTAAAATTCTTTTCTCATGTAAAATTTCAATTATTTTTACATGTTATATTTCATTAGTTCAACTTATCTTAATTTAGTTTTCAAAAATGTTTACTTAATATGACAATAATATTTCACAATTATTTGTATTTAATTAATTTGGTAATTTTTAGAAATTCCAATTGTGGTCTATATTGATCAAACAAAAAATTTTTGGACTCATCTCAATTAGTCCTATCTAATTAATACTCATTTTATATTTTTAAATATTTCATTTTTTTATTATTTTTTCTTGCATGATGATTCATTTTGATTCATTACTAATTTGATGATCAAGCAAGTTACCCTAGACCAATAGCATCTCGAAATATAACTTTGTAATAGAATTTAGTTATTTTCTTTAAATTTTTTTTGCTTTACATTTTAATATTACTATGTAATTCTAAATCTCTTCTTATATTTAACTCATTTTAGTGATAATATATATTTATTTAACATTGAGGTAAGAATTGTTTATTATTTATGCTTATTTTATGGGCTAAATTAATGTTCTGAAATGATATTTGATCGAGATGAGATAAACATTTTTGGACACATCTCAACAAGCAATAAATAATTAAATATATATTTATGTATCTTTTAAATATTTTATTTGTTTGGGATTTGACAATCTTTATGTGACATTTGAATTATTAACTTATTTTTTGATCAATGATGCTACATTTGCTCTCCTTAATATTCTAGAATACAAGTTTCCTAAATAATTTATCACATTTTTTTCAAATTTTTTTTATATTATTATTAATTTTATAGCTTATACCTTATGGCCTTTATAATGCATATTTTTTTATTTTTCATAATCTATAGTAATTCAAAGACTGGTCAAATCAAGAGGAAAAAATATTTTTAGTCTTACTTTAATTAAATTTTTAATATTAATTATTTACTTTTTTCATTTTAAATATTTTTAGTTTCTAAGACTTTTAAGATCTTTCCAAAGCATTTTTATTTATACATAATTTGATGATTAAGCATATTACACTCAAACTCCTTAATATATTGGAATGTAGCCTTCCTATATAATTTACTTTATTTCTTCAATTGTTTTTTTATTTGATTATATTTTTATGAAACTCTTGCTCTCCTCTCGTGTGACTTTTACATCACTTTAATTTAGCTATACTATAATATTTTAATTTATCTCATTTTTGTTTTATTACATATTTATTAGACATAAAGGTCATAATTTAATATTATTTATGCACATTTAATTTTGTAATTCTTAGTAATTTTGAAGATGGTTAATTAAGATGAAATAAGCTTCTTTGGACTCCTCTCGATAACCTCTAACAAATAAAATTATCATTTTTATATTTTTCAATATCTTATTTTCTAGGGTTTTGGAACTCATTATGTGTCATTTGTATTTATAATTTGTTCAATGAGTGAGAATGTTACATTTCTTCTTCGTAATATCATTGAATACATCTTTTGTAAGACAATTTAACCCATTTTCTCTTTTTTTTTTTGGCTTTGAGTCTGTTTTATTACTATTAATTTTAAGTCTTCTATGATATGACGTTCATTCACATATCTTTGGTCATATTACTTCGCTTCACTTTAACTCATTTAAGAAATAATAAATATTATTAAATATTAAAATATTTAATAATTTTTGTTATTTATGCTTATTTATTTTTCACAATTCATAGTAACTCAAAATGAGGTCTAATGGAGAAGAAACAAATGCAATGGTTTTCACCACAATGACTTATTTTCTATTTATTTTTTAATTTATATATTTTTTAAATATTTAATTTTTTAAGGTTTTGAGGTACTTTAGATATTTTTATATATACATGATTTGTTAAGTGATGATCTTACACTATATCTCCTATTATCTTGGAATGCCGCTTTCTTATACAATTTATTTAATTTCTTCAGATTTTTTATTTTTATTTGGTTATATTACTTCGAAATTCTAATTCTCCTTTTCTATGACGTTTAGGTCACATTAATTTTTTCGCATTACATTGCTATGATTTATGTCATTTCTATTTTATTGCATATTTACCAAATATTAAAAGCACTAACTTATTCTTTTTTTTATTTAATTTTTTATTTCTTAGTGATTTCAAGTGAGGCGCAACCATGGCGAGATAAACATCACCAAAATTTGCTCGATGACCTCTATCTAATTGAATTCTCATTCTTTTAATTCTAAAAATTATATTTTCTAGAGGTTTGTCAAACTTTGAACACATTTAGATTCATATTAGACTTCACAATAAAGGATTTCTCACTTGTTCCACTTAGTATCGTCGATTAGAACTTTTCGAGACATTTTATTTCTTTTCCTCAATTTGTTTACTTTGATTTTATTATACTCCTATGCATGTCTAATTCTTTTTTAATGTGACATTCATGTGTCTTTCAATAAGAAATATCATAAGAAATATTAATTTAATTTATCAAATTTTATCTTTAATATATGAATTTTTATGTCATAGTAATAATTTATTTTTTTACTTATTATTTTTAGTAATTCATAATAGTTACAAACGAGGTTCAATCGACTAGAAACAAAGATTGTCGGGCTCATCTCGATGACTCTACTTAACTAAACAATCATTTTTTCTAAGGTTTATCATGCTTTATGAGTTATTTTTATTTGTATATAATTTAACTATAGAGGATGCTACACCAAATCTTCTCAATATATTAGAATACTACCTCTTTTGTAATTTATCTCATTCATTTAAACTTTTCATTTTGATTTAGATATATTAGATTGAATACCTAATTCATCTCTCATGTGACCTTTACATTAATTTAATTCCTTTAACTTACTTTACTTCCATCGATATCATTTTTAATTTTGATAAATATTTACATGTTATTTTTTTTTAATTTACTTTAATAATATATAATTATTCAAAACTACTTCTGGTTGACATGAAAGAAATGTTGTTGGACTTGTTAATTAAAATAACATCTATCAACTACAATGAACTAGCATGTTGCACTGTTCATAATTCACTATGTTGCTGGCTACAATGCCCCCAGCATGCACACTTACAGGCAACATATTTTCAACAATTTCTATCAAGGAAGAAAGCAAGAATACCAATGGGCAATCACCATATCCATGTGGTAACAGCTCGCAGTGCTAAGAATTCCTGAAAAAAGCTACACTTTGTGATCCACAAAAGGCACAAGCATAGGTTTCCACTAAGCATGCACGAGCAGTGCACTAAAGTGTGTACTGCATAAGCAGTGCTGGGCCACGGCTACATCCAAAATTTCTTAAAAACTTTACACACATTACACCGTCCAACATTCTCTTTGGGGCAGGCTGCAAAGCACACCCACTTGTTGATTGTACATTATGTAACTCTAACAAGGAAGGCATGACTACTAGTAAGTAATCATCCTATCCATGTGTTAGGAGTCTACTAGGCTAAAAATCTCCAAAAAAAATTACACTTCTGGAACCCACATTCTGTACGCGCAGTGCACTGGCACTACATGGTTAAAAAATATCTCTTATTGAACAACAAATTGTGGAAATTTTTGCATACTACAAACCAATGCAACTGCTCACATTTCAGATTGTACATTGCAAAAATTTCGTCTAGAAAGGAGGTAAGACTACTTATAGGTTGTCACCATCTTCATGCGATAGCAGCCCGTAGTGCTAAAAGTTGCTAAATAAGTTTCACTTTTGAAGTCCCCACATGAAGATCGTATAGGGTGCCACTGAGCACACCCAGCCAGGCTCTAAGATGTGTGTGGCCAAAATCTAGCATGAGAATGCAATGCAAGCTGTGCCACAGGAGCACGGGACTGGCTTATAGAACAAAATGCTTAAATCCTTGCACATATTGAACCATCCAACTTCCACTTTTGCTGTAGGCCACATTATGTGCACAATGCCAACTTGTGGATTGTATTGTGTCAATTCTACCAAAGAGGAAGATAGGATTACCTATAGGTATCACCTTAACCATGTGGAACAAGCTTATAGCACTGAAAATACCAAAGAAAGTTACACTTTGACGTCCCCATTTGCCACGCGCAAAGGTCATTCCTAAGAGCTTGCGGAAAGGGACCCCATGCTTAAAGGTAGATAAGCCACCGCATTCGCATGCATTCACTGGCACTACATGATTAAACCATACTACATATTGGAAAAACAATCCTACACTTGTCTAAATGCCACAAAGTATCTCAAATACCCACTTGTGGGGTGTATATTTGCAAAATTTCTATCACGAAAGAATTAAAGGCTACCAACAGGTAATTGCGTTATCCTAATAGCAGCAGCCCACCGAACTAATAATCGCAATGAAAGTTACACTTTTCAGTAGCACAATGATGCGGGCGATCATTACCACTAGGAACGTGCCAATAGCCCACCATGCACACAAGCGATGTATTTGCTTGCACGCAGCACCAGTAGGGCTCTACAAAGGATACAACCTAAAGCACCCAAACCGATGCACATGCTACACCATCCATCATCCAATTCGTTGCAAGCCACACAACATCGAACATGCATACTTGTCGATATACATTGAGACAATTCAATCTTGTAAGGAATGAAGACTACTAATAGATAAATAGCTTTTCTAAGTTGCAACAGTTGGTAGCACTAAAACCTCCAAAAAAGTTACACTTTTTGTCCACAAAGGAAGCAGGCACATGTTGCCACTTCGCACCTAAAGAGAAGCCACCAATGCACACAGATAGACCACAACACACACACAGAGGTAGACCATCGCACACGCATAATGGGAGACCACCGAGTACACAAACGTGTCGTCAACTACCACTATGGGATTCAACCAGACCATATGTTACACTAGTTATCTTACACAGTTTTGTAGGATGCACACCGTTCCACGTACCCACTCATGAATTATATATATAGGAATCTCTATCAAGGAGGTAAGACTACCAATAGGTTATCACCTTGTCTATGCAATCATAGCCACAATGGTAAAAATCCCAAAAAAAAGTTACACTTTGTGGTCCTGTCTCGAAGCAAACGGAGGTTGCCATTGGGTGAATAGACAAGCCCCAAGGCGTCTGTAGGCATGCCCCAAGGCATGTGCAAATAAACCCAGGCATGTGAACATGTCCAGAACGAACCCAAGGCATGTGCACACATACCCAAATAAACGAATGTATGCAGACAAGCCCCAAGGTGTGAACAGAAAGATCCAAGTGCACTAACATAATGCATTCATGAGCACACAACACCATTAGAGCTTAGCGCAGGCTACAAAAATAAATGCATATGCTCTTATGCATGTTTTAGGCGACATAACATCCCCCTTGCATAGAATATGAAGCCCGTGTCAATATCGAGCGTGTGCACGTATAGGCCCCCCAATGCGCCTGGATAGGCAACCCTGGGTGTGCTGTGCATTGTTTATTATGAAATGTGCACTGTGCTACAGCATGCTCGATGCTATTGCAGGCATGCTGTTCAGTCGCAATACGCTATGGACTCAGCTAAACAAGCAAAAACCTTGAACAAATAGGCACACTCATGTAACCAACAGGGGTGCAATTTTAACAATGTGAGAGACCAAGTCAGTGAAATTTCTCAAACTTTCTAAAAACTTTGGTTGTTGTTTCATGAATCTGGTAGTTGGATTGTGATAATTTACAGTGTTTGCAAAGAGAGGCATAAGGCTCAAAGCCTGTCAGACCCACAGAGGAATGCATCACAAGGCCAGTTGCATAGAACCCACACATACGTATTCATAAAAAGTATTGCCATAAGTAAAGTTGATCTAAATCGAGGAGGCAAGCAAGACAGTAAGCAAGGAATTGAGCAAGCTCGAATTTTGTCAATATTAAACCATCTTGATTTGCTACATTTGATAGAGGGGGATGAATCTACTAATTCATAAGGTTGGATCTCAGTGGATCGTGGTAGTAAAGCTACTATACCCCTTATAATACCCTGTTGCAAATTTAAGTCCTTTACAAATGATTTTACCCCTCTTTCATTCTTCACTGACATTTCTTACGGTGCCCATGCATGCAACTTTCTGTGACACTAGACTAGCAAATAATCGCGTGCCCTTGGGGTGCCAAGCCTCTACTATAGGCCAACATGCGAATGATAGACCTATGCATCGCATCTTAGCATTTATTCTAACTAGAGACATTCAGTCATAATCTAACACATTATCACTCATGACACTATCTTTTCAACCATGCATGGTGACCAATTGTGTGAATCAACGGTTCCTTTCGTATGAGATTGAATTGGTAACATGAGACATTCATCAGTAGGGTAAAACTAACCTTTCTCATGATGGTTTAAACTTAGCTCATGCTCCCCATTGATGGGTGAAAAACCCAAAACTTGCTTAATTCTGCTTCACAATGATAAGAAAAGCTGACTTTGATGGATCAAAAAGCAATGTCCCTATGAATGCTTGGCTGCCACAAGCGAGTTATACCAGTGGTAACCTTTCTGAAACCTCTAACTTTAAATTTTGAAAGCCTAAATGATCGATAGGCCATGCTTTCACTATTTAAACCTTTTTGAAACCTCTAACTTTTACTTTTTTGTCCCACATGAGATTTCTCTTTTTGTTGAGCTCATTTTAGGACACATGCATTATCTTTTAACATATGTTCCACCAAGCCAAACTCCCCACTTGACATTGTCTTCCACCCCGATTGACTCGCTGAGATGAGACTTGGATCCAAAAAGAGGGGTTGCGCCCATCTCCTTCTCACAGAATAAGTAAAATAACGTTAAAAGTAGTGGTATTTTAATTTCGTCGGCATGTCAAATCCCGCTTATGCTACCCCTCTCAAGTCATTTCATAAAGTCAGACTAGAGCTAAGCTCAAATAGGACTTCTTTCTCTATTGATTCTATTAAGACCATTCTCTTTACTATGGTTCGCTGGATAGTAGACAAGGATAGTGGGAAATCTTGTTAATCCATTCTAGTGCATCACTAATTAGATGATGAGGAATTTGGTGACCATAAAAGAGTCATAATTACTACTGTCCTTTACCTATGCTTGTTGAATTTCTTCACATTGACATTCATAGCACAGGACAGAAATCATATTATGTGAGCATGCTCGAGGACCTTCGCAATGCTTTGTTTTAATTAAACAATCAGATCCCCAAGTCCTAACCAGTTCTGAGTCGACTATTTGATGACAAAGGAAGCCCCTAATCGAGCCGCTCCCAATTCATCTCCCAATCGGCATGCATCAACCTGTTCTCTCTGTGTAAGCAACTCGAGAAGTTTGTCGATAACCGATGGTTTCGAGATTGGCACCCCCATGCTGAACCCTCAGAGCCAATCCTTTTCTCAAAGTTATGGATCCATTTTGTCAACTTCCCTTGCCTACATTGCTCCACTGATCGGACGCTATTCACCTTAGACACCTAATGTGGTTATGAGTACGATCCGAGCATGCAAGGCACATAGAAACCAAGATTTTTTAGAGGTAGCTAGGGTGCATCGGACACTGCTCAACATGCGGTGTGCTTCCAACCACTGGGATCTACCTCTAACTAAGCTGTTTCTAGGGACGATATGCTGTGAAGAAGAAAAGATAACTCTTCTTAAGGCCCCAACTTAAATATTTGGACAACTTAAGGTTGCTATCGACCTCCACATTCTGACTATTGAATTTTTACTAGACTCCCTTTCGACGTTAATGCCAAAAGGCACTACCTGACGAGTTTTCTGCATCTCTTAACACTGGCTAAACCATGTGCAAGTGCAGTTCACATGGAACCTTTGCCCCTTTGGCGTTCAAAGTTCTCATTTGAATTTTTGCTACTACAACTAAGATCTGAACCAACAGACGCTCCACGTGGGCTCACACCCCACATTTTGCAATGATCGTTGAACTATCCTACACATCGAGGGTTTACATTGAACCGACGATCAGGTGTGGGTCACAAGTTTAAGAGCAATCAATTTTTTGGTCTAGTTCTTTTGATAGGTTAGATGTTATACATTCCTTAGTGGATTTCAATTTCTATGACCACCATCCTGCTGTCTCAATCAACCAATACCCTTTGTGGGCTCTAGGTTAGCACGTAGTTGGACACCACAACTCGACTTTCAGTTCATCTCGCATCACTAGTTCTACTTACCAAAAGTGGCCCACTTGGAGCTTGGATTTCTTGGCTCAACTCATCAAAGATGCCAAGCCTTGCTACCTATTTAAAAATTGAGAATAAGTCGGGGCATTGTGCCTCCGATGCCTATAATCATTAGCTTTACCAGAATAAAACTCCAATAATGGCTCCACCTACCTTGAGGGAAACAACAAAGGGAGACAACTCCTAGATGGTTCGATTAGTCTTTCACTCCCATACCCAAGTCACATGAATAATTTACACGTTAGTATCACTACTAGCCTCCATGAGTGGATCGTTTAGCTTCGCCTGCTCAGTCATAGTTGATCATCTTTTGGGTCCCAAGTGGCATGCTTTCACTCAAACCCTTCACAGAAGATCTTGCTCAGTTGATGGCTCACCCTTTGAATAAGGATCACACAAGTTAGCTTCCTTACACCTTTTGGGCTTGCTCACCTGATGACTTGCAAGTATGTCAAATACCATTGTCTACATTTGAAGACGAGTAAGATAGGGAGCCCATTGGCCATTACCAATGCATGTTGTGTCACCATGACATACCACAATGGTGTGAGCATTGTGACCATCCACGATGATGATTTCTCCTCAGGCAACATCCTTCTGGGCTCCAATCACTACGATGGCCTGAGATGGTCCACTCCTGGAGCATTGTAATAAACCATCATTCGATGCTATATATCTAGCCGATGTGCACCGTTAGCCCTATCTGCTCCCCCCTAATATTTTTAAGCACTCTTTGACTCTCTTTTCAAAGTCCTTTTCATCTTTTCCCACCAATACTTCTTCACAATTGATCTCTCACAATTATTTAGCCTTGGATGAAATTTACCACCCAATTTGGGCTGTATTCCCAAACAACCTGACTCGTTGATAGCACCTCCTGTAACAACAGGGTATGATCCAAATGGGTCTCTCACCATCCATAGCACCATTTTCTAAGGTACTTGATCTCGATCTATCATTGAGGATGCCTCTCTAAACTACAATTCAGGCTTCAAGCTGCTTGATTTCTAAACTAACCTGGTTCTATTTCGCTCACCATTACTAACAAAATCCTTGAAAGTTCCTTCTCCTCAGCTTATTTATATGCTTAAACTCACAGGATAACCTCACCTAACATTGGGTCATTATTCCACACCATGGAGGATTGAGTTGAATCTATGCAGGGCATTTTCTTGTCACTAACAACATCTATTCTTCTTGCCAAATAGCACAACAGTTAGTGGTGTCCACCTCCTATCACGTCAATAGTTGACCATCTCCCCACACTTCAACACACCATGCCATAGATTAGGGTGCCATCAATTGCCTCCAAACTAGGGCTGGGGCATCGAACGAATGATTTTAGGCTTCTGTAAGGAGCAACGGGTCACATTACACTCATGCAAGCTTGCCCTCAACTTGCATCATTGGGCACAACTTTCATTAAAAATAAATGGTTCATAGGATTCTACAATTCAATGAACGTATCACATTTTGCAGCATTCTTCATCGATGCAAGAGCCAAGATATCCATTATCGAGAGTAGTTCGATTGCCAAGCTTCTCTGGACCTGATGATGCACAACATACTCATTTACTAGCATAACATTTCTTCTCCCTCAGTGCTTGACCCATAAGCTTTTGTTCATCCCTTAAAGCATTGAGCTCCATGTGGAAGCAAGAGCACGAGCTACAAAAGAATGTGACATTAAAAATCGTCACACACCCACATGCTGGATAGATCACTCCATCATTCATACCTCTCATCAATGATCCTTCCAAAAGTTCACCTATAGAAACATTGTTACGACTTCTCTTTCCTCTAAATTATATGGTTTAATGTACCTCTTGTCGAGTTGCACGTCACAAACCGCTTGCATCGTAGTGATCCAAACACTTCACCATACCATTCAATAGGTAGAAGCAATGGGTGGCGTGTACAAAGAGTAGGGACATAGTCAATGCAAGCTAATGACTCTCGCTTACTAGGAATTCCATGTTGAAGACCGACAATTGCAATGATCCATTCCCATCACGATGAAATTTTGGTAAGATTACCAAGGTCTTTTGACCATGGCAAAGGACTTGTTGAATAAATTTGTGTAGCGTGCAATCCAAAACATTTAAGGGCATCACTGACTTATTATTGTCTAAGACTTCCATGGCTTAAGTAGCCATAGTCCCTGAAAAAAGTTTGTCATAAGGCTTGCACCCTACATAGCTAGTTAACAAGAAGAGGACTCGTTCGTTAATGAAAGTAACCAGATAAATTGCTTCACCAACTAAGAATGGCCATGCACCACCTCCCATACAATTAAGAAAGAGTTCTCAATCTGTCAACCCTCGCTATGTTTGGACCCAGTAAGCTTTCCCATGTTGAGTCAACTTAAGTCGTAGGCTACACTCCTAGTGGTGCCCTTCCATCAACTCCTTTAAATTTAAGCCTTGTGACCAAAAGAAGAATGAGAAGAAGGAGAAGAATAAAAAGAAGAAGAAGAAGACAAAGAAGAAGTTGAAGAAGAAGAAGGAGACGAAGAAGGAGAAGAAAAATAAGAAAAGAAGAAAGTGATGATGATGATGAAGACAAAGAAGACGAAGGCCAAGAAGTGGAAGAACAAGAAGAGGAAGAAGAAGAAGAGGAAGCAGAAGAAGTAGAAGAAGATGAAAAAGAAAAGGAGGATGAAGATGAAGAAGATGTAGATGAAGAAAAAGAAGAAGAACAAGAAGAAGAAGTAGAAGATAGAGAAGAAGAAGAAGAAGATGATGATGAAGAAGAAGTAGAACAAGAAGAAGAAGAAGAAGAAGAAGAAGTAGAAGAAAAAGAATTAGTAGGACAGGAAGAAGAAGGAGAAGAACATAAGGAAGAATATTAAGAAGAAGAAGAAGAAGACTAAGTTGAAGAAGAAGACGAAGAAGAAGAATTAAAAGGACAGGAAAAAGAAGAAGGAGAAGAAGGAGAAGAAGAAGATGAAGATTAAGAAGAAGAAGAAGGACCAGAAGAGGAAGAGGAAGATGAAAAAGAAGATGAAAAAGTACGAGAAGAAGAATGGGAAGGAGAAGAAGAAGAAGTAGAAGAAGAAGAAGAAAAACAAAAAGAAGAAGAAGAAGCTAAAGTAGTAGAAAAAGAAAGAAAAAGAAGAACTAGAAGAAGAAGAAGATGATGAGGAAGAAGAATAAGAAGAAGCAGAAGAAGAATGAGAAGAAGAAGGAGAAGGAAAAGAAGAAAAAGAAGAAGAAGAAGAATAAGAAGAGGAAGAAGAAAAAGAAGAAGAAGATGTAGAAGAGGAAGATGAAATAAAAGAAAAAGAAGACAAAGAAATGGAATAAGAAGAAGAAGAAGAAGAAGAAGAAAAAGAAGAAAGAGAAGGTGAAGGAGAAGAAGAAGAAGAAGGAGAAGAAGAAGAAGAAGTAGAAGAAGAATAAGAGGAAGAAGAGGAAAAAGAAGAAGAAGAAGAAGAAGAAGAATTACATGAAGTAGAAAAGAAAGAAGAAGAAGAATAAGAAGAAGAAGAAGAAGTTGATGACGAAGAAGAAGAAGAAGAAAAAGATGAAGAAGAAGATGGAGAAGAAGAAGAACTGGAAGGAGAAGGAGAAGAAGAAGAAGAAGAAGAAGGAGAAAAGGAATAAGGAGGAGAAGAAGGATAAGAAAGAGGAGAAGAAGAAGAAGAAGAAGAAGAAGTAGAAGAGAAAGAAGAAGTAGAACAAGGAGTAGAAAAGAAGACGAAGAAGAAGAAGAAGAAGAAAATAAAGAGGAAGAAGGAGAAGTCGTAGAGTTAGATGAAGAAGAAGAAGAAGAAGAAGAAGAAGGCAAAGAGAAAGAAGAAGAAGAAGAAGAAGAAGAAGGAGAAGGTGAAGAAGAAGAAGGAGGAGAAGAAGGAGAGGAAGAAGAAGAAGTAGAAGAAAAAAACAAGTAAAAGAAAACGAAGAAGAAGAAGAAGAAGAAAAGGAAGAAAAAGGTGAAGGAGGTGAAGAAGAAGAAGAAGAAGAAAAAGAAGAAGAAGATGAAGAAGAAGAAGAGTAGGAAGAAGAAGGAGAAAAGAAAAAGAAGAATGAGAAGTTCAAGAAGAAGTAGACGACGACGAAGAAGAAGAAGATGCATTAGAAGAAGAAGAAGATAACGTAGAAGGAGAAGAAGAAGAAGAATAGGAATACGAAGAAGAAGAAAAAGAGGAAGGAAAAAAAAAGAAGAAGAAGAAGAAGACGACGAAGAAGAAGAAGAAGAAGAAGAAGAATAAGAAGAAGAAGAAGAAGGAAAAGGAAAAGAAAGGGAAGAAGAAGAAGAAGAAGAAAACGAAGAAGTAGAAGATTAAGAAAAAGAAGAAGAAGACGTAGAAGAAGAAGAACAGCAAGAACAAGAAAAAGAAGAGAAAGAAGAAGAAGGCAAAGTTGAAAAAGAAGGATGAAGAGAAGAAGAAAAAGAAGAAGAGGAAGAAAAAATAGATGAGGAAGAAGAAGAAGAAGAAGGAGAAGAACAAAGAGGAGGAGGAAGAGGAGGAGAACAAGAAGAAGAAGAAGGAGAAGAAAAAGAAGAAGAGGAAGAAGAAGAAGGAGATGAGTGAGAAGAAGATGAAGAATAAGAAGAAGAATAATAACATGAAGAAGAAGAAGAAAAAGATGAGGAAGACAGAAGAAAAAGAAGACAAAGAACAAAGAAGAAGAAGAAAAAGAAGAAGTAGGAGTAGAAGAAGAAGGAGAAGAAGAAGAAGAAGAAGAAGATGAAGAAGAAGAAGAGGAAGAAGAAGAAGAAGGAGAGCACGAAAAAGAAGAATGAGAAGAAGTAGAAGAAAAAGGAGAAAAAGACAAAGAAGAAGAAGGCAAAGAAGAAGAATAGAAAAAGAAGAAAATGAAGAAGGCAAAGAAGAAGAAGGAGGAGAAGAAGAAGAAGAGGAAGAAGAATTAGAATAATAAGAAGTAGAAAAGAAAAAGACAAAAAAGAAATAGACGAAGAAGAAGAGGAATAAGAAGAAGAAGAGAATGAAGTTGAAGAAGAAGAAGAAGAAGAGCAAGAAGACAAAGAAGAAGAAGAAGAAGAGGAGGAGGAGGAGGTGGAAGAAGAAGAAGAAGAAGAAGAAGAGGAAGAAGGATATGATAAAGAGAGAGGGAAAGAAGTAGCAGAAGGCAAAGAAGATGAAGAAGAAGAAGAAGATGATGATGATGAAGAAGAAGAATATGAAGAAGAAGAAGAAGAAGAAGGAGATGATGAAGAAGAAGTTGTAGAAGAAGGAGGAGAAGGAGAAGAAGGACAAGAAAGAGAATATAGGGAAGAAGAAGAAGAAGAAGAAGTAAAAGAACGAGAAAAAGAACAAGAACATGAGGATGAAGAACGAGAGAAGAAACAGAAGAAGGAGAAGGCAAAGAAGAAGGAAAAGAAGAAGAAGAAGAAGAAAAAGAAGAAGAAATAGAAGGATGAGGAGGAGGAGGGGAACTAGAAGAGGTAAAAGAAGAAGAAGAAGAAGAAGAAGAAGGCAAAGAAGAAGAAGAAGACGATGATGAAGATGAAAAAGAAGAAGAGGAAGAAGGAGTAGGAGGACGAGGAGATAAAGAAGAAGAAGAAGAAAAAGAAGTAGAAGAAGTAGGCATAGAAGAAAAAAAAAAGAAGAAGAACAAGACAAAGAAAAAGTAGAAGAAGAAAAAAAGAAGAAAATGAAGAAGGTTAAAAAGAAGAAAAGAAGAAGAAGAAGAAGAAGAAGAAGAAGGAAAAGGTGAAAAAAAGGAAGAAAGAAGAATAAAAAGAAAGAGGAAGAAGAAGAAGAAGAAGAAGAAAAAGAAGAGAAGATGAAGATGAAGAAGATTAAGAAGAAGAAAAAGAAGAAGAAGAAGAAGGAGAAGAAGAAGATGGAGAACAAGAAGAAGAATGAGAAGAAGAACAAGAAAAATAAGATGAAGAAGTAGAAGAGGAAGCACAAGAAAAAGAGAAAAAGAAAAAGGAGAAGATGAAGAAGAAGAAGAAGAGGAAGAAGAAAAAGAAGAAGAAGAAGTAGAAGAAGAATTAGAAGGATAAGAAGAAGAAGAAGGTGAAGAGGACGAAGAAGAATATTAAGAAGAAGAAGATGAAGAAGAAGAAGAAGAAAAAGTTGAAGTAGAAGAAGAAGAAGAATTAGAAGGACGAGAAGGAGAAGAATTAGAAGAAGGAGAAGAAGAAGAAGAAGAAGATGAAGAAGGAGAAGAAGGAAAAGAAGGGGAAGAAGGAGATGAAAAAGAAGAAGAAGAAGGAGGAGAAGAAGAATGAGAAGGAGAAGAAGAAGAAGAAAAAGTAGAAGAAGAGAGGAAGAAGAAGTAGAAGTAGATGAATTAGAGGAAGAAGAGGAAGAAGAGGAAGAAGAGGAAGAAGAAGAAGAAGGAGAAGAGAAAGAACACGATGAAGTATAAGAGAAAGAAGAAGAAGAAGAAGAAGATGATGATGATGATGATGATGAAGGGAAGAAGAAGATGATGATGAACAAGACAAAGAAGAAGTTGAAGAAGAAGAAGAAAAAGAAGAAGAGAAGGAAGAAGAGGGAAAAGGAGCATAAGAAAGAGAAGAAGAAGAAGAGAAAAAGAAGAAATAGAAAAGAAAGAAGAAGAAGAAGAAGAAGGAGAAGAAAATAAAGAAGAGGAAGAAGAAGTCATAGAATATGAACAAGAAGAAGAAGAAGGCAAAGAAAAAGACGAAGAAGAAGAAGATGAAGAAGAAGAAGAAGGAGGAGGAGGAGGAGGAGGAGGAGGAGGAGAAGGTGAAGAAGAAGAAGATGAAGAAGAAGATGAAGAAGAATGGAAGAAGAAGGAGAAGATAAAACAAGTGGAGGAGGAGGAGAAGAAGAAGTAGAAGAAGAAGAAAAAAAAGTAGAAGAAAAAGAAAAAGAAGGAGAAGAAGGAGAAGTAGAAGAGGAAGGAGAAGAAGAAGAAGAAAGAGAAGAAGAAGAAGAAGAAGAAGATGAAGAAGAAGAAGAGGAAGAGCAAGAAGAAGAAGAAGACGAAGAAGAAGAAGAAGAAGAAGAAGAAGGAGAAGAAGAAGAAGAAGACGAAAAAGATGATGATGATGAAGAAGAAGAGCAAGAAGAAGAAGAAGAGTATGAAAAGGAAGAATGAGAAGAAGGGAGAAGAAGTAAACAAAGAAGAAGAAGAAGACACATAAGAAGAAGGAGAAATGAAGAAGAAGAAGAAGAAGAAGAAGATTAAGAAGAAGAATAATAAGAAGAAGACAAAGAGGAAGAAGACAAAGAAGAAGAAGTAGAAGAAGAAGAGAAAGAATAAGAAATAGAAGAATGAGAAAAACAAGAAGATGAAGAAGAAGAAGAAGAAGAAGAATAGGAATAAGAAGAAGAAGAAGAAAAAGAGGAAGAAAAAGAAGAAGAAAAAAGAAGATGACGAAGAAGAAGAAAAAGAGGAAGAAGAAGAAGAAGTAGAAGAATAAGGGCAAGAAGGCGAAGAAGAAGAAGAAGAAGAAGAAGAGAGGGAAGGAGAGGAAGAAGAAGAAAAAGATGAAGAAAAAGTGGAAGAAGAAGAACAAAAAGATGATGTTGAAAAAGTAGAAAAAGAAGAAAAATAATAAGAAGAAGAGGAAGGAGGAGAAGAAAAAGAAGGAGAAGAAGAAGAAGATGATGATGAAGAAGTAGGAGAAGAAAAAAAGGAAGAAAGAAGATGAAAAAGAAAAAGAGGAAGAAGAAGAAGGAGGAGGAGGAGGAGGAGGAGGAAAAGCAAGAAAAGAAGAAGAAGAAGAACAAGAAGAAGAACAAGTAAAAGAAAAATAAGAGGAGGAAGAGGAAGAAGAAAAAAAGAAGAAGAAGATGAAGAAGAAGAAGGAGAAGAAGAAGAGGAAGAAGAAGTAGAAGAAAAAGAACAAGAAAAAAAAGAAAAGAAGAAGAAAAAAACGAAGAAGAAGAAGAAGATGAAGAAGAAGTAGAAGAAAAATAAGAAAAAGAAGAAGAAGATGATGATGATGACGACGAAAAAGGCAAAGACAAAGAAGTGGAAGAAGAAGAAGAGAAAGAGGAGGAAGATGAAGATGAAGAAGATGGAGAAGAAGAAAAAGAAGAAGAAGAAGGAGAAGAAGAAGATGGAGAACAAGAACAAGGAGAAGAAGAAGAAGTAGAAGAGTAAGAAGAAGAATAAGAAGAAGAAAAACAAGGAGAATGCAAAGAAGAAGAAGAAGAGGAAAAAGAAAAAGAAGAAAAAAAGAATTAGAAGTAGAAGAATTAGAAGGACAAGAAGAACAAGGAGAAAAAGATGAAGAATAATAGTAAGAAGAAGAAGAATAAGACAAAGTTGAAGAAGAAGAAGAAGAAGAATAAGACGAAGTTGAAGAAGAAGAAGAAGAAGTAGAAGAATTAAAAGGACAAGAAGGAGAAGAAGGAGAAGGAGAAGAAGAAGATGAACAAGAAGATGAACAAGAAGAGGAAGAAGAAGATGATGAAGAAGAAGAAGGAGAAGAAGGAGAAAAAGGATGAGAAGGCGAAGAAAAAGAGGATGAAGTAGAAGAAGAAGAAGAAGATAAAAAAGAGAAAGAAGTAGAACAAAAAAGAGCAGAAGAAGAAGAAAGAAAAATAAGTAGTAGTAGTAGTAGAAGAAGAAGAAGAAGATGAAGAAGTAGAAGGGAAAGTAGGAGAAGAAAAAGAAGTGAGTGAGAAGAAGAAGGAGAAGGAGAAGAAGATGAAGTCAAAGAAAAAGAAGACGAAGAACAAGGACAAGAAGAACAGGAAGAAGAAGAAGAAGAAGAAGAAAAAGAAGGGGAAGAAGAAGAAGAAGAAGAAGAAGAGGAAGAAGTAGAAGAAGAAGAAGAAGAAGAAGAAGAAAAGAATATGCTGAAGTAGAAGAGAAGCAAGAAGAAGAAGAAGAAGAAGACGACGAAGAAGGAGAAGAAGAAGATGATGATGAAGAAGAAGACAAAGAAGAAGAAGACGAGGAAGGATTAGTAGTAGAAGAAGAAGAAAAAAAAATAGAAGGATAAGAAAGAGAAGAATTAGAAGAAGAAGAAGAATTAGAAGAAGAAAAAGCCGTAGAAGAAGAAGAGGAAAAAGAAGAAGAAGAAGAGGAAGATGATGAAGAAGAAGGCAAAGAAGAAGAAGAAGAAGACGAAGAGGAAGAAGAAGAAGAAGAAGTTGAAGAAGAAGAAGAAGAAGAAGAAGGAACAGAAAAAAGTGGAGTAGGAGGATGAGGAGAAGAAGAAGTAGTAAAGGAAAAAAAAGAAGAAGAAGAAGAAGGAGAAGGAGAAGAAGAAGAAGGAGAAGAAGAAGAAGAAGAAGAAGAAGAAGAAGAAGAAGAAGTTGAAGAAGTAGAAGAGCAAGAAGAAGAAGAAGGAGAACATGAAAAAGAAGAATGAGAAGAGCGAGAAGTAGACGAAGAAGAAGTCACATAAGAAGAAGAAGAAAACGAAGAAGAAGAACAAGAAGAAGAAGAAGAAAAAGAAGAAGACGTTGAAGAAGAAGAAAATGAAGAAGACAAAAAAGAAGAAGAAGTAGAAGAAGAAAAAGAAGAAGATGTTGAAGAAGAAGAAAATGAAGAAGACAAAAAAGAAGAAGAAGAAAAAGAAGAAGAAGAATATTAATAAGAAGAAGAAGAAAAAGAAGAACACAAAAAAGAAGGCGACGAAGAAGAAGAAGAAGAAGAGGATGAAGAAGAAGAAGAAGAAGAAGAGGAAGAGGATGAAGAAGAAGAAGAACTAGAAAGGGAAGAACAAAATGAAAAAGAAGAAGAAGAAGAAGAATAAGACAAAGAAGAAGAATAAAGAGAAGAAGATGAAGAAGAAGAAGAAGAAGAACTAGTAAAGATGAAGATGAAAAGAAGGAGAAAAAGAAGAAGAAGAAGAAGCAGAAGAAGACGACGATGAGGTAGAAGCAGAAGAAGAAGAAGAAGAAGAAGAAGAAGAAGAAGAAGAAGAAGAAGATGAAGAAGAAGAAGAAGGACAAGAACGATTAGGAGGAGCAGAAGAAGAAAAACTAGTAGAAGAAGAAGAAGAACAAGAACAAGAAGAAGAAGATGAAGAAGAAGGAGGAGAGGGAAAGAAAAAGAAGGAGAAGGCGAAGAAGAAGAAAAGAAGAAGAAAAAGAAGAAGAAGTAGAAGCATGAGTAGGCAGAGAAAAAGAAGTAGGGGAAAAGAAGAAAAAGAAGAAGAAGAAGAAAATGAAGAGGGCTAAGAAGAAGTAGAGAAGAAAATGGCAAAGAAGAGAAAGAAGACAGGAAGAAAAAGAAGAAGAAGAAGAAGGAGAAGAAGAACAAGAAGAAAAAGAAGATGAAAAAGAAGAAGAAGATGATGAAGAAAAAGTAGAAGACGAAGATGAATAAGGCAAAAAAGAAGAAAAAGAAGAAAAAGAAGTAGGAGAAGGAGATGAAGAAGAAGAAGAAGGAGGAGGAGGAGGAGGAGAAAAAAGGAAGAAAATAGAAGAAAACGAAAAAGTGGAAGAAGAAGAAGAAGAAGAAGCAGGAGGAGGAGGAGGAGGAGCAGGAGAAGAAGAAGAAGAAGAAAAAAAAACAAGAAGAAGAAGAAGAAGAAGAAGAAGAAGAAGAAGAAGAAGAAGAAGAGGAAGAAGAAAATGAAGAACAAGAAGAAGAAGAAGAAGATGGAGGAGGAGGAGAAGAAGAAGAAGATGATGATGAAGAAGCAAAAGAATAAGAACAAGAAAAAGAAGAAGAAGAAGAAGAAGAACAACAAAAACAAGAAAAAGAAGAAGAAGAATAAGAAGAAGAAGAAAAAGAAGAAGAAGACATTGAAGAAGCACAAGGAGAAGATGAAGAAGAAGAAGAAGAAGAAGAAGAAGTGAAGAAGAAGATGAAGAAGAAGGAGAAGTAGAAGAAGAAGAAGAAGG